>JBBBDQ010000398.1:2872500-2977500 GCA_037127315.1 Ascarosepion bandense
TGAGTAGTTCTAGCGAATCATACAAGTTTATCATAACTCTTATCTTGAGTGGGTTGGTGTTTCAGTCTTAGCTTAGTTAAACTGTTCGAATGATAACCACGTTTACCTTACGTGACATAAAAGCTTCCGGGAATTTAAATAGAGAATTACTGAGGCGCTGGAGAATGTTATGTTATGCAAGACATACTAAAGCGTGTTTGGCAAGAACTGGACTACTAACTTGACGTGTGCTGTGCCATATTGAACATTTGTAAAGCTTTGTAAAGTAAATCATAAAATCTACACCTCTTCAAATATCTTGTTCTGATTTTGATAAATAAACCTGACGTCGTTCAACACGAAACCTATCTAATTTTGTTTGCTTGCACCATGTAGTTACTCAGATATTCATAGTTTAAACCTGGAACACTAACCATCAATTAAAGTTACACCACTAATATCCATGAGTATATCACATTCGAATTTGAAAATATAAAAAAAAAATCTAAATATAAACATTTATTTAAAATATTTTACATGCAGGTATTTCAAAATTAGGTCTTTGAGTTTAACAGGAACTGAAATATCTATTATTTAGGTAAGAAAATCAGGTACTGAAAATTTAATTAAATTGTAATTAAAATGCTGTCATTTGCGTTAGGTACTGTATACCTATAGTTAGTGTTTTGGGGCTAAATGATGTCAGTTTTTTTAAAAGCACCCTGTATTTTGCTTTGCTTGCATGTAATGTAATTATCTATAAGAATTCAGACACATTTATTGCACTTTACTGTTTATATGTATCTTTGTTTTGTTTATATGTACCTTTGTTTGCTATGTTTATATGCTACGAGTACACTTTGATACAAATGTACCAGTTTTTGCTCTACTTTGGAGAATGTTAAAGTTACAATATACGATTTCAAATAAAATATTCTTGGAAAAGTTTTGAACCAATCTCGTCTCCCTCTAGCTATGGGTTGAATAGCAGGACAGACTGGGTTCTATAGCCTTGATTGACAGCCAATTCCACCGCAGAAATAATTGACAACCTACAGCGGCCAAATCTTCAAGCACTATCTTCCAACTCGCTTTTAGCTAGCCTGGAAGAGTAATCTCATAAAATTAACTTGATAACAATATCTCATGTTGATGTGCACTCTGAAACAAGAGTGGTAGCCGCGTTGATTTTTAATACGATTTCATACTTTATTCCAGTTTATTTTTACAATATTTTAAAACATCATAAATTGTTTTTCTCGGAAAACATTCCTGTCTGTGGGGGCAACTTATGTGAAGGTATGTATTATGCAAAGTTAAATACGGTAAAGCAGATCAATGGAACTCGTTTGCTTGGAAGAGCAATACAATTAGGATTTCAAATCTTCGTTGCTTCGCGAACATAGACCATCTTAAGAACGGCTTCAAGAGTAAAACCCGGTAGTAAATCTTTCAAAACCTGGTGTCGAGGTCCGATGGTCTCTTTCAATTTTTCCTCAGCCAGTATGAATTTAAAAGCGTCCGGACTTAGTCAAGAAGACGGTTGTATTATGATGCCATTGGAAACGCTGGATCACTTACTTTTTTGCCTATCATCTAAAACTGATCATTCGACAAAAATGCAGTCTGAGTCTAAAACAATGAAGCATATGGTAAAGATAGAATGTTCTAAATTAGTTAACGGTTTACCAAACGATGTTCAAGACAATTGAGCAATGGTTGATACACTATCTTGAGTGGAGGCTTTTGTGATTTTGTGAGATTAGCTCTTTAACCACAGATCTATGATATGGGAGCTAAAAGCTGATGAAGTTAGTTCAGTCTGACGTTCTAGATATGGCGATAAACTTCATCCGGCAGCAAGGTTTTGATGAGCATAGAACCACTTTTTAATTATTGTTGTTCCCAGGTTCACATTGACCCAAATTGGTAGAACCTGTTAGAGTACCCAATAATGGGGCCAAAAGATGAAAATATAAAAACAAACCAAAACAAAATTGCCAAAAATACATTTTTGGTAAAAAATGAAAAGAAGAAAGGAAGCTAACAAGAAAAATTCGGCATTAAATGACCCATAAGATGTTGATATGACATTAAACATACCAAACCAAACTTCGTCTTGAATTTACTTTGTGCATTAGATTATAGTAGTAAACAAAGAGTTGAAATTTTCGGGACACGTATGTGCGTTGTGGTGCAGTGGATATCGGCTCGGAACGATAAATCGGGGAGCCGAGTTCGAATTCCAGTTGAATTCATTGTATCCACTTACGCGCAAATACCCTTGGGAAAAGGTATTAATCCGTTTCTTCCTTCCAGTTATGGGTTAAATAACAGGACAGATTGGGTTCTATAGCTTTGGCTGGCAAACAATCAACCGCAGAATGCAATGGCAACCTACTACGGGATAATCTTCTGCCCAGTCAGTCATGTCTCTTTCGAGACATGATCGTACAAGCGTGTTTCACGTATGGCACTTAACTGACTGACTGAGTAAAGAGTTCGCATTCGCAGGATTTGCTGAATGTAAGTCGAACACAGAGAACCTACCTAATAAGCTTGTTTCAGTAGATGGCAGTAAAGGAAATGGAACGGATAATATTTAAACAAAACTTTGAAGCATTACTAAGACCTACAATGAACAGGAAGTTTTGGAGAGTTAAAATCTCACATGTATTGAAGGGACAAGAGACATATGCAAAATAGATGGAATTAAGCTGTAACTATGTAAAAGTGAGAATTGAACAAATATATTATTCCTTAGAAATAGTTTACTGTCTTATATTATAATTTTGTAGATATCGTCTAATTGAAGAGCAAGGTAGTTTTAGTTCCTCACACAGTTTGGTCGCTGGCTTTTGTTTAGCTGCATATCAACAACTGTATGGGTTATTTAATTCCGAAATCTAAATATTTTGAACAATTTTTGAACTTCAACTAAATCTTCAACGCAGTTGCATAACTTCAGTGGTATATAAAAAATGTATTTTTGGTCATTCTACTATAAAATATATTGTTAATTTTATTATGAAATGTATTGTTTTCATTCTACTATAAAAGATATTGATCGTTCGACTATAAAATGCATTGTTAGTCATTCTGCTATAAAATTTATTGTAGTTCATTCTACTATAAAATATATTGTTGGTCATTCTACCATGAACTATATTGTTAATCTTTCTATTATAAAATGTATTGTTGGTCATTCTATTATAAACTTTATTTTTATCATTCTATTATAAAATGTATTGTTTGTCATTGTACCAAATGTATTGTTACTTATTTTACAAACACTTATTTTTATATATTCATAATATATTGTTTTTGTTTGGGGTTTCACTATTTGCCCATAATTTGACCCCATAACAATTGCTACCACCCCAGATCAGAGTGGACCTACGAATAAAAAATAAGTAAGAGGTCGCTTCTCAAAACCAGCTATCTTCCGATGAGAACCGTTGCTGCCGGATGTAGTTTATCGTCATACCCAGGACTATTCTAATACGGGAGTGTGAAAAGCATTGTCATGGAGGGCCTCATCATTGTTGGTAAAGTGTAAACTTGAGTTTCACAATGACAATGTAAACAAGAATCCTACGCGCGAATGTTATTTTTCTATTTATTTGCTTATTAGACATACTTTTGAAAAAACTATTCAAATATATGAGAAATAGGTTTAAAATTTAATACAGTTATTACTATTAAGGAAATTTGTTCAGTTAAGATTTTTTTTATAATTAAGATTCAATTTGTTACTTTATGTGAGCAAGAAGAATTACTTATTTAAACCTTTTTTCAATCATTTCACTCCAATAATGTCACAAAGACGTCAGGGTTTACTGGGTGTGAAAAAGGATGAAAAGACTTTTGTGATTCTAGAGGTTAGCATCAGACATAATAATAAAAGGTAGAAAAGGTTCTCTATGTGATTAAATGATAGTAGTCTGTTAGCTGATAACTGTTATTGCTTTGTTAATGACTCGATACGTGGAAGAGGGTAGATAAGAGAAATGCTATAAGCAAATCGGTATTTTCAATAAAAAAGAAAGAACATAAATTTTGCAAACTTCTACTTATTAAAATGGACGAGGTTCTGATACCACAAGAAATTTGTTCGTATACCCATTGAATTTCTCTAGCCTATCGACAAACAAACATTTTTGGAATAGAAAATTTACTCTTTTTCAATATACTATATTACAGGGCCACCAGTAATTACGAGAGCCAATGTTTTTCGAGGCTATACAGTGCCTCATTCTATCATCAAACAAAGAATTAGCTCCTTCGGGTACACGTTTACATTTATTATTAACATCCACGAATATCTGCCTCTTGTAATCGAAACTGTCACTGTTGAAAAGCCGAAAGAAGTGATTAATTGTTCGGATTAACTCTTTGTTAAAGGGGCCTAGATTTAAACTCAGTACTAGATTGCGTTGTGGTGCAGTGGATATCGGCTCGGAACGATAAATCGAAGAGCCGAGTTCGAATTCCATTTGAATTCATTGCATTCACTTACGCGCAAATACCCTTGGGAAAGGTATTAATCCGTCTATTGCTTCCAGTTATGAGTTAAATAACAGGGCAAATTGGGTTCTATAGCAATGGCAACCTACTGCCAGATAATCTTCTGCCCAGTCAGTCATGTCTCTTTCGAGACATGATCGCCCAAGCGTGTTTCACGTGTGGCAATTAACTGACTAGATTGGAGATAACACAGTTGAACTAATGAGATACAACAGTAATTTCTACGCTACTAGTTACTTTTCTTGTACTTCTCGCTTGCATATCTATCTTCCATCTCCACAGTTTACTGCTAACTTTGATCTTCAGAAATTTAAATGCAATGTCAGTCATTATCTACTGTGTTCCTGATTACACTTCTATTGTTCTCTCTGCTTGAAAATATTTCTCTTGTTTCATATTTCTTCACATTCAGTAACTCATTGTGTCTTAATTGCTTTGCCGCTTTGGGGAATTGATAAAAAATATGATTTAGAGTAACAAAACTGCAAGAAAACCGAATGCAAGGTCGTCAGAAAAAAGAGCAGCCCAACATGCCAAATACAGGTGGTTATACTAAAATCAAGCAGGTACAAAAATTTAAATACCTGGGGAGTGTTCTAACAGTAGACGGAAAGTGCAACACAGAGATCCGAAGGCGATTTGGCATAGCGAAGGACGTATTTCAGAAGCTAGGTAGAGTATTAAGAGACAAGAAAATTTCGCTAAAGAAAATAGTACTGGATTGCTATGTGATGTCAGTTCTTCAAGATAGCAGTGATTGCTGGACAATATAATCAAAGATTAAGGAAAAACTTGAAGCTATTGAAATGTGGTTCTACAGAAGGATGCTGCAGATATCATTGATCGAGCATGTGAGCAATGATGAGGTTTTGGAAAGGGTGGAAACAAAAAGGAAATTAATACTGAGCATCAGGAAGAGAGCTAAAGTTCTTGGGACATGCAATGAGGAAGGAGGGCATGGAGAAACTAATACTAACAGGCCAGATAGAGGGAAAAAGAGACAGGAGAAAGCAGCGTATAACACATTTGGAGGGCCTGAGCAGGTGGAGGACAGAACCGGGATTGCGTGGTGTAACAGGAGAAAGTGTGCTAGAGCCACCGGGGATAGGGAGACCTGGAAAGCCATGATCCCCTACGTCCTGAAAGGGCGGGGCATATAGAAGAAGAAGAATTCGCTCTATGTCTGGCGCTCTTTTAAAGATTTAGTCGAAATCACAGGCTGGAGAAACTAACTGGTAAAGCAGCGTTCTATGACAGACATATTTATCGACTAGCTTGTTAATGGTTGTTAAACGGCTGAATTTTCTATTTTACGACTGTGCTATCCGGGATTGGCAAGACCATTATTCATTGCTGTAAATTATATTTTTATTTGTTGGCAGTTTGGCTAAAACCATCCTATCTGGGCGGATAAATATCGTTTGGAAGAATTACAAAAATTGTTCGTGAGATATTTTATCCTGCAGAAGAGATCGAGTGTAAAAGGAACTGGCTTAGACTTAAACAGTGTTCCATCTGCCGATTTGTCTGTAGTGAAGAACTCACAGGCCCTGATCAAATGTGGTCAGCGGGATAGAAAATTAGACTGCTGACATTAGCGCCTGTTGTTACGGGCGATAACACCGAACGTATGGAAGATAAACTTTGACATCAATTAACATACGAAAAATACCAGCAGAAAATGTCACAAAACTTTTTCTGTGGTAAATAATTTGAACCGCAACTGTAGAACGTTGCTAATATTATCGTTTTGTAATTATTTAGGCGTTTGACTTGTTTTCAGTGCTCCACAAATATGGCCTTGTGCCAGACCAAGGTTTGCTCAATGAATAATTACTTGTTTTATTTATTAATGACTAACTTCTCCATCAACGGCAGATTGTACGCTAGAATGATACATTTATTTTTTTTTAATTTTGTTAAACAAGTACAAGGTCCAAGAGTCATTCACGGTAGTTGGTTAGTTAATAACATAAGGGCGTAAGACGAGGACGTATGAAGTTCATATCATAAGAATACGTAGGATAGATAACTGTTAATTAAAGACTTGAAAAAGTCTATTCCAGAGTAACCGAGGAACCTTTTTTCAAGAGTCTGTTTCCCAAAGTATTAGTTCAGAAGAAAAAGATGCCTGAGTTAAACTTTCTACTTACTAAAATAATTTGAAGTTAATGATGATGAGTTCTTCTTCTTCTCAGATCAAGATTTGAGTGGCTGTGTTTAATGTTTTCAGATAGAAATTGGACGATATGTTCCTTCAATATTATTACCTACCAAAGCTATTTTTAATCATTTCATCCAGGCAATGCATTAAAGCCAATAAGATCCTAGGGGTTCCTGAGTGTTAGAGAATATTTTTTTTAATCATTTTACCCCGAGCAAGGCAGAAATGCCACTGATGAGCGGGGAGCTACATGACTGTAAAAAGATGAATTAGAAAAGAGTGAGGAGTACAAACTACTTAGAAAGGAGCAATAGAAAGCTGAGAATGCAGATGCGATGATAGATGCATAGGTGGAGAGAAAGGGAAGGATATACGGGGGTGGGGAGAGAGCTAGAGTCCAGTGATTAATAGGTGAGTATTGACATTGCATTTAAATTTCTGGAGGTTGTAACCGTCAGGAAAGCAAGAATATGGGAGCGAGTTCCACAGGCGGGAAGTGCGTGAGAAGAAGCTGCAGGAGTAGAATTGTCGTCTGCATTTGGCTAACCTGACTGTGAATGGGTGGGACCCAGTTGCCAGTCTGGTTGCACGAGTAAACACCTGTTGAGGAGGCACCAGTGACTTAAGTTCGTCCTAGCAGAATCCATGCAAGTATTTATAGAACAGACAAAGGGAGGCCACATTTCGACTGTGGGGAAGTGGCCACAGTCGAGCCGCCAGATCAGTACCTATCACATTGCAGACTCTCCTTTGGAGCCTGTCAAGAACACTGATGAGAACGGCAGGGGCGCCTGACCATAAATGGCAACAGTACTCCATGCACGGACGGATGGTTAACTTGTATATATGCAGGATGGATTCAGGTGGAAAAAACATCCTGGATCGACATAGTTACCCAAACTTCTTAGCAGTATATTTAGCTATGGATTCAATATAGTGGTTCCATTTGAGGTTTGAGGAGGGGTAAGGCCGAGGAGGCGTAGTGTATTGCTCTCCGGGAGAATCGCTTGGTCCATGCTTATGGGAGGCAGAAGAGGTTGCCTGTAATGGTTGACAGAAAACAGCTTGGTCTTAGACACATTGAAGTTGACAAGCCACTTCTTGCCCCAATTCACCACAGAGTGTAGATCCCGTTCAAGGCCAGCAGCGAGATTATGTCTGTCCGCAACGACAGGTTTCTTACTGGTGCGGGAGTATATTGTGGTGTCGTCTGCGTAGATGCCTACTTGGGAACGGATTTCATCCGGGAGGTCGTTGATGAAAATAAGGAAGAGCGTCGGGCCCAGGATAGAGCCCTGTAGGACACCAGCATTATGCTGTAGGATAAAGAGGCATGCCCATTCAAAACGTCCTTCATTTTGCGGTTATTTAAAAAGGATTGGATTAGGTCAAGCAGGAGACCGGTAATACCGTAACCCCGTAGCTTTTATAGGAGGCCAGAGTGTCAAACCCTGTCAAAAGCCTTGGAGATGTCCAGAGCAACCGCGCGAGCCTCATCAGACGCATCAAGGGCCTGGAGCATGTACTCCGTTACGGTTGTTAGCAAATCGGCCGTGGACCTCGCAAAGCGGAAGCCATATTGCCTGTCAGAGAAGAGTTTGTGGGCAGTAAGATGTTGA
Organism: Ascarosepion bandense; assembly: GCA_037127315.1. NCBI lineage: Eukaryota > Metazoa > Mollusca > Cephalopoda > Sepiida > Sepiidae > Ascarosepion > Ascarosepion bandense. The sequence continues at coordinate 2,880,790 of JBBBDQ010000398.1, forward strand.
ACTATTTCAGCATTGATTATGGCCTCGAATACTTTCCCGAATACTGATAGGACGATAGTTGGATGGGTCCGAGGGTTCACCACAATTCTTAAATACAGGAACGACTGAAGAGAACTTCCAGCATGCAGAAAAGCAGGAAGTAGAAAGGCAGTAGTTAAACAGTTTAGAGAGGACAGGGAAAGTTCACGAGCACACTTCTTAAGGACTATCACCGGGATTCCATCGTCTCCACCTGCCTTATGGGGGTCGAGTTTTGAAATTACTCGGGATACTACTGTCGGGGTAATATATATGTCGTGCAGTTTGGCCTCAGCTCTAATAGGGAAGTCGGGTGGGTGTACTCCAGATGTGTCGAATGTGGAATTGGATGAGAATCTGCGGGCAAAGCACTCAGCTTTGTCCGCAGAGGAAGTGAGAACCTCAAATGCATGGATTAAAGGATATGAGACAATTTTGGTATTAAGGAGGACCGACAAAAGAAGAACAAGAATTAAGAAGACAGCCGATAACAATTGACACTGCATTTGCATTTTGTGAGATAAAGTTTACTAAGAAGTAAGAGACCAGAAGACAGTTTCCCATGAAGTGCGAATAGAGAAAATGTTAGCATAGAAATTGCGGTTACGTATAGCTATTTCAACTGTAAAACATTGCCGCCAATCTAGTACTTCGTTTATATTCATCTAGATAACACAGAGGAAACTGAAGATTTTTGTTTGGTTTTTAGCATGAATCTCTGAATATTTATAAATAAATAAAAAATATAGCAGGATCACTCGACCAAATTGATTTTCACATTCTTAGCATATGAGAATGCAGGTGTGGTTCTCTGATTCCCGCTGTCTTTTCGAATTGAAAAATGCTGGACCGTTCCTTTGATTGTCGCTGTCACATCAATTCGAACCTCTTGGATTGATCCCCTGATCACCGCATCTCATATGCAAGGTGCGATGGGTAAATTGTTGCTATTTTATATTTTCATTTCGCGCATTCACGTTGACAGTATAGTAGGCTCGCTTGTGCACAGTCTGTAAGAAAAAGTGCACCACGATACGATTTAATCTGCCAGAAATTTGGAAAATGCGTACTGTACTGCTTGGCATTCGCACCGGAGGCTCTAATACGAACATATTAGAGTGTCGATCTGAGAACAGTGCAGAGGATTAGGACAGCATTGGATGAGTCTAATTATGATAATGAAGAAGCGGCAGCTCGGAAAAAAACTCTGATTGTTCTGATAAGAAAAGAACTCACGAATTTGTTGGTGAGGCCTAAGACACAACAGGGAGGTCTACATCAAGTACTGTAAAGAGATAGTACTGTTCTGGTTCAATAGATTGGCTACTGGAAAACGCCATGTCTGGGAACAAGACTCTGCACCATGCCACACAAGCTGGAAAACTCAGTCATAGCTTTCAAACCATTTCTGCAACCACATCTGCCTTACATCTGTCCCAAAACTGTCCCTTTGATTATTAAAGAGAGACCAATAAAACCCCTTTTAATACCAAAAAGGAATTGAAAGCAAGGATTATGGCAGCATTCCTGAACTTAATCAATGAGACCGAGATGCAGGAGATTTATAGGATAAAAATCCAATATGATTCAACAGTTAATTAAAACATAAATAAAATTACACACCCGCAAAATTGAATTCAAATGTCTAAAAACCTTTTGGAAAAACCCAAGTCAGTGTGAAAAGCAAAATTCTGGATCCTGATTGAATAGGAAATCGAAAATTGATATATGACGTCAGTCAAATTTTTTTCGCACCAAAACAAGAAAATGCCCTCTCGAGCCAGTGACATGATGAACTTCACTATACAATCCACGTTCGCTGACTGGTCAAATACTGTCCGAGATGGAGCGGTTAGCTGACGTACCTTGTGCCAATGTAACAAAAGAAATTTCAAAAAGTCGACTTATCCGGACGTGAGGGCGTGTCACAGATTCATTCGACTTTTACTTCCAATTTTCTTTTCTCCATTTTCACTCCACCTCGCCTAAGAAAACAACAACAACATGGACACTCTGTCACCCTGTCGCCAACATACAAAAAGGGGAAGGAACATAAGACTATATTCTGTTACTATCAAACCATGAGTTCTAATCTTCTTTGGATATTTTAAATACTTACATTTTTCTTTGAACAATTTTAACTACAAAACAACATGCATTTTCTCTATTAACATTTTTCTTACAATTTTGTTATTTGGTTAATAAATCTTTACTTTAATGTACAAACGAAGTATTTTATCCTTCCACATTTCAATATCCAACCTTCAAGTATCTGATATTTAAATTGTGAGGACTTCGGACACGTTTAGCACTAGGCCAAGTTACTAAGCAACACGGAGACTCCTACAGCTTCCAAAATTCAATACAAAATACAATGAGAAATCATAAAAAGAGTAGTCCAACACAGTATTTATTACAAAACTTGTACCTTATAATTAGACAAAAAAAAAAAAAAACGAATAAAATATCACCAATTATCAGCTCGAAAAAACGAAAACAAAATAAACTCTTAAACGAGAAAAACAAAATAGTAAATAAAGTTAGACAGAAACAAATACTTAATTTACCACCTTCTTCTTCTTCTTCTTCTTCTTCTGTGCGCCCTGTCCCTTCAGGACGTAGGCGATCATGGCTCCCTACGTCTCCCTATCCCTTGTGGCTCTTAGTATGTTTGCTCCTGTTGCTCCTGGCAACCCCCGTTCCGTCATCCACCTGATCAGGCCCTGCAAATATGTTATCCGCTGCCTTCCTCTGTCTCTCCTTCCTTCTATCTGTCCAGTCAGTATCAGGTTCTCCAGGCTCTCCTTCCTCATTGCATGTCCCAGGAACTTCAGTTGTCTCTTCCTGATGCTCAGCATCAATTTCCTTTTTGTTGCCATTCTTTCTAACAACTCGTCGTTGCTTGTATGCTCAATCCACGATATCTGGAGCATCCTTCTGTAGAACCACATTTCGGCCGCTTCCCGTTTTATCCTCATTTTCGATGATATTGTCCAGCATTCTTCCAATTTACCACCTAATGAACTAATAAAAATAAACATAAAAATATAAATAAAATAGATATGGCTTTAAGCTCATAAACAAAATAAATAATAAAAAATAAAATCCAGCTAAAATTAACATTTATAATTATTACAACACATACAGGTGTATGTGTGCGTGTGCATGAGTGCGTATACACATATATATGCATGTGTATGGGCGCGCGTGTGCGTACGTTCGATGGAATGTATGTACAACTATTCAATATTTAAACAATAAAAACGATGACACTTCTACGAATACTAACAATCAGTTTGCACTTAAAATGGTTCCGAAAAAAATAAAAATAAAAATAAATCAGGAGAAAAAGAAAACAAAAAGAGACTGGAGGCCGTCTACATTATATCAAAGCAACCCACACTCAAAAAATCACATTTCAGTCAAGTCACTACACCTTACATTGCATTTAGACATCAGGTTTTGTTGCTCACATTTCGGTCTGTCACGTGGTCTGACGTCATAGAACCGCATTACAAATTTACGACTTGCCTCTGCTATTCGGGGACTGTTATCCTCGCATAGCAATTTTTTATGTCAACACACAAATAACATCATCATTGATGGTGGATATATTTATGTTAAAGTCTTTGTAACCTTTCTGAAGAAGGCTCATGTGAGCCGAAAGCTTAGAACTTGTATAATAAAAAAGTATCTAAATATTGGACAATTTTTGTCTTTATTTTCACCTGAAATGGAAGCCAAAATGCGATGTTTAGAACAGCTCATGATTAAACATAATATACATTCATTGTCTGTTATAGTTAACAATCTATGTTTAGAATATATATATATATATATATATATATATATATATATATATATATATATATATATATATATATGCGTGTGTGTGTGTGTGTGTGTGAAATAATGAGGCGATTTGTTCGGAGGAAATCAAATCGACACAGATCAAGATAATGTCTGGAAATCGTTCTGACGTTATTAAATAAATAAATAAAACTTGACGTGAAGCTATAGCGTAGATATTGCGTACGAGACGAAAACCAATATGGAGGTGGGCCTTTGATCACGGATGGACGGAGTTATTAAGGCCTAGCAAGAGCAGACTTGTGAAAACACCAGACGGAGATGCTGACACCGATGCCATAGGTTAACCACCCAGAGAAAATGGGATGAGAGGGGGGTGTTTTGTACTTCAGTTGGAATTTTGAGAATTGGAAGCAACTGAAGCTTCTCTTTCGCCAAAGGATATGAAAATAAGTTGCGATCATTGCATAATTTGAGTGTAACGAAAATCAATAGTTTAAAAATATGAAATGTTAACTAATTTTAAAGTGCTGTTAAGAACGATATGCGTACCACTGTTTCATCCCACACGCAACACACAACCTCTTCACCCCCCTATATATATATATATATATATATATATATATATATATATATATATAGACAAAATAATATAAATATTATATAAAAAATAACAGAATAATTACTCAACTGTAATTCTTCATACCAGGATATATTGAATTATATATTTTAGATGTTATTATCATAATAATAATTTATAAAAAATAAATGGTCCATTTGACGACGAACTGTTTACTAAAGCGTCCAGTGTAAAATATACGTGTGTGTCACGTGGACATAGAAATATCTGGCTTGATGTCTGGGTGCGCGGTTAAAAAACTGACCGAGAGAAACCCCTTAGTTCTTGTTAGAAAATCTTCCTCGGCAAAGGAAAATGTTGATCTAAAATATGTGATCACTTCACCACCAGACATGTTGCAAATCATGCACCCACACAGGCTATGCTGTTTTGGTGTATTGTGCAGCAGAAGCAATGTCCATCATAAAAATCATGTGCAGTTTGTTCAGTAAAAACCACAAACATGTTTGTGCACTTGTAATCTTGTGACGTTGAAGGATAACGACAGGAACAGGTGAAGGATGTCACAGGAGGTTGAACTTTGCACGTGGGTGGTGAAGGGTAGATGGACGTTTGGCACAACATCTGTGAGTAAGTGTGTCGCTCGTGTCCTTTTATGACAAAGCAGTTCGTTTCATGACGGAAGAACAAAACGGCTCAACCACATGTTCCATCTGACTAAGAGTTTGCAAATGAGCCCACATCTGTAGCCCGAGACGTGACAGTTCACAATATATATATATATAACCTTTTTTCTCAATGCAGTTTTTAGAACGTTTTTCTGTTTCTGTGGGGTTGAGGGAATCTGCGGATATTAGTAACTGCTTGTATTTCTAAGTATGTGTAAGTGTGTATATGTGTGCACGTGTTTGGGCGCATTTACATGTGTGTTCGCGCGCTTGCGCGTGTGTGTCTGTGTGCATGCGTGTGTACGTGTGTGTATGTATGTGTGTGTATGTGTGTGTTTTCCACGTTGATCTGTATCTGTAGAAGGGAGAAGATAAATAAAATAGAGAAGAGGAAAAACTATATTTGTCCTATTTTGGCCTTTACTTCTAAATTAAATGGTGGATTGAACCAGATAATGTTGCGTTTTCAATTGTTGTTTTTGATTTGTCTGTTTGGTTGAGAATTATGTTGTAAAATGTTTTTATGGCCAGAATTTCTTAGTGCATCCACATATATATTTTTCTTTTCATTAAATATTGATTTGTTTGACGATGTATTAGATAGTCTACGTTCTATGCCTTTGTAAATGTGTTTAATTATATTATTTGGATGATTGAACTTCGTATTTATGTATGATAACTTAGTGTTTGTTTTCATGTATGGCGAGACATTTCCAGTTTGTAAGTTAAGTTCTACATCTAAATATTATACCACTTTATTTGTGTCCACTGTAATATTTTTTAAACTAATAGATAAGCACTTTCCAAGCGAATCAGAATTAAACAAAATTTTTGACAGAAACACAATCAAACTAAATTATAGTTGCACTAATAATTTAGATAATTTCATAAAAAAACAAAACGCCAGAAATTTAAATAGCATCGTACAAAACAAAACCACCAACAAAGAATGCAACTGCAGGGACAAATATAGATGTCCACTTCAAGGTCTCTGCAACACAAAATAAATAATTTATAAGGCAGAAGTATATGCCCCAGATGGCCAAAATAAAATATATTTGGGCTCAACCAAATACACCATTAAAACCAGGTGGTTCAACCACAGATCTACATTTAAAATAGAAAAATTAAAAAACAATACAAAATTGGCTAAACATGTCTGGAAATTGAAATCAAAATATGAAAAAGATCCACACATAATGTGGAGCATTGTAAAAACAGCCAGCTTTTACAATGGTGTAGACTGTGCCAAGAAGAAAAATTAGAAATTATGACATACCCAAATAAAGACGAACTGTTAAATGAAAGAACAGAAATTATGACAAAATGCATCCACACTAGAAATACCTATTAGGTTCATAAAAACATCGATGAAAACGTCATAATTCGTTTGAATTTAAACAATGCGCATTCATAAATTCTCTGCCACGTGAACGTTCAAATAAAACACCGTTACAAGAGCGTTCTTAAAAAGAAAAACGGTAAAAGGTAAAATCAGTTATTAAAAATCTCCTGAAGACACCACTCATGGTAGAAACCTGGGTAGCGAAATAACTCGTTAAAAAAATAGAGTATATATATATATATATATATATATATATATATATATATGTGTGTGTGTGTGTGTGTGTGTGTGTGTGTGTGTGTGTAATAATATCAATAAAAACGTAGCAATTTTGTTTCGATAATGTCTGTGTGACTACTTTTGTAGTGTAATAATAACATACTTATATTCTTCTTCTTTAATGTGCCCTGTCATTTCAGGACGTAGGCGATCTTGGCTTTGCACATCTCCCTATCTCTGGTGGCTCTTAGCAAGCTTTCTCCTGTTACACCACGCAACACTCGTTCCGTCATCCACCTGATCAAGTCCTTCAAATATGTTATCCGCTGCGTTCCCCTGTCTCTTTTCCCCTCTATCTGGCCTGTTAAAATCAGGTTCTCCAAGTCTTTCTTCCTCATTGCATGTTCCAGGAAATGTAGCTGTCTTTTCCTGATGATCAGTTTTAATTTCCGTTTTGTTTCCATCCTTTCCAAAACCTCATGCTCGATCCATGATATTTGTAGCATTCTTCTGTAGAGCCACATTTCAGCTGCTTCAAGTTTTTCCTTCATCTTCGAAGATATTTTCCAACATTCACTGTCATATTGAAGAACTGACATCACATAGCAATCCAGTACTCTCTTCTTTGTTTTAGCAAAATTGTCCTGTTTCTTAACACTTTACTCAACTTCTGGAATGCTTCCTTCGCAGTGTCAATTCACCCTCGTATCTCTGTGTCGCACTTTCCGTCCTCTGTTAGAACTCTTCCCAGGTATTTAAATCTTTGTACCTGCTTGATTTTAGGATCCTCCACCGGTATTTGCCATTTTGGGCTGCTCTTTTTGTTAACGACCATGCATTCGGTTTTCTTGCAGTTTATCTTTAGTCCTTTCTTGTCACTCTCTTCAGCTGATATACATATATATATATCATCTCTTCTCTGACTGCTGCCATTTATGGTCAGGTGCCCCTGCCATTCTCCTCAGTGTTCTTGACAATCTCCAAAGGAGAGTCTGTAATGTGATAGGTACTGATCTGGCGACTCGTCTGCAGCCACTTTCCCATCGTCGAAATGTGGCCTCCCTCTGTCTCTTCTATAAATACTTTCATGGCTTCTGCTCGGATGAGCTTAAGTCACTGATGCCTCCTCAACAGGTGTTTACCCGTGCAACCAGACTGGCAACTGGGTCCCACCCATTCACAGTCAGGTTAGCCAAACGCAGACGACAATTCTACTCCTGCAGCTTCCTCTCTCGCACTTCCCGCCTGTGGAACTCACTCCCGTATTCTTGCTTTCCTGACGGCTACGACCTCCAGAAATTTAAAAGCAAAGTTAATACTCACCTACTAACCACTGGACTCTAGCTCTCTCCCCTCCCCTGTATAATCTTCACGTTCTCTCCGCCCATGTATCTGTCATTGCACCTGCTTTCTCAGCTTTCTATTGTTCCTTTCTAACTAGCTTGTACTCCTCACTCTTTTCTAATTAATCCTTCTACATTTATGTAACCCCCTGCACATCAGTGGCGTTTCTGCTTTGCTCGGGGTGAAATGATTAAAAAAAAAAAAAAAAAAAAAAAAAAAAATATATATATATATATATATATATATATATATATATATATATATCATCCGCATACAGGCCTGTTTCGCTGTATCACAGCTCATCAGTGCGGTTAGATTGACCGTCACCTCAGGCAGGGACCTAAACCCGAATGAGTTATCAGCAGACAGAAATTCACTCACCAAGATGTTATATTTAATTGGATATTGAAATCCTGATGCGTGTGTGTGTGTGCGTGTGTGTGCATCTATATATATATATTTATATATATATATATACAAAGGAAACCTCAACACATTGTTTAGATTGTATATAAATTATAATTCATTTCTATGAGCTAAATTGGCTCGTTTCATTAGACCACACTGTATTTGCTCTATTCGGTATAAATATTTTTCCGGAATAAAAATTATCATTTAGTCCCGGAAAATAATTTTACCGATTGGAACGAATATAGTGTGGTCTGATGAAATGAGCCAGTTTAGCTCATAGAAATGTATTATAATTTGTAACCAATCCTAATCATATGTTGATTGAGTTTTCCTTTTAAAATATCATACTGCTCTGGATAATATTTATTGAGCTCTATATATAGATATAACACTTAATATTTTATATTAAGTAGAACCTGTTGGATTATCTTCGCTATTTAGGGACTGGACATCATTATATATATATCATACCTCGATTGAGCACTGTGGAGGAAGAGTAGACTTTGAAAAACTATCTACTCAGACATCTTCGTATTGTTCATTCAGTAATAAATTTAACACTCTCGGCTAATGGCGTGTGTATACATTGTATATATATATATTTTTTTTAATCATATCACCCCGAGCAAGGCGGTAATGCCACTGATGTGCAGGGGGCTATGTAAGTGTGAAACGATTAGAAGAGAGAAAGCCGGAAACCACATCCTAAACAGGGAACAAGGGATGAGCCTCTACACCTGTTCAATAGATGTGGGTGGAGTGTGAACCGGGCGATAGTTTAGACTATCTATTCCAATATAACACGCTAAAGTTCGCCTTCCTCTACCGATCGCCCATAGATCAGAAGTAGAATCGCCGACTGATGCCAATTCGCTCGGGTTTCAATCCTCGTTAGACGCAAGCGGATGTCTAACCGTACTGATGAACTGTGCTACATCCAAATAGATCTATCTGCGGATGTTCATATATATATATAAGGACAAAAAAGTTTCTTTTACACATGTTTCTTTGAATATGACAGAAAAGAAACACTTAATTAATTTTATATAGTTTTTCCACGATTTCTACATTTCTACATATTTTGGTGAGTGTAACATTATGCAAAATTTCGTCCATATAATCCATTCCCCTAAGCAGTCAGAGGACAGTTTTAGCCATTTTCAAGGGTGTTTTCTTTATGAGTTGTTAATTTATTTCGATGTTTGACTGTTTAAGACATTTTTCTGTTGCTTTGAATTCTACCATACTTCCACCATTTATGAAGATGCTGGCAAAGATAAAAAAAAAAATTAAGCGTACTTTCCTGTCATATTCGACAAAACATCTATCTATCTATCTATCTATCTATCTATCTATCTATCTATCTATCTATCTATCTATCTATCCTAGCTTTTTCATTATCTATCTATCTATCTATCTATCTATCTATCTATCTATCTATCTATCTATGTCCGTGTTCCTTTCAAACAAAGCAGTTTGTAAATAATTGTTTTATTTATTCATGATTCGGACATATTTTATCACTTTAAATGTTATCTTTAATCGCTGTCTTTATAAGAGTACATGCTCGACTTTTTTATTAAGCATTTAATTTATATTTATGGACGACTACCTTGATTATTTAGAAATATATTAAAGAAAATATACGCGATTTTAGACAGGATTTAAACTCAGACACCTCTTTGTAGAAGACAGACTGAAATATGGAGTGCATCGCCGATCAAGTAAAGCGGAATAGTACTTTATAAACGCAAATCTTTCGGCACGGAGGTCTGCTACACCCAACATTACCATGCGCAATGATGGAGAGAGGAAATTTGCTGCTTCTATTGCTGCATAGTCCTTTGGCATTACATATTCTAATCTGTTTCAGTTAAATCCGATAAATCTGGAACATATATATATATATATATATATATATATATATATATATATATATATATATCCAATAAATCTGGAATATACATATATATATATATATATATATATATATATATATATATACTGCGATGGATGAATTGTCGTATGATTTAGGCCAAAATTAAAAAGAACCCTGATATTTAATCTTAGCAAATATATTCCCCATAATTACTAAAATATAATATCTTAAAATAGTGAAGCGTAAATTTATTGTATAATATCGCCATTGGCTTTAACTACGGCCTATATATTATTAAATAATCCCCTGCATCTAATCGGGACGGTCTCCTTTATACTCTGGTGGATGCCTCCATAATCCTTGCTTTCAGTTCATCTTTGATGCTACAAAAAGTTTTGTTGACCTCTCGATGAACTGCGACCTGCGCATAATAATCAAGAGGGTTGCAGTCTGAGAAATAAGGTGGACAGATGTAGGGGATGATATGGTTGCAGATATTGTTTGAAGGCCATGAATGGGTTCTCCTGAACGTGTGAAATAGGGCAGATATTAAGATCTTCCAGCAGCTACTCACTTGACCCAATGTATCTCTACCTCCTTGAGGCACTTGATATAGGCTTTTGTGTTGATTCCGAAGCCCAGTGGGAAGATCAGTTAAGGTATAACGTCGCCATCGAAAGTGATGACCCCAAACACTTTGAAAATCATCATTAGACTCATCCAATATTTTCCGAATCCTTTGCACTATCCTCATATTGGCATACAAATACTCTGAATGTTTTGTATTGGAAATCCTACGCAAATACTAAACAGTACATCATTTTATTTTCAAATTTCTGGCGGAAGGATTCGCGTTACTGTACGTGTTTTGCTGCAGTATGGAATTTTGCCAAGAAGTGTATGTTGTATTGAACGACACAAGGACGGCAAGATTTGAAAGAAAAGAAACATTGTTTTAAAATGTCAGAGAGTGCAGTAATCCAAAGTGGCAAGCTAGGTTTTGTTTAGACGAACAGATGTCGGGGTCAATGAAAATCAGAACACGGAATATAATAATATACAACAGAAATATCACGTGTGAAACGAATATGGTCTATTTATCTGAGTGGGTGAAGTTGAGTCAGATCAGAGACAGGAGAGACGGAACACGAACGCAGCCCATCGACTACCCTCGTATGAATGTGTGCTAACTCGCTGACCAAACCTCTACTCCACATAAACCGTCACGGGAAAAAAAAAAAGTGTTACTGTACATTTCTATATATCCGTGTTTTTGTTAGTCATTTGGCCTGTGAAGTTTTGGGTTCCAGTTTATTTTCGTCGACGACGCAGTACGTAATAGAAGAAGGGTATACAACATGAATCGAAATTGGTGCGCTGTGACTTACTGCTTTTCAACAGATTCTTCGACTCTAGTTACCATGGCAAGAAAATTCTGGATAACTGTGGTAAAGACATCGAATCAAATTAACTGACTTATTCTGTTTACATTGTGCGAACTCTGCTCTAGTGGTTTGTATGGAACAAAAAAGTTGTTCGTTCAAATATAAAAACTAAGAAAAGAACAGCATAGATTTTGCAGCTTTATGCAGTCTTGCCATAGAGATAAAGACCTGTGTTTTTTTTTCGCATATTAAGTGGGATAGTAAGTACATACGATGAAATTAAAGTTGAAGTTTGATATGACAGGTATATAGAAATAGAAGAAATAAAGCTGAAGTAAGAGTTGTAAAACGTGGAAATATTTTCGGACTCTTCCAGTCGTTAATTTCGATTTCAGTCCCAGCCAATTTTACGCAGGTCAAAGCATTGATTGTAATTACCTAACATCGCCACTTTGTTATAAAAAACATAAAGAATGGCGCGATAATTAAGTTCTATGAAGTTGATTTTGTGTTTTATAAGGACCACGGGAAGAAAATAAAGTTAGACATGCGTTGGAAAATTTGATGCAAAATATAATCTTAGAGAAAATGACGGCATTTAAGAAATGGGATTGAATTAACTTTCTTATGTCATTATAAGTAGCAGTTTCAGTCTGTGGAAAGAACGTTTAGTTATGAAGTATTTCGAGTGAAATGGATCTATTTTTAGGCTAAGTTAGTTGGGAGCTTAAAACTTTAAGTGTTGCGAATAATCTTCTAATCAAAACGCATGCCAGCATCATCAGATACGATCACAGATGTAGTTAGAGGTAGTTATTTCTTCATTTTTTCCTCTCATTTTGGTTATTGTTGTTTTCTTAGGCAGATTTTAATTGGACACACTGCAAATAGTGGCAGATTTATGTGTCCTATTATTATATGGTTGAAATTTAGGATATTACATGTGTGATGTGAAACACGAGCAGACATAAACATGGTCTAAGCGAAAGTCATTTACCCGATGTCAATTTGTAAATTGGTGACGAGGTTACCGCCTCCGATAATATTGTCGTGCATCGGAATGTTTATGAGTGTGATAAAATTCGAGGTGAAGAAGTAAATGATAGAAAAGAAGAACTGTTGAACAGTATGAAATTTTCTTGATGTGTGTCTTTTTTGAAAAGAAAAAACAAGAAAACGAACTTTTGATCATTACAGAAAATTTCCTGTTGTGTGTTTTCTTCGAAAAAAAAAAGAAAAAGAAAAACGACCTTTCACTGACATTGTGTTAGAAAGAAAAAGAAAACGAAAGTAATAATAGTAACAGAGGAAAAAATAATGATGCTAAAAAGTAGGTGCTTTTTCACTTTTCTCATCTAGTGCATTGTCCGAATTTGTTTTTTTTTGTTTAATGATTTTCTTCAGGTATCACAAAGGAATTGTTCGATGCCGCAAAGTCGATAATACACTCACTAATAAAAAAAAAGGCGAAAGATACCTGAAGAAAATCAGTCCTTTATTTGGCCAGTATGTGGATTGTGATTAGCGCTTGAATGAACGAATGAATAAATGAAAAAAAAAAAAAGAAGACCGAGTAAAAAATCAAAGGCAAACAAAACAAAAAAAACAGAGTTAATGTCTAACTGAAAAAGCGAAGAAGGTCACCGTGGTGGAAGGATGCTATAAGTCAGTTGTGAAATAATGCGTCTGAGGCGTGCAGAAAATTCGCGTACGCAAAAGTTATGAAGGAGCTGGTGAGTTTCGGGCTCACGCTTTGGTCGTAATTTTTCTATCGCTAGCAATATTTCCATGATGAAGTGCCTAACACATCTCAATATGTGTAGACAGGTGACCAACCCAATGGAAGTTAAAAAGAAAAAAAGAAGGAAAAAGAAGAACTGAAAAAACTTGTTTATGCAAATAGTTTTCTGGTCTGATTCAGTATTATGTCTAAGTTAGGAGACTAACATGGAGTTGACATCAAGAAAAGGTCTCGTGCAGGGAATTAATAAGTTAGACACATGCACACAGTGAAATAGAAATGATGTCACCTTTGATATTGATTTTTTATTACTTTTGCATGTGTTATTCTGTTTCATCGATTGAATTTTTATGTTATATTATGTAAATGTGTAGTATAATGACGTATTTGTGTAGTGGAGTCTTTGAAAAAATGCACTTAAAATCTAATAGATGAACATTTTTATAAAAGTATGGAAGGGATGTTATATATTCTTTTGTTCTGGTGTAAAATTTCTTCCAGAAGTGTATGTTGAAGTGAACGACACAAGGCCAATAAAATTTGAAAGAAAATAAAAATTGTCTTGAAATGTCAGAGAGTACAAAATATCCAAGTGGCAGGAGGGGGTTTGTTTCGATGAACAGAGTTCGAGGTCAAGGAAATAAGCACTCGAAATATAACAAAATGTAGCAGAAGTATCACGTGTGAAACGAAGCTGGCATATTTAAGGGGGAGGTGAAGTTGAGTAAGATCAGAAACAGGAGAGAAGAGAAGACGAACGCAGGAACAGACTGTCCGCTTTCCTACCTGCGAAAAAAACCTCTACTACACACAAACCAAGTCACCGAGAAAAGAATAAAAATAGGAGGATATCGTCATTTTGTTTCCCAGTACACCCCAGAAACAGTATACAACAATTGTACTCTTTTTATCACAGACGGTATTCAAGTGACCCAGTGTAGAATATATATATATATATATATATATATATATATATATATATATATATATATATATATATTAAACATGTCAGATTAAATAAATTGCAAACATTGTGTCTACTTATTTTTAATAAAATCCGTTCATACTCACGGATAATATTTCGTGCTTTATAATTCAAAGATGTAAGAGATGAGCTGTAACTTTGAAAATTAAAAATAAGCAGACACAATGTTTGCAATTTCTTTAATCTGATATGACTAAAAGAAAGCCTGCTGCGTAAACACTCACATACACATACAGACAAATATGTTTTTGTGCGTGCATGGGTGCGTGCGTGTGTACGTGCGTGTTTGTATTTGAAGCTTTTAATCGATATTCCTACTTGAGTGATTACTCAGTCTTTCTATGATTATGCAGTACATATATATATATCCATCTGTCTGAATATCCATGAAATCTTATTAGGAAAATATTCATCCTTCGGCAGATTTCTAACTTCTAACAAGATTTCACAAATATTCAGGTTGTTGCATATTTTTCTAACACAAGATCTCGAATATTCCACCCGGTGGATATATATAAATGTACTGTTTGATTACAGAAAAACAGTGTACACTAAAATATGAGTATCCACTAAAAATAATGTTCAACAAATACATTGGAATAATTATGTTGGTTTATACTATTTCGTAACTTGCCGTAAGATTTCGAAATATATATATATATATATATATATATATAATGAAAAAGTAATTATGCTGGTGTGATGAACAGACAACTTGCTAGAAGACTTAATACTTTAAAAATCTCGAACAAAGAAAGAAAACAAAACAAAAATGACATATATATATATATATTATTTTTTCTAAACATATACTGTTAAATATAAGAGACAATGAATGTCTCTTATGTTTAATCATGAGCTGTTCTTAACATCATATTTTAGCTTTAATTTTAGGTGAAAATAAAGAAAAAATTTCCAAAACTTGCTTCTAAGCTTTCGGCTCACATGAGCCATCTTCAGAGAGGTTACAGGAAAGTTCACATAAAAACATCCACTATTAAATTAAAACAACCCTTACTTAATAAAATCACGTTCAAATTTGGTCATAACACATTAATTTGCATTTAAATATGTGATTCATTTAACATTTCGATCTCTCACACGATGTAACGTAATAGAACCGCATTAGAAATTTACGAACTGCGTTTGCTATTTCGTAGCTTAGCAAAGTTTTATTTCGACACAAGATAAAATCATCTTTGACGGTGGATGTTTTTATGTTAACGTCCCTGTAAACTCTCTGAACATAGCGCATGTGAGTCGAAGCCTTAAAATGAATTAATAAAAAAATATCCAAATGCT
This sequence comes from Ascarosepion bandense, assembly GCA_037127315.1. Classification (NCBI taxonomy): domain Eukaryota; kingdom Metazoa; phylum Mollusca; class Cephalopoda; order Sepiida; family Sepiidae; genus Ascarosepion; species Ascarosepion bandense. Next base: position 2,896,477 of record JBBBDQ010000398.1, read on the forward strand.
GAAGAAGTTTTTAGAACGGCTCATGATTAAACATAAGAGACATTTATTGTCTCTTGTATTTAACGGTATATGTTTAGAAAATTATCTGCTGCCTCGATACACTATATATATATATATATATATATGACTTTTTGTTTTATATATATATATATATATATATATATATATATATATATATATACGTGTATGTGTGTTTATATTAATATTACAAAATGCACATTTGATATTTCTGGGTAACATAATGTAGAAATGACCCTCGGGGCATTTCACTTCAGGCAATAGCAAAAGTGGGAAACAGTGAATATTTTGAAGACTTAGAGTGATGAACTAGTTAAACCAGGCTACGAAAACACCCTTAATAAAATGACATTGTAGATTTAGGATGGAACAACGGAGGATCATTGAGAAAACTTGTAGCAGAGCAACATCTGAATACCTTTTATTCAATAGACTAAGAGATTTAGTTGTTATTTTCTTATTTTTTTTAAATACAACATTTTTTTCCGTTCGTATAGTGCAGTGGTTCTCAAACATTTTTTACATGGTCAACTTTTAGTCTTAATTCTTTATAGAGAATATCAATAATCATTCGGTGAAAAAAGATGTTATTTTTTATTATTCCCAGTATACACCAGAATTAGTACACAGCAACTGTACATTTTTTCTTACAAAAGGTGCCCAACTGAGCCATTGCAGTCAACAAAATAAAAAACAACGTGCATGCGCGAAATTAAAAATTTAAATTGGTGACAATCTACCCATATAACTATGCATATATATATATATACATATAAATATATATATATGTGTGTGTGTGTGTGTGTCTCTCTCTGTGTGTATGTGTGTGTGTGCGTGTGTGTGTGCGCGTGTGTGAAAATTATTTTTAATGGATACCCATACTTGAGTGGATACTCCGTTTTCCTATGAATAAATTTTTTACTAATGCATAAGTTTAGGAATCTTTTTTTTTTTACTAATACATAAGTTTTGGAATCTTTACATAGTTTTCTTTTATTTATATAATCTTTCCTTTATATACACTCCTCAGGTTTTACACTATTTACACTGTTCAGAGTGTTGTCATCATCTTTATTGGCATGTATGTTTACGAAGTTTCGGTTGTAATCAGTCACTGAGGTATAGCATTCTTATTCCATGCGAGAAACCACTTCTGGATACCATTTAGTTTTCTCCCTTTAACTCAACTCTCTAAATTATTTGTTTACTACTGCTTCAGGCAGGTATCGAACTTACAACTTTTTGGGTCAAGTCACTGGAACTAACCAGCGCCTATATACAGTTGACCATGTTTCTTTAAACGTGCAACGGCCGAATCATCGTCAACATGGCAATAAATATGCGGACAACAGTCTGGACAGTATAAATAATGTAAATATTAACTGCTCTTAGAAGTATAGAAAAATTCTCGGGTTTTATTCATTTTTTACAATCAAAATATCTAGTAGAATGAAAATGATGCTAAACTAAATCTCTTGATCTCGTTTTCTGTTACTTTTATAGCTGTTTTTTTATTTTTAGTATTTTAATGTAGCGTAGATTAATGTAGAAATACAGCCCTCAGTTTTAACAATCTTCTGTAGACCACCAAAATATTATTGTGCCCCCCACCCAGTTTGTTATTTTTTGTATGGATCCCCAGTAATGTTACATGGACCTCCAGCAATGTTACATGGACCACCGTCAGGGTTTATATAGACTCCGGTTGAGAACCACTGCTATGGTGTTTGACTAACACTACTATTATGAATAAGGATGCAGGTATTGTATAGGATGAAATTCTTATGTAGAGCAAGAAAAGATAGGAAGTTGTAGAAATGACGTGTTGTGGAAATGATTGTGAAATGACGTGCTATGTTCTGTGATGACGTAGAATGGAAAAGAAACAGAATAATATTAAATATGGAAATTCGGTTATGGGGTTAGTCAATAGAACTTTTCAATAAAATTACAAAAATTTAATCATTTTTCTCAATAGCCGGATATATATATATACTTCTCGAATAATAAATACTAAAACGCAGTGCAAAAGGATTAACGCGAGTTTGTAACGTTATACCGAATTATTCTCTATAAATTCAGTCGGTTTTAAAATACTGTAATTACCGTTTCGACTAACTATAAATAAAACATTCAAAACCAAAAGTTACCAGAACTTGCATTGTGCGTATAAGGATTACAGTTTAAATCTTACGTTATCATATTTTGATAAAACGATATATAAAATGAGTTTAGTGATTTCAACAACGTGCTTTGATCGTCTGTATGGTGTTAAAACAAAAAAAATAACATAGCATTCCGTTCTGCAGTTGATTTATTCAACTTTATTTGCATATTAAAATTCAGACAGAATTATAGGTTCGACAAAGAACAAGATTTCCTGTATTTCAATTTCCTCTAAGTTGAAGAGGTTCCAAACTTTCTGAACACCTCCAACGTCATGCGCCTTTCTTACGCACCCTAAAGCTGTGGAAAAAAAGGTTGTGATGTAGAAAAAAATTAAATCACGTGCAAACTCGTGTTGCGGCTTTTGAACTATGCCAAGGCTGAAAAGAGAATACTGAGTAGTACCAGCATAGGTATAGCGTCAGTGATCTATTTTAGCTTGATCTAACACTTGTGAAGATAGAAGATTCAGGTAGTTTACAAAAAGTCTTTGATCACTACATCCATCATCTTCTTTGGTCAAATCGAGTCGTTGAATATGTCATAGAAAACCGTTTCTTGCTTGAAATATGCATTTATGTTGATATGCAATTGTGCAGAGAAACGTTGCACTTAACCACTATCAAGATCATTTGTTCAAATTTCACATAAAACGTTTGATGTTTACTTCGCAATAGTTTATTTGAGAAATAATTAGTCCGCTGCGCCATTGCCGGATATTGTGGCTAAACATCTCATCACTAGTGTCACATGATATTTGACAGAATGAGAACTTGAGAAGATTGAGTTGCCCCAACTACATTGCCTAGATGTATCAATAGCATTACATTTTGGGGAACAACAGTCGTCGCTTCGCTGTGAGTCGTCTTAGCTGTTTAGAGGCTTTCAATCCTCAAACATCTTCTCAATTTCTTATTGTTAGTCATTTTTTTCAAAGTGAATAGATTTTTTCTTGTAACAATAAATAGCACGAGTAGTGTCTATATATGTCACAATTTATTGTCTTTAACAGGGAAATTCTGCTGACAACTGGTCAGTGACAGAGATATTGTAGAGAGTGAGAGAACTTCGCTACTCCAGCCTCTTTAAGGCCATGTGTTTGCTATCAGGGCGAAAATCACACTAAAGTATTTTGGAGGGCAGAACGCCTTTTTTACCGGAAAAAACACTTTCTAGTACCGTAGATAACTTGCTGAATGTCAAAAAGAACTTTTTCACCAGATGAATGTTTTTTTTAATTATAAATAGTACAATGTATGTGGTGCGTATAGGGCAAAATCTCTTGTCTCCAACAGGAAAATGCTGCTGACAACTGGACAGTGACAGAGAGAGTAGACAGTGTAAGATAATTTATCTACTCCAACAATTCTATGCTATCCACTCGCCATCAAGACAAATACCCAACTAAAGAATTTTTATGAGAAAAATATGTTTTTTACCAGAAAATATCGTATTCTATTCCGTTGCTGATTAGTTAGTTAACAGACCAATAAAATGAACCCATAATATCTTGCATTTTTCTTGCCGAACACGTGATGTTCAATTGATCTGGTCAAATATATCGTATTTAAAATATATATTTCCAACACACTCTGTTAATGTCGGCTAAAAAGTTCATAGGCGTATTATGATACTCTCATGTTAAATGAGAGGCTTATTTTTCAACTTAGTTCTCTTGTTGTCCATAGATTTTTCCGTTGGTATTAAAGTGCTTGGACTCCATTAGAGAAAAAAGCTTTCATTCTGTTGGCCCAAAAGTAATCAACAGTAAATATGATGTCATCATCATTGCGTTACTGTTTCCAAGCTAAGAGATTTTTCATGTTGGGGAACTGATGATAGTCAGATAGAGCCAAATCAGAAGAACAGAGAGGGCGATCAACCAGTTCAAAGCAACAATCATGCACATGAGTAATTGAAACTAAGGACTTTTTGCACTGGAGCGTTGTCCTGCTGAAACAAAACCCCTTCATTCACTTTTTCTAGGTTTTCAGCCTTTTGTAACTGCTTCAGGATGTTGACTTAGTATTTTTCATTGATGATGTGGCTATTTTAAATTTAGTCAATACAAAAATAATTTTTTTCATTCCAAAAATACCTGGCCATCATTATACATGCAGATAAAACTACGTAGGTCTTATTTGTAGGAGTATTTCTACTGTATATATTGCCTCTGTCACTGGCTGGAAGTGATAAACTCAACACTCATCCTAATTTATGAAACTTTCAATGAATAGAGCTGAATCTGCCTCAAACATTGTTCGATTTTACCGGAATGTAACAAGCCTGCTGCGCTTTTGATTAGGTGCTAGTAGATGTGTTACCCACCGACCAGAAACATTCGTCATGGCACGTTCATTGTGCAGCATATTCTCAACTCTCTCACGGTATACGTTAACAGCGTTGGCTTCTTGATTCATACTTAAACTCTTGATTCTTCATAATGTCCTGAATACGATCAATGTTTTCCGCGGTTTTGCAGGAATTCCTGACTTTAGATCATCTCCAAGAATATTCTTTTCATTCTCATATTAAACTGGCCACTTTTTCATTGTTGATAAATATAGAGCGCTATCACCTAAAGTATCATCCATGTCAGCATGGATGTTCTTGGAAGCTAAACCATTTTCTGCTGGTTAATTGATAACATCATGATTACAAATTTGGTCCATTTTCAAGAAAAGTTTCTACTAGTTACTTGTGAAGTCTTTTTTGAACATTCAGATGCCAGTTTATCTAGAAAGAAACAATGTAGGTATTCATAAGAAGAGTGGAAATTAATGCATGCAAGATTTTCTATTTCACAATAATTTTCAGTTCTCTATCGTACTTGGAAATAAATAATACAGTTATTTCATAGCTCTGACATAACTCCTTAATAGTCAAATTATAAAGGTTTCAGCCTACCATCGTATTTAGAAAAAACAATGCAGTTATTCATAAGAAGTCTTGGAATTGATGCATGCAAGAATTCAGAGCTCTAGCACTAGTCCTCTACATGCAGAATATAAAAATTCCAGTTCTCTATCGTGCCCGGAAATTGAAGATGCAGTTATTTATATAAAGGGTTGAAATTAATGCATGTAAGATTTCACAGGTCTAGCATCACTCTATCAAGTCTGACTAAGAAGATTTCATTCCTCAGTTATTTATAAGAAGGGTTGAAATTAATACATGACAGCGGCGCTAGAATCACTCTTTCATAGTAAAACTATGAAGGTTTCAGCCTACCCTCATATCTATAATAAAACAATGAAGTCATTCATAAGAATTGTTGGAATTAATGCATGCAAAATGTCCCCGCTCTAGCATCAGTCCGTCTTAGATAGCCTACGAACCTTTCAGTTCCCATCTCATTGTTAGAAGTTTGTCTCTTAACCTTGAGTTGCTCTCATTTATTTTACACCCACAATGTTGCACGAAAAATTATTTTTCTTCTTTTTTTTTTGACGTCATGTCTCTTCAGGACGTTCACAAGCATTATTTGCCTTTGATATCTTTTCTTTATTTTCTGTGAATTGTCGTGACGTCTTTTTTTTTTAATCATTTCACCCTGATCAAGGCAGTTTTACTGCCACTGGTGCGCAAGGGTTTACAAAAGGGAAAGTGATGAGAAACAGGGGTAGGCTATAGGGAGTGTCAGAAAGAGGGTAATAGAAGGATGAGATTACTGGTCAGGTGTGGGGGTGTGGATGGAGAAAAGTGCTTGTGAGAAAGGATGCGCGTCAGTGACTTAGGAGATGTCTATTGACCTTAATTTAAATTTTTGGCGATTGTAGTTGTCGAGAAGCAAGTTTACAAAAGGGAACTCCATAGGCAGGAAGTGCGAGAAAAGAAACTGATGGAGTAGAAATCATGGTTAAATTTTATCGGTTTCACTGCAAAAGTTGGTACCTAGTTCCTAGTTTTGTTTGCACGAGTAAATTTATATATAGGGGACACCAGTGAGCTAAGTTCATTGGAGCAGAAACCATGAAAGTATTTGTAGAAGAGAGACAGGGAAGCCACATCAAGCCGGTGAAAGAGCGACTGCAGCCGAGCTACAAAGTCGGGATTAATCATATTACATATTCTCCGGTGAATTTTTAAAAAAATCTCGTGGTGAATAGCAGTGTTCAATACACGGGCGATGGTAGATTTATATATGTGCAGGACGGATTCAGACGGAAAAAAATTCCTGGCCCTACATTGTGAACCAACCTTCTTAGCAGCATATTTAGCTATGGATTCGATATAGTCATTCCATTTGAAGTCTGCTGTGAGAGTTAGGCCAAAGAGGCACAGTGTTTTGCTTTCAGGGAGGCTAATGGGGTGTAGGAGCCATTGTCTGTGATAGTTAACAGATAGCAGTTTCGTTTAGAAAACATTAAAATTTACAAGCCATTTCTTACCCTAGTCCACCACAGATTGGAGGTCCTTTTCAAACTCAGCAGCGAAGTTCGCTTTGTCAGCCTCAGCATATTTTTGATCGAGGCGAGAGTAAACGCTGGTGTCTTCAGCGTATATGCCTACTTGGGACCTGATTACATCGGAGAGATCGTTAATGAATATCAGGAAAAGCGTGGGACCTAGAATGAAGCATTTAGGTACACTCGCGTTCGTATGATAGTATCGGGAGGTATGTCTGTTCAATACTGTCTTGTGCGATTTGAAAGAATTGACTGGATTAGGTTAAACAATTGTCCAGTTATACCATAGCCCCGCAGATTGCGTAGAATGCCAGGATGCCAGATTCTGTCAAACGCTTTGGAAAAATCCAGGACAACAGTTCGAGCTTCGCTGTTATTGTCGAGAGTCTGGTATATATACTCAGTGATGGTCGGTACCTGGTGAAGCGGAAACCATACTATTTGTCAGAGAAAAGACTGTGGGCTGTGAAATGCTGAACCACCTCGGCGTTGATAATAACTTCGAGCACTTTGCCAAAAATCGGTAGGAGGCTGATAGGGCGGTAATTAGAGCGGTCCGAGTGTTTTCCAGTATTCTTAAATATAGGAACCACAGAGGAAAACTTCTAGCAGGCAGGAAAGCAAGAAGCTGATAAACAGTAGTTATATAGTTTGGAGAAGACATAGGAGAGTTCAGGGGCACACCTTTTTCAAAACTATGATTTGGATTCCGTCACCTCAACCCGCTTTATGAGGTTTAAGCTTTGAAATTATGGCCAGCGAGAGAGTAATGTGGACGTCATTCAGTTGAGCCTCAGTGATAAGTGGAAAGTCAGGTGTAGATACTCAAGAAGAATCCAATGTCAAATTGATGGAGAATCTGCCAGCAAAGCACTCAGCCTACTTCACTGAAGAGATGAGGACCTCAAATTTATTGATTAGAGGGTTTACTGGTATTTAGCACGCTTTTACAGAGTCGCCAGTAGTCTTTGAATTCAAACTTACGGGATGCTATGCGCTGCTTCATTCTGGCAGCAAACAACAGCTTAGCTTCCTTAAGTATCTTCTTGCACTCATTATGAGCAGAGACAAAAAAAGCCCCTGTTATGATCCGACGCGTAGCTGCTATAAAGCCGGGAGATGTGATTCCGGTGGACAAGCAGGGTAGAACCAGGAGGACGTATGGGATTTAAATCGCAACTTCCTTCCTGGGATGAAAGCATCGATGCCACCCTTAACCCAAGAAGAGACCTTGGTTTCACAGTCTTCAACAAGAAGACTAAAAACATTTGTTCCAAGGGACGTCATACAGAAAATCGCGGAACGAGTTCCAGCCTTTTCATTGGTAGCAGTAGAATATTCTGCTGGTCTAAGTTTTTTGGGTAACGAGAAGTGGAAGGAAATGTTAATGGAAACCAGCGCATGGTCAAAGTTTCCAAGAGAGCAGATTTGCTTGACATTGCAAGAGTCAGGGATGGAAGTGAAACAGTGGTCTAACAGAGTCACTTCTATTAGGGTTATTAGACAAACGCGTGGAGAATCCATCACTTGCGTAAGAGACTGAGCGATTGAAAAATTCATGGTGTGGACACCAGCAAGATCTGTGACAAAATTTTCCAACCACTCAGCCTGGTGGTAGACGTTAAAATTACCAAAGACAAATATATGGGGAAATGCACGAGAGGAAACGGCCTTATCGATATTATTGGAGATGCTATCAAGTGCGGAACAGTCGGAAGATAAGGGGGAGCGGTAGAGAAAGAAAAGATAGTTGCCCGAGCTTAGAAGTGAGAGACGGAAACACATGTAAGAATGATCTAGGGGTTCAAGAGAGATCACTCTAGCAAGAGGGAGATTTTCACTGACATAAACACCAAGCCCATGCATATGGATATTGGAGTCATTTCTGAAGAAGGGAAGGTAACCAGGGACGTAAAACTTGGAAGAAGAGATAGAAGGGTTAAGGTTAGTTTCAGAGCGGCCTAGGATGTTAGATGAGTTGACTTGGAGGAAGGATTCAACGCTGTAAAGTTAGTACGTATACCTCGTATGTTTGTGAAAGAGATGTCTTTCTTTTTCATTTCAGAGGAGTCATTCATTTAAACTGGCTTCCATGCAAAGCTTGATAGTTCAGTGTGCCCTACTAATAGACCAATATGTTGGAGTGGAGAAAATTTTAAAATTTATACATGTTCTAAAGGCATGCAGTAGATGAGACCGGCATTTGAACTCGGTTCGCTGATTTTACTTTCAACGTGAGACTATACGCACATAATCTTTTAAAAGAGTAAATTATTTAACTGTGATGTACTTTTTGTTCTTTGTTCTCGATAGTAATTGTCTTCCTTCCTTCCGTCTATTTTCTATTTCTCCCTTTGAAACTACACATCGCCTTGGGGTTGAAACTATTTTTTTTTTCATTCTAACGACTGTGGTTAGGATAGTTGAATAGACGACTTCGTTAAAAGCAGACTTTCACAGTGAATATTTTTATCGTGACAACTTTATATCTTTCTTCAGATATCAGCTTAAAGTCCAGCTGTGATAAGGAAAATTTGGCCGACAAGCGATTTCGGCGAGAAATGGACAAAAGCGGTAAGGTTGGTCAGCTTGAAGGGAAAGAAGTAAAAGACATCTTCAGGTGGCGTCTAAAATACTATTAGCTGTGATGTGAGAGAAAAAAAGAAGAAAAGAAAAATAATAAGAAAATGAAAAGTACATAGGAAGAAAGAGAACGTGTGATAGATAGGGATAGAGAAAAAAGAAAGGAATGAGAAAAAGAGTAAAAAGAGAAAAGAGAAGAAGAAATAAGAATAAAAAAGAATTCAGTAAATAAAGAAGAATGCAAAGAAAGCGAATGTTGAAAAAATGAGAGACAGAAAAAAGAAGGGAAAGGAAAGACAGAAACAAAAAAGCAAGAGGAGAAAAATTAAGAAGAGACAATAGTGAAACAACGAATGAAAAGAGAAAGAAAAAAAGAAAGATAAAATGAGATGAAATCAATTAAAAAGTAAACACTATCCAGTGTAAAAATTCCGGTTTCTTGCTTCTCTGTTAATTTTGTTCTTCAAAAGTGTCAATCGTTATCAATCTGTTTTCTTAATTCTTGGTTTTATATTGTTCTTTCTCCTTAATAGTACATTTTCTCATATTCTCCCAGCATTCCTTTGCGTCTTAGTGGCTTAATTACTTTATTTGCGGCGAAATGATTAAAATAGAAGAGAAAAGAAAGAAACGAATAGATGAAAAAAGAAGAAAGGAATGAAAGAAATACAAAAGGAGAAAAAGTAGACAAGAATGTTGGAAAAAAGTTTAACAAAAAAGATGCAAATGAATGAAAAAAAGAAAAACAAAAAAAGAAAAAATATAATTAAAGAAAAAAAGAAAAAGAAAGGATGAAAAAAAACGTGGGAAAAAAGAATAAGCTATAAAAGAAAAATATGCGTATGTCTTTGATTACAGTCGAATGTTATGAGATGGCGTCCACCGTTGGACAAACAATAACTTTTTAATAAACCTAAGGAAAGTTTCGTGACAAGAAAAAAAAAACTTTGATGAAAAAAGAGAAAAGAAAAACATTATTGTGAGAGTGGAGTTCAAAAAAGCGGCAAAACTAAAAAAAAGTGCGGTTTTGTTTTGATTACTGCCATTAATACGTCAGTATAACTGGCCTGAGGCTACTATTGGCACTAAACGAAAACAATATAAGCACACAAATTGACCAAAAGTAGAAAAGAAAAATCAGAAGATGGGGATAGAGACTTGACCGGGAGGAGTTTCCTGTATTCAGTTCAAATCTGATTGTGAGTCATAATACTAAAAATATCTGCTTAACTTCAAAACCAGGATCGAAAGAAAATATTTTAAGAAATATCTGCCATTTCTAAAAGAAATAAAAATCTGTGGCATACACATTTTTATGCATTTCCTATTTCTTATCTTGATTAGAACATTTCTTTGCCCTTCATAATGCTGCCTCAGCTTCCGAAAGAAAGCGTTATTATTATTATTATTATTAGTAGTAGTAGTATTGGAATTATTCGAATGGGTATCGTAACGGATATCGATATAAAAAGCTGAATTAGCGAGGCGCAATCAATTTAACACTGAAACATTCAGGAAAGGTATAACTTCATCTATTCTTTCTCTATAACCGCCAGTTTCGAAGAATGAAAACTTAAATTAGGTACCTTCACGCAATTGTCAAAAAAACAGCATAGCATGGTGTTAAAAGAGCTCAAACTTAATAAAAATAAAGTTTTATCATCAAAATGTTTAAACATTATATTTTGTTGTCATTATTTTTTAAAACTTTTTAATCCTTTCTGACACGTTCGAAATTTAAATTAACATTTCTTTTTTGTTTTTCGTCAGCAATCCACACTGTGTTTACTTAATGTGACTATTTAGCAAAACGTAATAGTCGTTTTTTGGCGTTGAAAAACACAATAATTTGAAAATTCTTGCAAACGCCAACTAATTGTGTGATTTTAATGAAAATTTCAGGATTTATTCACAAATGAATTAAATTATTTATGCAAGTATTATTTTTATAAAATTTTGAAAAATATTTGTTTTTACGTCTGTTACCTCTCCAATTCTATTAATACATTACCTATACCATTTTTTTATTAGTTAAATGCAGGCCTTTTAGGAAAATGTAAATAATGTAATTTTTTTAACCAGACCATTTTTCCGAAAATCTGCTCCAAATAGTAAATTAAAAAATACATTAAAACTACGGCTTTTTAATTTAGATAAACTATTAATTGATTTTATAAGTAATATGATTTGAGGATATCATATTCTAAACAAGAAAAAATATCGATGAATAATGAATTTTTATAATAATTTTTTCTACTTTTCTTTGCTAATTATAATGATTTACAAAGTTTCAAACATCTTTTAAAGTGTTTTCGATTATTAATTTTTTAAATAAAGACTATATTTACAAATCGAAAATTGAAATGTTTAATACAAAATATTCAGAGTTAAGATTTTTTAAATAATTCTTAAATTTTTTTAATTATGTTAAGCTGTACATTTTCTTTTACTATGGAAACTTTAAAAGACTTATCATTAAAAGCTGACATGTTTCAAGGGTTGTACCCTTGTGAAATTTTAAATTGGGTTATGTCATTTTTTGTTACCATACTTTTAGATGTGTGAACTGATTTATGACATGTTTTATCATCGCCTACTTCAACAGTCAACGAGTCAAACACTTTCGGATTAAAAACTAATTTTATTCTAAATTTGATATCATAAACTGGTAATATTCGTTTTAAATCGGATTAATTTAACTGTACATTTGGTAATTTGTCAAAAAAGAGCGCGTGAGAGATTTTACTTTATCGCTCAAAAAATGGCCGAAAAATTTAAATTTAAAAAATATCTCAAAATTTTAGATTTCAATGAATATAATTTCGGTTTTAAATACATCCTAGCATTTTGCTTACTGTAAATAGTAAATTTAATCAGCTTTCTATGAAGCAGAAATTAGTTTCAAGAAAACTTTTTTTTTCTTTAAAAATTCAATTTAAATCTTTGGTATCGAAATTATGTGTGGGTATCTGAATTAAATTAAAATAAGGAAACAGTAATGGGTCAGCCAATATTTACTGAAGAAGTTATAGCTATTCCCAGGTTTAATAAAAAAGTTAATTCCAAGTCGATAATACAACTAAGACCTTAGAGGCTCTTGAGAGTGTAGACAAATGAGAAGACAGGAGATGGCGATTGACGTCGCAATTAATTTTTTTAAGATCGTAGGTGGCATGGGAATAACACACTGGTAAAAAAAAATCCGCAGATGTGATGTACCAGAAAAGAAACTATTAGAATAGAATGCGGTTTCATTTAAATATTTCAATAATAAAATTCATGCGGTCGACGTACCATGCTTATTAGAACAATTGTCATGAAAATGTTTATCAAAAAGACATAGGGAAGACACAACACGGCGAGGGACTAAAGTCGAGTTCCAATGTCAAGACCGATAACATTACAGACAGCTATTTAGCTTAAAATCTGGAGATATATAGGAGGGTCATTAGAACAGTCGGGCAGATCGATTTTGGAACCGGAGTATTGCACTCAATTTAAAAGTTGGAATTTATCAAAGAAAATAAAACGCAAAATATATTTTTCATATCCGATACCATTGTTTCAGGAAACAAATTTGAAGTTATAGGATACAAATCCTATATCATCTAATAATTAACTCAAACGAAAAAAGAAAAATTGCACATCCGCAAAAATGGAGCAAAACGACTAAAAACATTTTGGAAAAACCCAGACCAAGGCAAATTTCACAAGTCAGTGTGAAAAGAAAGACTCCAGACTCTGATTGGATAGGAAATAGCAAACTGATTTATGACTCCGGTCAATTTTTCTTAACACCTAAAAAATGGGCAAGTGATTTTGAGCCAGTCATGTGATAAATTTCACTACTTAAACCACGTTTCTTGACAGGTCAAGTCAGTCCGACATGAGCACAAATCTGAAGGACCTCGTCGCAATGGGACTAAAGAAAATTTAATTTGCCGATTGGACGTAAGAGCGCGTCACATATCCGTTTTTTCTCTCCTTCCAATTTTCCTTTCTTCGTTTTCACTCACAGCCGTCAAAGAAAACAACAACAACAAGATACTTCAACTGACTTTGATAAGTACAATCATCTTTATTGCTTGACTTACCTTTTCACTTTTTCTCCGGCTATAAAAAGTTAAAGAACACGGCTTTTATTAGCAACCTTTTTAATCTTTTTACATACAGGCATTCTGCTACTACCAACTATGAACTCTAAATTTCTGTGGGACATTTAAATACTTATATTCCTCTTTGAACAATTAACTACATGCGTTTTCTCACAAAGAATGTTATGGTGTTCAGTTTACAAAATTCCACTTATTTTTTCAACAATCCGATGATATTTTAAAATGTGGGGATTGTCGGCTATATTTGGAAGTAGCCTTGTACCAGGGATGGCTGACCCCCTCAACAAAAGATCAAAATTGGAGCGTTTGAATTTCATACCAGTGATCAGCGAAAGCCTTATAACACAGCCTTATAAATTTACTGAAGTTTTACAAAGTGTTTATAGACAAGCTGAATGGCACAAGCACATTATTCTTAAAAAATTGTGCCATAAAAGATGACCTTCATTTACGTGAAAGGGAGATTATACTGAACACTTTTGCTATAAAAATGATGTGATATGTTATACAGTGCAGAATTTTTAGTGCAGTTTCTAATAACGATACAAATTTAAAATATTTTGTTTGATAATTTGTGTCAAGCGATCGTTTATTTTTGTTTTCATTATTTATGGTTTAACAAATGATATGAAATTTTTATTTATTGAGTAGACTTTTCTGTAATTACTTGCATTTTTTACAAAGCTTTTACTCATCAAACAGAGTAAAATTTTACATATTTACTTTTTGGTGATTCATAAATAGAATTCTTGTTTGAATATATTTTCCATTCACTGTATTTAATATGAAGCTATATGGAGATGGTTAAGGTTTATTGAATCGGCCTTGTGTCAAACATAACCGAACTCCCTACAACTTACAGATTATTCGTTATCATCAGAAGATTGGAGAAATATACGTTTTGCATGTTTTTCTAGAAATTTTTAATGGAAAAGAATAACATGAATTGGTAGAAGTTAATGTTTAATTCGAAACAGTAAGGGTATTAAGAGTTCGTAGTAGTCCTTGCAAGGTTGAGTTTATGTGCACGTAGGCAGGAACGTATGTGTGTATGTATGTATGAGCGTTTGTTGGGTAGGAGTGTCTTTGAAGTATTGGCCCAAGATGAATGGTGAAAAAGGAATGAGGTGAGAGGTAAGCAGTGAGAGAGAAAGATAAAGAAAATTATAATAACGATAGCTTGACGATTGCCAAGGGTACGTATTAATTGCTCTCGTCATCTTAACTCTCTGACGACGGTAAAACTTTGCCCGTCCTTTATTTTGTTTGTGAATTCACTCCCTGATGTAATTCTGGCATTTCCATTAGACGACAAAAAATTTCGCGTGAGTTTTGTGTGTGTTAAGCAAAGTTTGTAAATTTGAGAAAATGTGTTTATTTCTAAAAAAATTAATGAGTCAGTGCTTAGCATTTAAATGTTTTTAACGTATTACTTGTTTTGTTCACTACATACATATACATACATTTCTCTTTAATTTTGAAATAGAAAAATTTTGAAATCATTTTTAAACAATAACCTACGGAAATTAGGTATTTCTGGCCATTTTTAGACGATCTTTTAAACTGAATGCTCATAAATTGATATGATATATGAATCTTATTTTCAGTGTCACCAGTTATCACATAAAATCCATTCTTTCACACCAATGCTGATTTTCTAAAAATATCGTGAAACATTAACTGGCCCTACTGTATTAGATATGTCAGTAAAATTCAATGTATGGTCGAATGATACATTTATAAATGTGCTGGACTGAATCTGTCGAGAAAAATCTACGAAGAAGCATAATCGCTGACGTCCTGAAGAAGAACGGCATTTAAACTAAATTCGCTGAAGCATCAAAATCAACCTATTCTACCGTAACAGATATGACAGCAATATTCAATGCATGGACGAATGATATATTTATAAATGTGCGGGATGGATTCTGGCGAGAAAAATCCACGAAGACGCATAATCGCCAACGACCTGAAAAAGCACGGATTTTAAACAAAATTCGCTGAAGCATCATCTACATTGCTGTTAGCAGATTATGACAACTGATTCGTCCTTACTTCTTCCATGCGTGGTCTAGAATTATAAGAATAATTACTACTAAAATCCTTATATTTATTATCTGCTAACAGCATTTCAGCCGATATACTCTTTGAGCTTCCTAGCATTATTTGAAACTCATATATTTCATTATCGTAAGAAGTTATCTGATCTAGTATTCTTATGTTTGCTGTCAGTATCTCGAAATATTTTGATTCATATAAACTTCGGTTCTTTAATATTTTCTCTGAATGTCTGTTATTAGGCTCATAGCTGTTGATACATACGCGGCTCGCGTGTCTGTACACAGACGCACATGCATATATATATATATATATATATATATATATATATATATATATATATATATACTGTGTTGAGTTAGAATAATGTTTGGTGCCAAGAGTATTGTTTTTTCAGGAGTTTTACTGTTTAAAGGTGTGTTGACAAGTAGTCTTTTTATTGATATGGGAGTGAAGATATAAAGCGTTGGCATTTAATGCAAAGAATTTGAAAGAAAACCAATCCCAATGATTAAAAACATCATAACAGTGCTCTCATGAAACTACGAGGTCGCCATGCAACTGCTCAGTTAAAGTGACACATTCGTTGCCGTAAAACTCTATCTCTCTATCTTTCTATTTCTCTCTCTCTATATATATATATATATATAAATTATGGTGATAATATTTTTATTGCAAGTTTATATTAAAATATACTTTACTGCAACAGAAAAGCCGTGTGTTTCGGTATTCTCTTATTAGTAGCTCGGCTCGTCAGGACCATTTGTCAGACAGCCTTTACGAGTCGGAGCATCATAGCGATGCTCTCACGAAACTTTGAAGTAGGCATGAATCTGCTCTATAAAAGAGATAAACTCTTTATATATATATATATATATATTAATGAAATTTGGTTAGAAGTAACCGACAATTTGTAATGAACTATTTTGAACATTATTTTTACCGATACTCGTATTTAAGTAAATATTCTGTTGTTAATTAAACAGTATTTTTATATTTATATCTACCGGCCTGATTATTTACAATAAATTTTTATTACAAGAATGTGTGCTATCCAGCAGGATTCGAACCTGCGACCCCTATTACATAGGGGAAGTATACCATTTATGTAATTGGGGTCGCAGATTCGAATCCTGCTGGATAGCACACATTTTCGTAATAAAAATGTATCGTAAATAATCAGACCGGTAGATATAAATATAAAAATACTGTTTAATTAAAAACAGAATGTCTACTTAAAAACCAGTATCGGCAAAAATATTGTTCAAAATATATATATATATATGTGTGTGTGTGCGTATGTAATGGTGTGTGTGTGTGTGTGTGTGTGTGTTTGTATTTAGTGACAAATTTTCTCAGCTTGACCAAGAAGGCACATACTTACCATAATCTAGTGCTTGGTCATTTGGTCAATTTGCTCAGATTTCAAATTTTGGAATACCAGGTGCTGTAAACGTAAGGACCATGAATGGTCAACCAGGTTTGGGATTTGGGTGCAGGGCTAAGAACCATGCCCCGTAAAATTTTTTAACAGAAACAGCAACAAAAAATTGCTGCCCTATGCACCATCTCGGTGTGATGGATAAATGATGATATATAGTCATCCACAGACAGATCTGTTTCGTTGTATCACAGCTCATCAGTACGGTTTTACCCAGGATTGAAACCCAACCGAATTAGCGTCAGTCAGCGATTCTATCTCTGAGGTAGGGGCTCTCGGTAGAGGGAGGCAGACATTTTAGCATGTATATTATTATTATACACGCCCAATAGCTGAGAATGTTCTTATTCATTGCTGAATAAACGATGCGTAGATGACAGAGTAGCTACTGTTTTTCAAAGTCTACCATTCTTCCAGAGTGCTCAATCAGGGTGTGAGAGCGTAAATTTATGTATATATGATTTTTACAAATTTTCATTTTGCTGAAGTCAAGGAATGTAAAAATATTTCATAATTGTTAACTTTGCAAACTTGTTTTTAATCAAAATAACCCCATCAGATCTAAACTGGCGATAACTAATATAGTGTATGAATTTCAATGCCCAATATAATTTGCGTTCCTTGTTTTGAATCAATTACTTATATTGGAGTTGCTTCCACATCTTTGAGATCACGTCTTACATGCCACCTAACCAACTAATATGCAATAAAAACATTTATTAACCAATATTTTACAAGAATCCTTAAGGAAAACTTTGGTTGAAAATACAAAAACACTATTTAATTCACAATGTCAAAAGCGTTTCGCTATAAGAGAGACGCTATGTATTAAACAATTCTCTCCTACCATCAACCTTACATAATTTCATACTAGAAATAGAGTTTTGAAATTTCGTTTTTTTTTTTCAATAAAAAGACACGCGTTTTCCAGTCGAACGTCTCACATTAGAGCTTTTAAAGAACGCTCTTGTTCAAAAACACAAAATAAATTACGTTACAGTCAGAGTATGGATAAAATAACAACATCGGATACATTCCTTGAGAATGGCAGTAAACTGGCTGAAAGGAAACAGGTAAGAATTCTTATAGAATTCTGAAAAGAATTAAATCGAAATTTAATAAAATCTTTGTTGTCGATAGTTTTTATTCATATTATATCACTGCCCTGTGAATAAAGTCAGTCTGTTCAAAACCGTTTTCAGATAATCACTTTGGAATCAGCCAGGATTGACAGTAACTCAGACCATCATTGCAAGATAGTATACTTGCCTGCACCACATGATATTATTAGATTTTCTATCAAAATATTATAATAACACATCTAAGAAACTGCATGATTTTGGAATTTCGTAAGATATTTCCTTTTTCCCGGTGGAGTCATGCTAAATTTAGAATTAAATGCCATCATTGAAAAAGATTTTAGAGTAGGTACCTCCACTAAATCGCGCAAAAACTGCATAGTTATTTTTAACCTGAATTTTTAAAAATGAAAAAAAGTTTTCTAGAAACTTTTATTTTAGTTTTAATTGAAAGCTAAATGATTAAATTTACTATTTCATAAAAGCAAAATACTCAGGTTTATTTCAAACAGATATTATATTGATTGGAATATGAAAGTCTGAGAATTTTCTTTCAATTTTTGAATTTAGCCGCCATTTTTCAGCGATCGACACATTTGTAAACAAAAGTTAATTCTCGGTTTTAAAAATCTTGCAAAAATAACGTTTACATTTGTGACACATTTTTGGGAAAAATTAGCAGTTTTTATGTTAAATTAATCTGATTTATACAAGTATTACTTATTTATAGCCTGAGATTTAGAATAAAACTATTCCTTAATAACATATTTGAACTTTTTGACCTATCAACCGTATATCAAAACGAGTTGACAGGTTCTCGATTAAAGACAAATTAAAAAGTGTATGGCGTTTATAAGTGACAAAATAGTACAGATTTTTTTCTGTTAGCAAAACAAACACTGCCCTTTTGGTTTACACATAGAAGTTACCATATAAAAAATTTAAATACACAAAAATATTTTTTTAAGTGTAAAATCCAAACGATTTGTATTAATCTTTTCAATTTTCGATAGTCAATATAATCATTAATTCTTAACTAAACATCTAAAAGCAACAAATCATTGATGATTTAAAAATATTTTCGAAATTTTTTAAATCATTATAATTAAAAAATGTAAACAATTCTTTTATAAATTCATTACTGTTATGCTCGAAGAGCCATAAAAAGATAACACGGACTCGGCTATAAGGTTGAAAAGTAAATTCTCGGAAAACGACGTACAAAGTTAAACGTGGACTCTCAGCGTTCTGACTCACTGATTCACTCACTCTGTGGCTACTATTCAGTGACTCCTCAATGTCTCTCATTCAGAGTTGGTAGCCATATTATGAAGGTGTGGAAATGTGCATTTGTAGATAGGTTTCCACAATACCCCCCTCCCAAGACTTTTACTGTGTAAAAGGTTTTATTATTTCCCTGAAATTTAATACGTTTTCTTTTTGCGATTAATTGTTAAAGGCTTGGGAAATTTCCTCTTTCTCTCAGACTTTCGTTGTTCGAGCGTATGTTGCGGGATGGGGGACTGAGGTCAAATGTATCGTAAATGATCTCGATGGGTTGTTCCACGTTATTCAGTGTGCTGTTCGAATCCATTTCATGCCGTTTTTTTTATTTGATTAATGCGTCATTTGTGGGTATGTCTTGGTCCCTGTATTATATATGCCATCTCGCCGATCCTTCTAATGATCGTGCCCTCCTCCCAGTACGGCATATTCTTATGAAAACTTTAAAAAAAGACTTTCTGAGCTGGGAGAAATCTTTTTCTTTTAATAATTTTCGATATTACGTATTTTTGACTGTTTGGAAAATAATTTGTCAAACACGGACCTCACCTTTCTGGCAAACATGGTTTCTGCCGGTGAGCCAGTTGATGGTGTATTCAGGTTCGGCCTTATTCGATAAACTCGTAAAAATATCGGTAGGAGTACCTTGAGCTTTTCTGCTTGTCCATTTGATCTGTTGAAGTGAGTCAGACATAGTTCTGATGTTAATACAGTTTTTATTTTGTCAAAGGCTGACTGACACACAGTTGTCCAGTTCCCATTTTTTCTTTTATTAACAATCCATTCAGTAAAGTGCGTAGCTTGTTCATGATTTTTACATTTCTTTTTCTTTTGAAATATGGTTGAACGTTTTCTTTCAGCTTGAATCTGGCTTTTGTCTTAGTACATTTTCCTAGCCCCGAAGAGAAAACTTCGGAAAACTTTTCTTTTAATTCGTCTTTCCATTCTTGGGCATCCATTGTCATATTTTCCACCTTTTGGCAAAAATTGTTGACTGGTTGGTCCCACAACTTAAACCGTTCCATCGAATCCGTTCCAAATATATTCTCAGAGTTTTTATGATGGTAACTTTTAGTTCCTTTGTGATGCAATTTGTGTTACAGATAGCGTTAGCTAACCTTCAAATTTGATTTTGTCTCCTGTTACTGCACGATCTGTATTATTTGCTTTTTTCATCGTTGTTTTTTTTAAATTTCCTGCAAGTGTGAAGATTAATAATTGAGTGATCCGAACCAGAATCTAGTTGCAGTTTAACTGTTTTGTTTAGCAAGTTGACTATGATGTATCTTTGTAGATTATTATCTACTTTTTCATTTGATCTATTTTGTCTGACTCTGTTTCTGTTGTTCCTTTTGTTTCTACAGTGCGCCCCGTTGTGGCCAATTTTGCCACAATTATTACATGTCTTGTCTGCCGTCGAATTTTTGTTTCTGTGAGTGTCGTCTATTTTTAGATTATGAATGGGCATACAATTTGCTTTCTCTACCTTTTCCAGGGAAGTAATTTTTTGGCTTGTACTTAATTCTCTTAAAATAAAATATGCTTGATTCCTTGATGTTTTTGGAATCGCTTTTTACACTGATTACTCGCTGGCAACCTTCAGCCAGTTTTGCAGTGTGAGACCTGGTTCGTTTTCTAGTCTTGCTAAAACTCTCTGTCTTATCTCCTAGTTTTCTGCAAAGACTAAACCTTGAGCAAATACTAAGCATTTGAAATCATCGGCTGACAATCCTGCCAAACGAATATTATCACAGTGCTTATTTACAATTGACGCAAATTTAAGATAATTCTCGTCATCTCGTTTTGACAAGTTGAAACACTTCCATTTTTTGTGGAATAGTGTTGTATTAGGGCTAAATAACTCAGGCAAACTTTTTATTGCTTTATCAAACTCCAGTTCACTTGTCTTTTTTGGAAGAATGTAATCGACGCACTTACTGTGTTCCGCTGTTCCCAACGTTCTCAAAAAAGGTGAACTTTTTAGTGTTCGACCAACCCTCACAGTTTACCGTAAAAAGATCTTCATGTCTTCTACAGAAAGCTTCAAATGTTTTATCTTCGTAAGGAAGATAATTGAATGTCTCCATAGAATTCCAAATTGTGTTGTGAGAAAATGCAGTGTTGTTTTCACTAAATTCCTTTTTATTTAATGTTTTTAGATGTAATTCTTGTTGTTTTTTGGAATTCAAGGAAAAGTTGTTGTTGCTGTCTCTGTTGTTGTTGTTGTTCTTTTTGCTGTAGGAGCAATTTTTCATCCAGCATTTGTTGCTGCTGTAGTTGTCTTTCTTCCATTTTCTGTTGCTGCTGTAACATACGATCCTCACTCTTCTGTTGATGATCAAGTTGTACCTTCGTCATCTGAATAATGATTGTTTTAAAGTCCTCTATAATTTCTTCAATTGCGTGTTTTCAGAGAAAACAAACGGAATTTAGAGAAAAAAAATTCTCTGTTAACAATAAATTCTAGGTGCTACAATTTTTTCTCTAAGAAAAAGAAAAAAATTGCATAAACAACCACGCTGCAAAACATAAAATATATTTTTCTTCTTTATTTTCCTGTGTGGTCGAGGGAAGCGAAAAACAATGAAATGCTTTTGATTATAGCAACAAAGTGGAAGAAAAAATACTTACAGTTTTCCCTAGTAAGTAATTTTGAGTCGTTGGTTTCACAAAAAAATGGGTTAAGTTATTTTTTTCTATGCTTTCCCCTTCTTTCTAATATATCAGACGTCAGAATTCGTATTTACTTTGCCAGTTTATTCGGTTGGTGTGTCCGTTTTTTTGTTTTTTTATCAGTTGTGTTTAACGTACAACTGTTGTAGTTGTAACTTTTTTTTCGTGAAAATTTGAGATTTATTTTTGTGGTTCGACTATTCTACGTTGCCAGTGTTATGGCCTAATATTTTGTGGAATTTTTTTCAGGTAGAGGTTCCCCTTTGTGGTTCGAGTATTCTTCGTCACCAGTGTTATGACCGAAGGGCCATAGAAAGATATAAGGTTGAATAGTATAATCTCGGAAAACGTAGCACAAAGGTAAACGTGGACTGGAGAGTACTTCCTCTCGCAGCGTTCTGACTCACTCATTCACTCACTCTGTGGCTACTACTTAGTGACTCCTCGGCGTCTCTCACTCAGAGTTGGTAGCCATATTATAAAGATGTGGCAGTGCTTATTTGTGGGTAGGTTCTTACAATAATTAGTAATCGAAAAATCCTTTTTTTTAAGATTGTAACGTCGTTAATTTTTATTATTTATTCAACAATTAAAAGCTTATCAAATTAAATAATATCAGAGTTTTATTGAATTTTTTACTTTACTATTAGAGCAGATTGTCGGATACAGAGACCAAATTAAAACAAAATAGATAATTTATCTTCCCCAATGAGTCCTGCGTTTACCTAATAAAATCATAGACGGCAACAAACTAAAACTTATTAAAATTTCATGGATTAACATGGAGGAGATAACAGTGGTAATAAATATTTTTAACAAATTTAAAAAAAATAATAATTTCACAATTAATTTAGTTCATTTGTGAATGTGTACTGAAAGTTTCCTTAAAAATCCGGCAATTATTTGATTTTTTAGAGAATTTCGAAATTAATGTGTTTCTCACCGGAAAAAAAAGTGGGTGATGTAATCATTACGTTTACCACTGTAAACAGCCGTAACGATTTGGTTACCCGCTAACTCAAATCAAAAGAAGATTTAATACCAACATTTCGAACATGTTAGAAGGAATCAAATTTTTTTTAATAATTAAAAGTTACTTTGATGTTTCCTCTGAATAATAATATTGTCATTTTGATGGAAAAATTCCTTTTTATTAAGTTTGGAACCTTTTTTATTCATACTATGCTGTTTTTGTTCAGCGATTTAGTAGAGGTACCTGTTTTAGACCTTAGATCTAGGGGATTGATTTTGGATTCTCAAAAATAATTGTTTTCATTTTTATTAAATTGCACAATTTTGTCACTTGTGAACGCCATACACTTTTATCTTATCTCTAATCAACACCCTGTCAAAACGTTTTGATATGCGGTGGACAGGTAAAAGTTCAAATCTGGGATTAAAAAATAGTTTTATTCTAAATTTCAGGCTATTAATAAGTATTACTTGTGTAAATCAGATTAATCTAAAATAGAATTTTCTAATTTTCCAAAAATAATGTGTCACAGATGTATATTTTATTTTTGCAAGAATTTTAAAACCAAGAACTATCTTTAGTTTTCAAATGTATTAAAATTGCCGAAAAATTTGAAAGATTAAAGTAAAATTGAAAAATGTTAAATTCCAATCAAAATAATTTCTGTTTGAAATACACCAGAGTATTTTGCTTACTGGAAATTGTAAATTTAATCATTTAGCTTTCAATTAAAATTAAAATAAATGTTTCCAGAAAACTTGTTTACTTTTAAGAATTCAATTTAAAATTTAGATATAGAAAATGACTGGAGGTACTTTCTCACAAATGTTTCGGGAGATTCATTACACGGTCTTCTTTAGATGTAAAAACTGTATGAAAAAGGACTGTAGTGCAAGACATAAAACCCTGGAAGTAAATTGATTCGCTGAGTCAATTTTTCTTTCCGGAATCCATATTAAATAATTATAAATCTTCAATTCTTGCATCATTTTAATATTGCTGCCACATATAGTCTAGTGTTCATGCTAAATATTTAAATAACGTTGGGATTTTTAATATAAAAGCATGGATGTCTAAATTTCCTGCATTCTTTTTTTTTTAGACCGACTCATGACTATTTGGGAACATTCATCAATCTATCAACTGAAAAGCTTTTATGAGCATCCAAATATATCTTTTAAAATCTAATGAATAACTTATTTCTTATTGAATCATATCATACTTAATTAACTTATAAAATGTTTTACAAAAACTTTGCTTAAGTTTATTACGTGAAAAAAATACTCATTAATTTTCTTCGCGTTTGTTGCCGTTAGAATTCTATGTCTGTTTTTTCAGAACACCAGAACGTCTCCTTCCTGAAACACATTAGGAGTCTGCAGAACTTCGGCAGAGCGAACCAGGTGATATTTGGCCATGGGTATACAACGTAGATCCCAAGGCCATGACATGAAATAGACATGTTGCGCAAAATCGACACGGAACGATCCAATCCTGGACTCACATGCCCGAAGAATTTAATTAATGTGTTTCAAATTTAATCATTTAATTAAGATAACTTTCATTTTTATACGCCGATCGCGCAAAAAAAAAAAAAAAAAAAAGGAAAGAAAAGAAAATAAAATAAAATAGAGAAAGCAGGAAAATGAAAGCACGGAAGAGAGAAAGAAAAAAACAGTGAGGAAGTGAAAAGCCAGAAGAGATGGGAAACAAGTATGAGAGCATGAAAGGGAGAAAGAAAGAAAACAGGAATGAAAAGAAAAGGCAGAGGAGATGACAGAGGGGATTGGGAGTACGAAAGAAAGAAAGAAAGAAAAAAGAAAGAAAGAAAGAAAGAAAGAAAGAAAGAAAGAAAGAAAGGACACGTTAAGGAAGTGAAAAGACAGAAAAGACAAGAAAAAAGAGTGAGAGTAGGAACGAAAGAGAGTAAGAAAGAAAATGGAAAGGGAATGAAAAGACAGAAAAGAATAAAGAGACGATAATGATAGTATGAATGAGAAAGAGAGAGAGAGAGAGAGAGAGAGAGAAAGAAAGAAAGAAAGAAAGAAAGAAATGACACGGTAAGGAAGTGAAAAGACAGAAGAGTCAAGAAAAAGAATGAGAGTACGAAAGAGAGAAGGAAAGAAAATGGCAAGGTAATGAAAAGACAGAGAAGAATAGAGAGACAAGAATGATAGTATGAAATAGAAAGAAAGAAAGAAAGAAAGAAAGAAAACGGCACTGAAAAGAAACAGGCAGAAGAGATAATACACAGGAATAAGAGTATGGAAGAGAGAAGGACAGAACACAGAAAGGAAGCGAAAAGACAGAACAGAATAGAAAAGAAAGAAAGAAAGAAAGAAAGAAAGAAAGAAAGAAAGAAAGAAAGAAAACGGCACTGAAAAAAATAAGAGAGCGAAGATTATACACAGGAATGAAAGTACGAAAAAAGAAAGAAAGAACATGGTAAAAAAGTGAAAAACCAGAGGGGATGATAGAGGGGAATGAGAGTACAAACAGAGAGAATGAAAATATATAGAAAAGAAGAAAAAAGACAGAAGAGACTGGGGACAAAAATGAGAGTACGAAAGGAAGAAAGAAAGAAAATAGTAAGAACATGAAAAGATGAGAAGAGAGACAAGAATGAGAGTACAAAGGTGAGAAAGAAAGAAAGAAAGAAAAAGGCAACGAAAAGAAAAAAGAACAGAGGAGATGACACAAAAGAATGAGAGTACGAAAGAGAGAAAGAAAGAACACGGTAAGGAATTGAAAAGACAGAAGGCACAAGTGAAAGGAATTAAAGTACGAAAGATAGAAAGAAATATGATAGTAAAGAAAATAAAAAATACAGAAGAGACAAGAATTAGAGAACAAAAGAGAGAAGGTAAGAAAATACTAAGCAAATGAAGACATGAGAAGAGAGACCTAAATGAGAGTAAGAAAAAGAAAATGAAAGAAAACTGCAATGAAAAGAAAAGAAAGATGAAACGATTCACAGGAATGAGAGTACGAAAAAGAGAAAAAAGTTGAAGAAATAAAAAAAAGATAAAAATTAAAAAATTGTGATTTGTTGAATAACTAACTTTATTATATATGTGTAAAAAATACTAAAATTCTAAATTTATCGACTTTTCCCTGTACTGATTATCAAAAAGAAAACCAGCTGCAGCGTGTCAGTTTTCAGATAAAGATTCTTGTTTTTACTATTTTAATAAAAACCTTCCAATATTTATCAGAAATCTCTTCCGCGTAAACAAGGAAAATGATTCTATATAGTTTTGAAACTTGATTTGATTGATTGATTCATTTTATACTGTTTATCAACACTGTGTAGGTTATTTAAAGACAAGAAATATATTTGGATTGTAAGAATTTTCATACAATCCAAATATATTTGGATTGTAATAATTGAGATAATAATGACATAGTGATAGAAGTCTTACTAATTAACCTTTAGCTGGGGAAGAATAGGTGCATACATATCCTTTCTAAGGGTATTTGCGTGTAAGATTTGAACTCTACTCTCTGATAAATCATTCCGAGCCATTAACTATTACACCGCTCACACATCCAAGCTTATAATACATGGTATTCTCAAGCAGTCACCCATCTAGGAACTGACCAATCTTGGCGTTCTTTAACTACTTTTGAAGGTATTGTCCATCAAAGAAATGAATATAGTCAACGAATAACTTTCCATGGATAAAAAATAGTAGATTTTTTTTTATATAAAAAGAACTATTTTATAACAAATACAAAATATAACAAGTAATCTTCAATCTTTTAGAAAACAAGTAATCTTTTACTTACGGAATCGGTAGTTTAGATAAAAGTGATAAAACTTGTTTTCTATGTACAAATATGGGCTGAAAAAATCATAAAGTGATAAAACTTGTTTTCTATGTACAAATATGGGCTGAAAAAATCATAAACTGACTACAGAGGAGTGATGCTAGCACTGTGAAATTTTACATCCATTAATTTCAGTCCTTCTTATTACTAACTGCATTGATTCTTTCCAGGTAAAATATTTGACTGTTCAAAGAAGACTTCAAATGTAAAGAGCAAGGAATTTTGCTTATCTATAGGAATAGACTCTTCCTTCGTCAATAAAAACTAACCTGTGGGACTTCCAGAGAAGCAGTCTAGAGACAGTCGTGGGGCAGTTAGGATGTACACTTCTATCTGCTGACTATTAACACTTTTAGTTTGTATATATGTTCTGTTATTCTAATACACTGTTTGAAATTACCTTCTTGTTTCCGTGTCTTCCTTCCTGGCCCTAACAAGTCACAACAGTCTGCCATCTTGGAGTCATCAAGTATTTTCAGTTTAGCCTTCAAGAATATTTATATTTATATAGTTGCTACATTGCCCCAGCTTTATATAGAGTGTAAAAGTCGGTAACTGAATTAAGGAGAGGAATAGTGACTCTTGATGTCGACCTAAGATCTGGCAACTGTCACCACCAAGGAAAACAATGATTGTGTTCACCACATGGTGATTTATGACAGACACATCTCGTTGAATAGTTAAAAATATTCATCGCGACGAATTTGGCATGACGAGTATTTCAGCTCAGTGCGTTTCACGTTGTTTGATACCTAATCCAAAGCGACACAGGGCGATCCCATCACGGGAAAATTTGACATTGTTTGGGAAAGAACTAGCTGGTTTCCTTCAACTTTTCTTAACCAAGAATGGATGTTAGTTCCATCGCTTTGAGAGAAAAAAAAACAGTCCATGTTACAAAAAAGTCCCACCTTATCTGTTCTATAGAAGACCAAGGTCGATTCATCTGTAAGGAAGTAAAATCATTGTGTCTATGACTATCATCAAAAGTGCTACATCCTCAATGGAGTGAAGTAAGCCAACTTTCTGTGGCAGTTACAAAAGGCTGTCATGACCAAAAACCGAGAAAAATTGACAAAAGGGACCTTTTTTTCACCAGGATAATGCTCCAACACACAAGTCCTTACTTTCAATGCTGCTGCGCGTGATTGTGGTTTTGAACTGATTGATAAATCTCCCTTCTGATTTGACTATCATGTTACCCAACATGAAAAACGCTTGGTTAATAACATGTATCGCAGTAATGATGACGTCAAATCTTCTGGTGATGACATTTCTAGGGCTAGAAATACATAGAATTGATAGCTGCATCTACTGTTAGGAAGGCTGGGTCACTCTGTCGGACCAGAAGGATTTTCTCTTTAGAGTCCATCTTGAACATATATACATCTACTATTTGTCCGTGCATTCAGTTCTGTTGCCATACCTGGTCGGGTGCTCCTGCTATTCAGCTCGAAAAAAAGGATTTGCAACGTAATCGATCCTTACTTGGTAACTCGACTTCAGTCACTTTCTCACCGACGTGATGTGGCTTCCTTCTGTCTTTTCTACAAATATTTTTCACGGCTTCTGATCTGACAAGCTTGTTTTCTTGGTGCTCCAAGCATATGAATTTACTCTTGCTACTAGATTGTCATCCAGGTTCCACCTTTTTACCGTAAAAATAGTCAAATGTAACCGCTACTTCTACTCTAACAGTTTATTTTCTCGTAGTTCCCGTCTGTGGAACTCCGTTTCGTATACTGCTTCCATAATAGCACCATTCTTCATAAGATTAAATGTAACGTCAGTTGCCATCTTCTACTTCACTGAATTTCATCCACCTCCCTAAATCATATCCATATTTTATCCAGTGAAAATTCTACCTTGCTTAGGGTGAAATAATTATAAAAAAGAAATAAAGTTAGGTGTCAGTTTATCTAGAAATAAGAAAAGTTGAAATTAATTCATGTAAGATTTCATAGCTCTACTATAACGCCCCCATCGTCAGCCAAAGAGCTCTTCAGTTAGCCCTCCTATAGGCAGTGGCAGTGTAATTGACTTACTGGTTGCTGTAGTTGACCTGATTTGTGTTCACCATCATTTATGCTGTAGTTTGGTCGTGTCTAAAATTAAAAGAGTAATAATGTTTTTTACATGGTTATGTATACATGTTGCGGTACAATGGATGGAATGAAAAATCGGAGAGCCGAGTTCGAATTCCAGTTGAATTCATTGCATTCATTTATGCGCTAATATCTTGAGCAAAGTATTAATCCATTTCTTCTCCTTCCAGCTATGGCTAAATAGCAGGCTAGATTTTGATTCTATAGCCATAGTTGGCAACCAGTCCACTGAAGAAATAGCAGCCTACTGCTGAAAAACCATTTCAGTCAGTCATAATCACTCAAGCGTGTATCACGTGTGGCATTTAACTGACTCACTGATGTATGGCTTTGGTAATTTAAAACTACTTCCAGGGAACATAGACTATAGGGTATTTCATCCGTCAATAAATTAAGTTATGTATTACCTGTTTTTTATTTTTAATTACAATTCGCTCAATATAAGTCTCGAGAGCTACTCAATATAGAAAATAATAATGATTAAAGATGTGTCTGATATAAATAAAATAGACGAATAATAGATAGAAAGAGAATCTTATGAGGATAAGAAGGATCGATAAAATTTGATCCTTGAAGAAATTAACATTGTAGTTTTCGACCCTGAAGTCTTTTTTACGCAGTGAGAGTTCTTGGGTTATCTGCGGAAAACTTTCTTCTTATATTGGCAATACGGAAGAAATGAGAACAATTCGTCAGAGTGGAAGTTGTAGGGTGTATTCTAGCAGTAAAACTCCGAACTAGTGGCAATATATAATGGAAGTCATCTGAATATTTGCGATGGAAATAGAGACAGAGTTGTGAAAGTTTTGTAATTTGCATCTTTTGGAAAGAGTCTAAGATAATTTAGTGTTTTGAATTTTACCAAGGGAAGAATGTGATGCTTGAGCCTTTCAACTTATTGCAGCAAATTTTTTCAGTTTGGGCCTAATCTAAGCCATGTCAAAATAAATCGTGTCCGAAAGGACCGCGTGCTCCAGGGAGTGATAGAATAAGCTGACCATTTTCCACCTGAAACTTTAGTGATTATTTTTACATGTTCTACTTGAGGTCTGGAGGCTAGTTGAGACCCAACAGACGTTCAAAGCAAGATATATTATTCTGAATGAACCGTTCATCATTGATAGAGAACACTCATGATCTTATCGGCGAGCACTAAGTGAAATTTATTTGTTTTTGTTTTACGAAATGTACAATGCATTTTTCCTTTCGCCATGGAACTGCTCGTACTTGTTACAAGCGAAATCAGTTGTACTATACTGACTTTCTTGATCTTGCAAATATGCACATAAAATATAGTATCATCTGCATGTAGTTTTGCCAAAGGTCTGAGAATGTTCTTAGACTGATCGTTAATAAAAAGCAGAAAAAGATAAAGACCAAGGAGAAAGACCTGGGAGATGCTTGTGGACTTAGAAGACTAGTCATTGGGGTAGGGCGATTGACGTTTAGGTTTCACATGATAAATAATGACACTAAAACATTTCTTTCAAATCGTTAGGAAAACGTTAAGATTAGGTTCAAAATCGAAGCGTGACAATTTCATTTCGGCGATCGGTGAAAGCCATATAGCACAACCTTACATAATTTATAGTTTACTGAAGCTTTACAAATTTTATATAAACAAAATACATGACGCAAGCATTATATTTATTAAATCATTGCGCCAATAAATAAGTAATTCATTTACATCAAAGGGAAAGTATACTAAATAATGGAGCTATATTATGATGTAATATATTATACAGAGTAGGTCGGGTGAATTGTCGTCTAATGTATGCACAAATAAAAATAGCAGTGACATCACATTTTAACAGATATATTTACCAAAATTACAAAAAGCGTCTTGAAATACTAAAGACTAAATTTATTCAATAAAATTATCATTGCCTTCAACCGCGACCGATGGAAAAACGTTAAAATCTCATGCAACTTATCTAGGCCACCTTCTAGTTTAAGTTTGTGAATGTTGCCATAATTGTTGCCTTTTCATCTTTGGTGTTAAAAGCAATTTTGTTGATCTTTCACTGTGCCTCCCACATAATAATCAAGGGTATTTCAGTCTGTTAGTTAGGTGGCCAGTTGTAAGGGGTGATGTGGTCGATCAGCTAACATATTGACCCAGGTCAGCACTACCACCTCAAGACACTTGATGTAGGCCTCTGCTTTGAGTCTGAGCGACTGTGGAAAGATGTATGGAAACAAATCAATGTCATCATTAGAGATCATTTTAAAAATTTTCGTAACCACTATTAGACTCATCCAACTCTTCTTCTGCTCTTGTGGCATGAAAAAGAGTTCAGTTACCAGATATAGAGTTTCCAGCAGCTACCCTTTTGACCAGGGCAGAACTACCTTCTAAAGGCACTTGATGTAGGCTTTTGTGTTGATTCTGAAGCCCCGTGAGAAGATCAGTTGTGCCATAACATCGCCAGCCTTAGTGAGCACCCCAGTCACTTTTGTAATCAGCATTAGATTCATTCAACACTTTCCAAATCCTCTAAACTATCCCAAGGTTGTCACCAAAGCACTCTGAAATATCCGCGTTCTTATTAGAACTTCTGGCACAAATGATAACAGTATGCCGTTTCCAAATATCTGGCAGAGCGGATTGAAATCATAGTGCTCTTCTTTTCAAAGATGGTTCGCAACTGACCCTACTACACTGTGCAGTCGACAAAATAAAAAAAACAACAAGAATGCGCGAAATTAAAAATATTAAATGGTGAAAATTTACGCATCGCACTGTGCAGTCCCATTTTCAATAAACAACGCAAATTTAAAACATTTTGTCTAATAGTTTGTGCCCATTAATATTATGGTGTTATAAACACTTTTATCTATTTTTTAGATTAATTAGGGTTTAGAGTTTCACTTTTGTTTAACGGCATATCAACCTCTGTGGGTTATTCAATGCCAAATAGGTGGCGTTTGAAGTTATCTTTTAATGTTCGGATATAGTGAGAAGGTTGATTTAGTCAGATTTTGATGAAATTTTTAAAAAAATTTTTATTTTAGAAAACTGAAGATGTCTTCTAGT
Organism: Ascarosepion bandense; assembly: GCA_037127315.1. NCBI lineage: Eukaryota > Metazoa > Mollusca > Cephalopoda > Sepiida > Sepiidae > Ascarosepion > Ascarosepion bandense. Next base: position 2,928,249 of record JBBBDQ010000398.1, read on the forward strand.
TTTGTATTTAAAAATGCATTGCTGGTAATTTTTTTTTCTTCAGAAATGTATTATCGCAATATCTTTTCCCTCAAAAATGTGATATGGTAATATTTTTTCCTTCAAAAAAGTATTGTTGGTAATATTTTTCGTTAAAAAATACTTTTTTTATAAAAGTTTTTTTATGTATATATATTTCTATAAAAGTATTTTTATGTATATATTTCTATAAAAGTCTTTTTTTATACTTTCATAGTGTTTTGATTTCAGTTTGGGGGTTAACTATTTGCTCATAGCTGGTACCTTAACTGGTGCTACCACTCCAGGTCAAGGTGGACTGAGGACAACAGCAATTAAGTGGTGGTACCATGTTCCACACAATCTCCCAATCAAAGGCCTTGCTGGCAAATGAAGTTTACCGTCATACCCAGGACGATTAATTAGGATCTAACAAATAATCTGCCAGTTTTTATTTATTAATGAATATGGTTTCATTGAATATCTTAAATAAATTTGCATATTTTACTTGCGGTGATTCTAAATTAGAATTCTGGTTTGATTATATTTCTCAATATATCTAATACAAAATATATCAACTTTGTTTGGATTCATTCTTGAAATAGTAAAACTTTGAAGTAAAATCCTTCGGAAAGTAGGTATTTCTGTAAATTTTTTACACGCTATTTCAAACTAAATGCTCATAAATTAGTAAAACCTTCAGTTTAATTTTTGGTCGCAGTATTTGTCATATCAAACTTCAGCTTTACATTGAGTGCAATGTTGATTTTCTAAAATGATAAAAAAATCAACCTAATCTACTAGTCATTCTTAACAACATTCATGGACCAACATCATTAGCAATGGATTGTAAGTATGAGTTCCATTTGATACCCGGAGCGGACTTGGGACCCCCAAAAGTTTAAATCCTGAAACTTCATTGAGTGCACAGCCGTTCATTGTGACTGGCGAAAATTAAGTTTCTGATTAATGATGATGAAATACTATTATCTTTGTTTTTTGAGATATTGAATGTTACAAGCCAGCTTTTCCTACTCGAGCGAGCAGTTAGAGCGTGGTCATAAGTGAGATCAGCTTAAAATATCTGATCTTCCATGTATATCTCGTCTTATTTAATATTACTAAGTTATTGCTGTTTTCACTGATTCTAGGTTTACTATACTTGACTAGAGGTTTGAAATCCAAATTACTCACAATTATTTAATACACTAGACTATTGTCCAGCAGATATCCAAAGATAAAAAGGAGCGTAAGACAAGGATCTGTCTTTTCACTGGATCTATTCAACTTGTACAGCGAGTCTATTCTGAGGATCCTAAATGTTATTTTGGGATTTGTTGTCGGAGGCCACAATTTGAGCAACATAAGTTACGCAGATGATACAGTGCTGCTAGCAGACACGGAAAGGAAACTACAAGACCTTCTGCAAAAGGTATACGAGAGTGACAAGAAAAGACTACAAGATAACCGAATGCATAGTAATCAGCAAAAAGAGAAGCCTGAAATGACAAATATGACAAAGATCAAGCAGGTATAAAGATTTAAATACCTGGAAAGTGTTCTAACAAGAGATGGAAAGTGAGACATCGAGGTCCGAGAACAAATTGACATGGCGAAGGATACATTCCAGAAGCTGAGTAAAGTCTGAAGAGACAGGAAAATTCACTAAAAACAAAGAGAAGACTGGATTGCTAAGTGATGGCAGTTCTTCAATATTACAGTGAATGCTGGACAATATCACCAAGATGAATAAAAAAACTTGAAGTAACTGAAATGTGGTATTATAGGAGGATGCTTCGGATGTAATGGATCGAGCATGTGAGCAATGATGAAGTTTTGGAAAGGATAAAAACGAAAAGGAAATTAATACTGAGCATTAGAAAGAGGCAGCTAGAGTTGGGAAATGAGGGAGGAGGTCTTAGAGAGACTGATACTGACACGTAAGATAGAGGGAAGGAATGACAAAGGAATACAGAGTGTAACGTTCTTGACTAGCCTGAACGATTGAATGGCAGAACGGAGGTTGAATGATGCAACAGGAGAAAGCGTGCTAAGAGCCACCACAGATAGGGAGCTGTGGAAGGTCATGTTTGCTTAATTCTTGAAATGACAAGGCACATAGAAGAAGAAGAAGAAGAAGAAGAAGAAGAAGAAGAAGAAGAAGACACTTCTGAAATTTGAACTTGAAATATTCAGCTATTGGGAAGGCAGTTGCTTTTATGCTTGACCTTATTTGCCACCGCTGTGCTTTTCTTACTGTTAAAAACTTGCTGTTACTTCTCTTTATTTATTTATTAATGGATAACATATGATTTTTATCACGTTTCCGCTATCAATTCGTTAAGAGCGTGCACGCAAATGTAATAAAAATAATTTAAAAATCTGAGACGATTCTAATATTTACCTTAGATGGCTATAAAAAAAACTAAAAAAAAAAAAACGAGCTGGAAAATTTAATTATCCAAATCTTGTCATAGAAAGATCTTTGTAGTTTTTTAACTGGATTAATCGATAATGGAATATCTGGCTAAAAGTCGATATGACATGTCGATCATTCTTGGTTTTATTATATGTGAGATGGATTTGGAAATTTCTTCCACAAAGAAATCGGAAACTTCATCATAATTCTACGATTCTTTCCATATTCATACTAAATACTAGTCTCATAATGTCTTTGTCTAAGAATTTGATTAGTATGAACTACAAGGTGGCGTTGAAAAGCTCTATTCTTAAAAATACTTTAGTCACTTTAACAAAGAAAATATTGCTCAACTGTTACGTGACATCTGTCCTCCCATACAGCGGCGAATGTTGAACAATGTCCTCAAAGATGAAGTAAAGACACGAAGCAACAGAAATATGGTTCTACAGAAGAATGCTTAGAATGTCATGGGCCAAACATATGAGTAAAGACGAGGTTTTGGAGAGAATGGATAAACTGAAATTAATATTTAACAGCAGAAACCAGAGAGGTGAAATTTTAAGGACACGTATGGATTGAGAACGTGAGCAATGATGAGGTTTTGGAAAGGATGGAAACAAAAAAGAAAATAGTGAGTATCAGGAAGAGACAGCTGAAGTTTCCGAGACATGTAATGAGGAAGGATGCCTTGAAGAACCTGATATTAACAGGCCAGATAGAGGGAAGGAGAGACAGAGGAAAACAGCGTGTAACGTATTGACTGGCCTGAGCGGGTGGATGACAGAACGGTGGTAAAACAGGAGAAAATGTGCTAAGATCCACCAGAGTTAGGGAGACGTGGAAGGCCACGATCGCCTACGTCCTGAAAGAACAAGAGATACAGGGGAAAACAGCGTGTGGCATGCTTGATGGGCAGAAGCAAATGGATGGCAGGGCAAAGTTTGAGATAAATAAGACAAAATATATCAAGAGCTACAAGGGATAAATAGATGGGGAGGAGTATGATCGCCTACGTTCTGAAAGAACAAGACACATAGAAGAAGAAGAAGTGGGTAGGAAAAGGGCTTGAAGAATTAGATTAAGGCAATGAGATACAGGGGAAAACAGCGTGTGGCATGCTTGATGGGCAGAAGCAAATGGATGGCAGGGCAAAGTTTGAGATAAATAAGACAAAATATATCAAGAGCTACAAGGGATAAATAGATGGGGAGGAGTATGATCGCCTACGTTCTGAAAGAACAAGACACATAGAAGAAGAAGAAGTGGGTAGGAAAAGGGCTTGAAGAATTAGATTAAGGCAATGAGATACAGGGGAAAACAGCGTGTGGCATGCTTGATGGGCAGAAGCAAATGGATGGCAGGGCAAAGTTTGAGATAAATAAGACAAAATATATCAAGAGCTACAAGGGATAAATAGATGGGGAGGAGTATGATCGCCTACGTCCTGAAAGAACAAGACACATAGAAGAAGAAGAAGGGGGTAGGAAAAGGGCTTGAAGAATTAGATTAAGGCAATGAGATACAGGGGAAAACAGCGTGTGGCATGCTTGATGGGCAGAAGCAAATGGATGGCAGGGCAAAGTTTGAGATAAATAAGACAAAATATATCAAGAGCTACAAGGGATAAATAGATGGGGAGGAGTATGATCGTCTACGTCATGAAGCGAAACGGCATAAAAAGATCCATCAAATAAATCCAGCAAACATTCAAGATAACCCAAACTCTAAGAGATAAGACTCGTGGCTATGATTGAACAAAGTAGGTTATTAAGAAAAATTGTCTGAAAGAAATGAGAAAATGCCGTAGCCACATTATTGAAATGAATAGAGAAGGGATTGCTGAAATATTTATACTTAGTTGTACTTGGTTCCTTCACAGACAAAAACAGCGTGAAAATCTATTAAAAAAAAGAAAGTTAAGAACAAAATTTATTAAAAGAAATTTTAGACAGAGGAGTCGAGCATTAAAGATCTTTATTTAATCATTCACAGTTCATTATCGGGCAAAGCCACCTGTTTTATAAGATGATTGATGTTGTCTTCCCGGCGAAGGATGAGAAAACGGCGTTGGTTGAACGACTTGCCTCTAGCGACGTTGGATTTAATCGAATGAGACAAGAAGTCAAGACAAATCAGAAATAAATTTGTGCTTTCGTCCCTTTAGATTCAGAAGAATTAATGCATGGAGTGTACTTTCTGTAACGTAATCTCCATCGAGAGCCCCTAATTTCTTTTTACTTTTATTCACCATATCACTTAAAGAGGTAGAGGTAGTGGCTCTTCACAACTTCCTATTTGCAGTGCGGTTGAACCTGTTGTTGCAGTTATGCATGTTCATTGTGGTAGAGATGGAGGCGGTTGACTTCGGCGACAGAGGGAGCTATTTTCGCGGAGGAGTAACGATCGCCAACAGTGCAGTGTGGGAGGGTCGTCGTTGCCACTGCGCGGTCACGATCTTATTCGCAGCTCCTCTTCTTCCCCCCCTCTCTCTCTCTCTCTCTCTCTCTCTCTCTCTGTTCGCTACGCTTTTTCGCTTAGTTGCTGCCCTGTCAAAACAGTTCCTTGCCAGGGTCATCGTGAAGCGCCACGGCTCCCAGCCAGTCAAGAGATGCGTCTCGGCCTAATCAACCCCTATAGCGGAAGGCGGCAATCAACACTTATCAATGTTTTTATTGTTTTACTACACCTCAGTCTTTGTTCTGAAATCCAGTCACACCAACAGGCTAGATAGGTTACTCACATTTTTAAATGTTTTTCTCTTTCTTGCCTTTAATGTATTTTGTGAGTGTCAAATTCTCCAAGCTCTCTTTCTTAATTATGTGCTTCAAAAGTTTCAACTGTTTTTCTTCTGTACAACTGTTCATTATGTTTCCATTTTCCTTAAAACTTTCTTGTTGCTTACATGCTCATTTCATGATATTCTCATCATCATTCTGTAAAACAACACCTCTTCTGCCCCATCTATCCATCCTCTGTGAGAAAATCTTCTAGCATTTCTATTTTCTTAATATTTTGTTTAGCTTTAGGAAAATATACTTCGTTAATCCAAGGCACCTTAAAAATTACTTAATTTAAATTAAATTGAATTGTTTAAAAAGTAATGACGATGTTTCGTATAGACTATTAGAATTGCTGATAAAAGTAATCCAGTACAAGTTATTTTGAACAAGCTGTATTTAAATGGAACTCGATACAGCAAAAATACCATTTGGGCAAGAGGGAATCTATGACATAAGAAATGAATATAAGAAATTATTTTATTCGGAGTATAAAAATAACGTTTTCTTTTCATATTATCCGTTTCACAAACATCTCCGGTCTTTTGAACAGGAGTAGAGCTTTATACGTTGTTTCTTGTTTAGGATTGTGTTTCCGGTTCCTTCTAATTTTTTAAAAAAATATTTTACTCCCAGTAGCTTCTTGCGTCTTAGAGACACCATCACCTTGTTTAGGGAGACTTGATTAGAAAAAAAAAAGGGGATATGAACTGGAACGACTATATCGAGTCAACTGCAAAGTATACTCTTAACAGAGTTAGTTGACGTGTTAGGCATTTTTTTTCTCTCCTGAACCTGTTTTTTGCCCTTTCAAAGTCTGCCATTCGTCCGAGCTTTACATATTGATTACGTACCAGGTGTGGAGTATTTGATATGTATCTATAGATTAAAAAATAAACAAACCCAGTCCAAATTTGCAAGTCTATCGGTCTTGACCTGACATCACCACTTTAATCTCTTTCCCACTACCGTAACTTAGTACCCCTGTGCGTTTTCTAGTAAATATTTCCATGGCAATATGCTTCCCTTTTTTTTATACCTCTTCATAAGAGAGTAAATGTTTGGGCCGGAGAAGAGTGAATGGAAAGACGAACCAGTTACAGGGGGTGTCAGAGAAGGGGCAAGAGAACCGTAGGAGGAAACGTGTGAAGTCAGTTGTGAAAGTAGAGAGAAAGGAAGCAAACAAGATATATGGGATGATGTAGAATGGATTACAGTCATGTGGATGGGAATTGATATTGCATTTAAATTACTGGATGTTGTAGCTGTCATGAAAGCAAGTATACGGAAGGGAGTTTCACAGGCGAGAAATGCGAGAAAACAAGAGGATGGAGTAGAATTGTCATCTGCATTTGGTTGATCTAACTGTAAGTGGGTGGGACCTTGTTGCCAGTCTGTTTGCACGAGTAAATACTTGAGGAGGTACAAGTGACCAAAGTTCGTCGGAGAAGAAGACATGAACAAATTTGTAGATTAGACAGAGGGAATCCATATCCCGCCAGTGAGAAAGTGGCTGGTGTCGAGCTGCCAGGTTGGGACCTATCACATTACAGTTTCTCCTTTGAAGCCTGTCGAGAACACTCAGGGGCCTCTGACCAGATATGAGAACAGTACTCTAAGCACAGTCGCATGGTTAATTTGTATATGTGCAAGATAGATTCAGGCGGAAAAAACTTCCTGGCCCGACACAGTGACCCAAACTTCCTAGCAGTGGATTTACCTATTGACAATATAATGATTCCACTTGAGGTTGGAAGATAGAGTAAAGCCGAGGAGGCGCAGTATAGTGCTTTCAGTGAGACTTTCTTGGTCCATGCTTATGGGAGTCAGGAAAGATTGTCTGTGATGTCATTTTCGTTTTAGAAGCATTGAAATTTACAAGCCACGTTTTACCCCAGTCCACCACTGAGTGGATGTCCTTCTCAATATCAGCAGCGAGGATATGTTTGTACGCCTCGCCAGATTTCTTACTGATGCGGAAATAAATGATGGTGTTATCTGCGTAGATGCCTACTTGAGATTTGATCACTTCTGGGAGATCATTTATGAAGATTAGAAAGAAGGTCTGGCCTAGGACAGTTCTCTTGGGGAGACCAGCGTTCGTGCGGTAGGATGTGGAGGCACGTCTATTCAAGGTGACCTTGATTATGTGTTTAGAGAGGAAAGATTGAATCAGATTAAGCAACCGTCCAGTGTAGCTTGCATAGAAGGCCAGCTTACTAAACCCTATCTAAATACTAGGAGATATCCAGAGCAACAGCACTTTCCTCGCCATACTTTATGGAGGGTCAGGTATATGTACTGTGTGATGGTCATTTGCACGTCAGAGAGCGGAGTCTGAAATCATTACATTCACTTTCATGCTAATAGGCTTGCTAAAGTTTGGAATTCAACTATTCTACCAATGAAAGAGACATTATCGTCCAAGAGAGTACGACGTATGGCATTTAACTGACCGATTAGAGTGGTAGCTAAGTCCCATTGTTTTACTATTGCAGTGACTATATGTAACTGTAAGTTCTATTCTAACAGATCCTTCTAGTCTATTAATATTTTAATGGCAATCATTCTGATTAGTTTTACGAATTTAAGCCCAGTACTACATTGGCAGATAGGTCTCACCAATTTACAGTTGAAATGTTTTTAATGTAATGCTATGTTATATGCTAATTATTACTTTCTGTCTGAAGTTTTTAACTGAGGAGTTATCACTATTTACATTATTTATATTTGGACCGTTATTTTCTTTTTCTTGTTAAATTTTCGAATGTGGTGAACCTTTGAAATTCTTGAGTGGGTGATATATCCAGGTCTTGTTGGATTCTGTATTTCTACGATTTGAGTGTTATTTTGCTAAGTAATATCCGGGTACGCTCAATTATATTTCATGTTTCAGATGTCCCCACTAGCGTTGTTTAGAAACCTTTTCCTCACGATAGCATGTTCTATTTATTTTTGTTGCCACAACACAGGTCTTGATAATAGTATAAGCATAAACAGTGTAAATAACAATTGTCCCTTCTCTCGTACCTCTCGCCAGTGAAAGTTTCTAGCTGCTTCATTGTTTCCTCTCATCTAGGATCTTCAAAAATTCAATTGTCACCTTCTGTCTCCCTGAACCCTATTTTACTTTTTATTGTCCTTTATCATCATTAAAATTTTGCTTTTTCAATTTCATTCACTCTCAGTAACACCTCGCATCTCAGTGGCTTTATTGTCTTGCTTGAGGGTGAAATGGTTAGAAAAGAGGAATGGCGATTCATTTAGAAATGCGAAACCCTTTGGTTTCAGCGATACGGACAAGAAAGTATAAACAGAAACCAAATGCTATTTCTGGAAACAGGAAAAAGTAAGACTCTTGAAACTTTGGAATTAAAACCGATCTCTGAATCCAGGCCATGAAACTAGATCGTAAACAAGGAGAAAAAGATGATTTAATCATGAAGCCCGCCTTGAGGTTTCTTAACAAGGAACCGCCTTTTCTTATGAAATGATTGATTTTGTCTTTCAGTGAAAAGCAGGAAAACGTCGATGATTGGACGATTCGCCTCCAGCGACATCAAGAGAAATGGAATTAAACAAGAAGTGAAAACAAGTCAGGAGCCATTTATCTGTCGGGCTTGATTCATATGACATTTCGGGAAAAAGATTTGAAAAAGGTTAAGCTCGGAGGGTCAGCCCAAATAGAGTAAGTGGGACGTCTGCGTAATATCACGAGAAAGGTGTTTAAACCAACATCACTGGTCTCATTTATTTGATTATTAAACACCAATCCGACATGAGAAAAAGAAATATTAATTGCTTCAAATTTCTTTAATTGGATGGTTATTAATTAAAATAATTAATTTCCACCTGAATGTATAACCTTTTCAATCTTCTTATCTGGGGATATCAGACTATATTCGCCTGTTCGTAACTATTAGCAAATAACTCTCTGTATTCATCTATCTATTTCTGTCTGTTCATATCTATCATTATTACCCTGTTTATATTTATTTTGTTCTCGGGAGATATGAGAATAGAATAAGAAAGTGAAAATAAAGACGAAAAATGAGAGAGATAGAGATAGAGAGACTGTTGAAAGTTAAATGATGGCTTTAAATATGCTGAGGCCTCTTTTAGGTGTAATAATAATAGTTTTCTTGAAAATAAATTCCAAATCTTTGAGACAGTATCTCGAGAATCTATGAGAAATATACATATATTTCAGTTGGTTAGGTATTATCTAATATATATATGTGTGTGAGTGTGTGTGTGTGTATATATATATATATATATACCGCCTTATAAAACAACACTTCATAGCATAGGTTAAATATACCCCCACAAATACTTAATATTTACTCCCATATTTTCAAAATTCTTACGATTTTCATTTCTTTTTTAGGTTTCGGGATAAACCCCCAAAAATATAGATCTAATAAATAAATAAAAAAGTTTTATAATGTCTAACGATCTTAAACGACGCTAGTACCAACAAAGAAAATTCAGATCTAAAAATGGTCAGGTCATAATATGCACTTGAGGATTGCGTAGTTCATGAAGCTTCGAGTCGTGCTTTAGACGTAGGAATATATATATATATATATATATATATATATATATATATATATATATGTATGTGTGTGTGTGTGTGTGCGTGTGTGTGTGAAAAGTGTATGTACATAATTTTAAATATCACTATATATATATATCCAATTTGTTATATATATTATATATTATTGGTACTTATTTGAAAGCACTCAATATCAGTGATAGAACTGATATATTCATTTAGATAGGTGTGAGTTGTAACCCTGGGTTTACGCACTTGCGATCATAAAACCCCGGCTTACAAACTCATATCTATCTATCTATCTATCTATCTATCTATCTATCTATCTATCTATCTATCTATCTATCAGCGGTAAATTCAGTGTATCCGAAACCCCTATAACTAGGGGAAAACGTGCTTTATGCATACATATACGTTTTAGGAATCAGTGTATGTGGGACCCGAGTTAAAAGGGTTTCAGATACAAAGGAGGACAAACATATTTTACATGTACATATCATGCATTTTTGCAATCAGGATGATCCTGGTATTAAAAATCTGCCATTCGTCTAATTGTTAAACATTCTGCATTGGAATTTGTGAGTAGATGAAGCAGGGATAATTGAAAATTTAAATTTTAAAGTAACTGATAAAAAATTAGTTATTGTAAATTTTTAAAATTTATGTTGTGTTTATAGTAATACAAAACCGTTACAAATTTCTAAATATTTTGTTTTAAATAAAGTTTAAATATCTCAAAAACTTTATGATTTGAGGTAATCAGTTTTATTTCTTTAAAATGTGAGTGAATCTGAGTTTAAGTGATAGATTTCGTGGCGTGAGATTTTGAAGCTTTGCAGAGTTTCTGATTGAAAAAGTCAACTCAAATTAAAATTCCCAGGCGTTTGTGATATGAACAACTCAATTTTCCGGTCCGAATTAAGATATCGGCCGAAATCAGATTTTTGGGCGGAATTGCACTTATAGCCAAAATCAGAATTAAAGTTAAGTTTTGAAGGATTGTTTTGAAGAGTTGAGGAATTGAAAGTTATTTCTTCAAAATGCTTTGGAAAAAATCCAAAGACCAGAGCTATAAAACAAAATAAAGAAAAGAAGAAACATCAGAGGAGGCACAAGCTAGGAGACAAGTAGGTGTTTCGAACCATAGAAGATCAAGAGCATCGGAAACATTAAAAGAGGTACAAGACAAGATGGAAGCAACTAATGCAAAACATAAAATATTAAGAATATCTCAAGCACCAGAGGAGGTGCCAGCAACGATAGAAGCAGATGCAGTAAGAAAGAAAGGTCAAGAACTACATATGACAGTGGAAGTTCAAGGAAAGAACCAGATGCAGTAAGAAAGAGAAGGTCAAGAACTACAGATGACAGTGAAAGTTCAAGGAGAGAATCAGATCAAGTAAGAAAGTGAAGATCAAGAACTACAGATGACAGTGAAAGTTCAAGGAGAGAAGCAGATCAAATAAAAAATAGAAGATCAAGAGCTGCATGGGATGACAGTTAGACTTCATCAAGGAGAGAAAAAGATGCTAGAAATTATAGAAAAGGAAGATGTTTGGAAACATCTGATGAAAGACACGCCAGAGACGTTAGTGATAATCTCAATCAGGTTAAAAGAAGTGCAGCTTCTTTTTTTAGTATTTCCAAGCAAGCTTTTCAATATAATTTTGATGGTGACTATTAGAATGATCCAAAGTTAGCTAGTGGATCAATAACAGTTCAGTGTAAGCATTGTAATGCTACCAGATTCAAGGATGAACCAGATGAGATGAACTGTAACAAAGGAAAATATAGCTGGAAGATCTACTAGTCCTTCCAGAGCCATTGTCATCACTTCCGAATAGGAACTGAATCAAAACCCTTCATCCAGCACATCAAACGCTACAATAACATGGGCTGTGGCTTTTAAGCTCGTGTATAATAAAAATAATATGATAAAATATAATATATATCAAAATAACAAATATTATCACACACTAAATACAGGTGCTCATAAAATAGTACTTGATGTAAAATTTTCAAGCAAAATGTTATATTAATAATGAATAGAAATTTTCCCTCACCGATTATTAATATATATATATATTTCTTTTTTCTCACCCCTTTTTTACAAATAATGGTGTGCATGGCAATAACTTTTGTCACTGTTTCCGTAACAATCTGTTTTTTATGGGGCAGGGTTGTTAGCCCTGTGCCCAACATCCAAACCTGGAGGACCTTTAGACCATTCTTGGTCCTTACGTTTACAGCATCTGGTATTCCCAAACGGTCACCATTCTAAGTAGTAACCAGGCTCGATGTTGCTTAACTTCGGTGATCACACGAGAACCGGTGTATTCTATACGATATAGTCGCAGACAAATATATATATTTGTCTGCGACTATATCGTATACGTATATATATATATATATATATATATATATATATATATATATATATATGTGTGTGTGTGTGTGTTTGTGTGTGTGTGTGTGTGTGTGTGTGTGAATTAATAAATATATACATGGGGATGCACACATGTATGAAAATATTATTTAGGTGTTAATAAAACATTACTCAATGTAATATGAGCCGAGGTATTATGTATATATTAATAAATATACATATTATCCAACGTCGATGGCACTACTCGGAGTTTCATGCGTTATACAATCATTAGGTATATATTACGAACTCGTAAAATGTACCTGATTATCGCATAACGCATGAAACTCCTCGACAGTGAATATATATATATATATATATATATATATATATATAATTTGGATTGAAATCTGTTTCGTAGAGGATCAGCATTTAACTACAATTGCAAGATGTTCGAAATAAGAAATCTATAAATAAGTTGGATGCAAAATTTTTCAACAATAATTTGTACAAATCGTTTAGTCATATACATCAGTTGCTTCATTATGAAATCACCAGCTGAGGAAAAATCTTCTGTTAAATTATATTTAATCACAACTGTAAGTACCCGAATCCTCCTGCTAATACTAATCTACCTTTTCCTTGTTCAAAAGAGTCCAAATGATTCTCCGCGTGCTCGTGGGTGAGGATTTTTTATAATCATTTCATTCCAAGCTAGGCAGTACTGCCATTGGTTCACAGGGGGTTACATGAAAGAAGAGCATAGAAAAAGAGAACAAGGTACAGGGGGTAGGAGAAAGAATAAGGGATAGATGAGAATCAAGGAGATAAATGATGCCAGTTGACGTTGCACTTAAACTTTTGAATAAAGTCTAAGTGCAACGTCAACTGACATCATTGACATCAAGGAAAGCAAATATATGGAAGGAGGTTCCATACACGAGAAAATAAACCGATAAAGTGGTGTTTATATTTGATTGTTTGGGCTGCAAAAGGGTTGGGAACTAGATACGAATCTATTATCTCGAGTAAATTTGTGTAGACTGGGCACTAGGGAGATATACTCATCAGAGGACAAACCGTGAAAATATTTGTAGAAACCATATCATGTCGGTGAGAAAGTGACGAAGTCGAGCTGCCAAATCGTGTCGATTACATTGCAGATCCTCTGGATTTTGTCGAGAATCTCGAGATGAATATCAGGAGCACCCGACCAGATATGGAAACAGCATTCAGTGCACAGACGAATGGTAGATTTGTATATGTGCAAGATGGATTCTGATGAGAAAAACTTTCTGGCCCGACACAGTGATCCAACTTTCCTAGCAGTAGATATATTCGTCCCACTTGAAAACGGCTGATAGTGTGAGACCGAGGAGTCACAGTGTATTGCTTTCTGGGAGAATACCGTGATCTATACTGATGGAAATTAGGAAAGTTTCTCTATGGTGGTTAAAGAGAGCAGCTTTGTTTTAGAAGCATTAAAATTTTCGAGCCATTATTTTTTTTTATCCCAGTCCTCCATAAATTGGTAGTCCTTTTAAAGAGCTGTAGCGAGATTTTCCCACTTATAACCGTATTCTCATATCCAAAATGTAATATATCTTTCGCTACTCATTCGCTACTACCATGGAAAATGTTCAGACGAACTACGTAATTTAAATCTATCAGTTCTAACTTTCATGGCTAAGACTTAACGTGTCACGCACATTGTAGGTAATCACACTCAGCATTGGTGTGATGTAAGTTTCACTTGAACCGCTTTCTCACAAACCGCTGCATTGTGGAACTGACTATTAAGAGGATGCTTACTAGCTCACTCCAGTCTTAGCTCCTATAAGTCGAGAGTTATCAGTTATATTGCCCACATATCTGCATAAACCCTGTTTCTTACTCTGTAACGCTACTACATCGAGTGGCTCTTGGGCACAGAGTCAAACCTTCCTCATTTTATTCGTATTCCATTGCTACAAAACAAGTTGAATTTGGAATTATTAACTAGAATATTTCCTTTGTGGAGCAGATTCTCGTGAGGACCATTACAGTCTTCGAGTCTAGAGTAAACAGTTATTTATTCAAAATATCCTCACAATCTACAATTCTTGCCTCGTCCACTTATCTCCAAAAGATGACATCATTCAGTATCCTACCTTGAGTTTGAGTTAGAGTTTTTTTTAACAGCATATTAACCTCTGTGGGTTATTTAATGGCAAAAAGTTAGTGTTTTATGGTATTTTTTTAATGTTCAGTTATAGTAAGAAGGTTGATTTAGTCAGATTTTGATGAAGTCTTTTTTATTTTAGAAACTGAAAATGTCTTCTAATTTTGTATTAAAAAAAGTATTGCTGGTAAAAAAATTTCCCTTCAAAAATGTATTATGGCAATAATTTTTTTTCCTTGAAAAATGTATTATGGCGATAGAAAATGCTTGACTTGAAGACGTTTAAATCGGGAAGGCATACTCTTGAGAATCTGTTTCCCAAAGTAACAGTCCTTAAGAAGAAGTTGTCTAAATGGAAGATCCTCATTGCTAATGAAATACGAAGGGAATGGGAAATACTCGATTTTGTGAATATGGCATTGCTTGGTCTTAGTTTTAATGGTCAAAAATGGAGTAAAAAAAGAATGCCACTTGTAAATAGCTATATAGTAGAGATCGGCTTGCGACATTTTGTTTGTTGGAAGTAGGATTGAAAGAATTAATCGGTCAAACAGCTGCGAAAATGCTTAACTGAAAAGAAAGGATTTGGTAGAACCGACTCAAATATGGCAACAATACTTCATTTAGCCTCTAATTTTAAGTTTTGTAATTTATCTTTGTGCATTGTGGTGCAGTGGATATCGGCTCAGAACGATAAATCGGGGAACCAAGTTTGAAATCCAGTTAAATTGCTTGCATTCACTTACGTGCAAATACCCTTGGGAAAGGTATTAATCCGTCTTTACTATCCAGTTATGGGTTAAATCACAGGACAGGTTGGGTCCTATAAACTTGGTTGGCAATGTTAAACTACTGCGGGATAATTATTTGCCCAGTCAGTCATGTCTCTTTCGAGACATGATCGCCCAAGCGTGTATCACGTATGGCACTTAACTGACTGAATCTATCGTTACAAACAAAGAAAAGACAACTATACTGTTACTTAATATCAGTCCTCTTATATGCCCGTGAATGCTAGACATTCTTCTCAGAAATGAAAAATGCAGTTGAAGCAAAAGAATTAATGTTCTACAGGAAAATGCTAAGAATAACATGGATCTAATATCAGGAGAAGAAATTTCTAGGGAGCATAGTAGAGAAACAGGGTTTGTAAAGTCTGACACTCACAGGGCAGATTAATGGTAAGAGAGGAAAGTGACATCTGACCTTCCTGGTGAGCTTGAGGGAATAGATGGCGGAGCAGGTTTTGAGAAAGATGGCGAAAAGGCAACATTTATTAACAACTAGGGAGGTGGGGAACTGTGTACTCAAGGGACATGGCAGACAGTCGAAGAAAAGTAGAACATGATCAAGTATTATCTGAGGCGCTACAAGGAACTGACAAATTTTCCAGCTTCTTTACCGATGGATCATATCATTCAGCTGAAACGTTGTACAAATAACAAAAAGAAGAAAGTAATGAATAAATTAATTCTTGTAACATAAACCGAGCAGATGGCTTTAAATACATTCTTATTATTTTTGTTCTTATTTAATAAGACACTTCAAGGAATACTTTAATTCTCTCTCTCTCTTTCTTTCTCTCTCTTTCTCTCACACACATAAACAGACACACAAACACACACACACACACACACACATATATATATATATATATATATATATATATATATGGATATAATGACTGTGTGTGTTTGTGGTTGACATAGTCAGTTTACAATCGATACATCTGTCTGGAACTGCGGCACGAAATCGATAAAAATATATTTATGCCTAATTCAATTTTATGCCACAATTAGACAGAGAATGTCGAAACGCTATTTAAATTTCATTTCGGTGTAGCGGGCCTAATCGATAATTGATGGTTGAATCAGTTTGCTTTTGGTGAAACGAACAAATATACATATTTCAGTCGCAATATGGTCATTTGTAAAGAAAACAATATTTGCGATGGCGGTAGATACCGACATATGTATCTTTCTGCAGAGAAGCGATTTACTAACAGACTGAAGAGGATGGGCTGACGGTAAAATCACTATTTTAACACCGGCTCTCGTTTGATCACAGAGATTAAGCAAGTGTCGAGCACCCACCTGCACCTTTTCAGTTTTGTTGTTTATGACTATGTTTTCTTTTGTATAAATCGGGTTTTTTTTCCAACAAATATTTCTGCAGAACGTTGAACGAAAAAGCTTCCTTTTAAAGAAAAAAATGCGCGCCATCAGTTTTAAATATATAAATATAAATATAAATAAAAAAAAAATATATATATATATTGATACTAATATTTTATTAAAACAATATATATATATATATATATATATATATATATATATATATATATATATAGGTGTCCAGCTCGTAAACGGTGAGGATAATCTAACCAGATTACCTTAATATAAAATATTAATTGGTAAATCTGGTAAATAATTAATTGGTATTAATTGGTAAACTATATATATATATATATATATATATATATATTACTAATATATTATACTCTCATAACGATTGAGCTCTCTAGAGAAGAACATTTTTAAAAACAGTTTCCAGATTTGCGACATATGCATTACTTTTCAGAAATGAATTGAGTGCTTTCGGTGACTGACATGTGTGTATACACTGCTTATATACAACACGATAAAATTTCCCTTCTCTGATTCTATTAGTCTATGGCTTACGGGGGTAGCGTCTCCGAATGACACCAAATCGGTCGAGTTTCGATCCCGGCCAGAAGCAAATGGATGTGCTTAGTTACACTGATGAGCTGTGATACAGCGAAACAGGCTTGTATGTGGATGACTAATATATATATATATATATACTAGGAGAGAGAAATGACGACAAATTATTTATATCGATATGATGTATCACAAATACATCAACAAAGACCAAAAGACCATCATAGTATCATTAATAACTTTCACAAATCAATCCAATTTAGTTTACTAACTATATTATTAAGAAAGTTCTTAAAAACTTCAAAATAAAATGCATTAATGTATTATGAAGTAAACGGAACACTGGTTTAGAATACTCTATTAAAAACAAAGTAGGAAGAAATGAGCAGAACTACGTAAACGTTACATTATATGGTTTAACCCAACCTTCAGCCGGAATATTCAAACTAACGTTGGAAAAGTTTCCTTAAATTTAATTCACAAACGTTACTAACAGAATGAAAATAATGTTTTATGTACAGTTTTGGTGACCACAGATAAAAAAATAAATAAAATTAAATATAAAAATAAAATATATGAAAAATATTTAAATTTGCTTTGATTTAAAATCTATATATTTTTCTCACTCTCTCTTTTCTCTTTTTACCTTCTCTCTCTACCCCCACTCTCTATTAAAGCTAAGCATTTGCTTTCTTTTAAAAGCCATTTAAAAAAAAAATTGCATTCTATTTCTACCCTCTCTCTATATATATACCTTCTCTCTATACATCATTTTCAAGTAATGAGAAAGGTAACTCTCAAATAAAGAGAGGAAGAAGAAAAACTTAATACGGCTCTGAAACGAGAGAAATTTCTTAACTACAGATTACCCCCACTCGGAGCGTGACAGAAGAAATATGTATATATCAATGTGTGAGTGTGTGTGTGTGTGTATGTGTGTGTGCGTGTGCGCGTGTGTGTGTGTGGGGGTACATATGCACAAATAAAAACACAACAGTCTATTCTTTATTGCAACAGAATATATATATCACTACTGCATGGAAGATCTTTCATAAGCGGTAATAAAGTTAAATAAGTGGTAGTAATGAGAATGGACTGAGTCGACGCTGCCTAGTTTTTGTGTCTCTTTCCACGAGCGTAAGAGAAAGAAAATACACATATAAATCGGTCGAGTTTCGATCCCGGCCAGAAGCAAGTGGATGTGTCTAGCCACACTGATAAGCTGTGAAACAGGCTTGTATCTGGATGACTAATATATATATATATATATATATATATATATATATATATATATATATATATATATTCATTTGCAAATGAGTTATATTATGCAACCTGCGTTTCTACAATCTGATGTCTTCAGGCGACTTCCCATAACTATTGTAAATCGCCTGAAGACACTAGGTGGTAGAAACCTGGATAGCGTAATATAACTCATTTACAAATGAAATATATTCAAATGTTCTACAATATAATTGTATTGAACACTTTTACTGCAACTGTGTACTGGTCTAATTTATATATATATATATACAAATAAATTCGAAATGAATTTATTTTATATATACAATCTATAAACAAAAAGTTGTTGGTTACTAGGAAAAGTTCTCATATATATTCATAAGGTCAACTGAAAATATTAAATTTTAAAAGCGTCATTTATCATAATCTCAAATAATTTTTCATGTGTAGTATATTGTTATGTTACAAGATTTTGAAACGATGGGAATTTACAGTCGTTTTCCACTTTTTTATATGTTTGTTGCATAGGTTGGCTTGGGAAAATATTAGTTCTCGTAGAAATTTTGTGATTGTGTAAAAACCTGGGCACAAATTAATATTTGGAAATATTTGAGAGCGGCATTTTCGTGGATTTTTATTTTGAATAAATTGTTTTCTCTTTTGATGAATAATGGCATTTTTGATAAAGAAATTTGTCTGAATTTAATTCTATATATTAATTGTGTATTTGCTAACTTATTATTTATGTATTCTTTTTGTGTTTATAGATACGTATTTTTCCAGTTTATATATATATATATATATATATATATATATATATATATATAATAAAACATGATTCTAAGGTATACTAAATTACTAAATGTAAGAAATGTGATCAAAGAGGTCCACACCGAGTAGCGACAGGATGTTTTACGATTGAACTTACTCGTCAGGTTACATATATATATATTACTTTGATGAGAATAGCAACCAACACATTTGACGTATTAGTTTGAAAATTGTCCCTTTTGTACAACACTTTTTTTTTTTTCAGACAACTGTCCTCATCTTTATTGTTATTAGTAAGAAGTTTCAGCAGTTGTACACTCCGGCCTTCTTCATGTGCTAGAAATTTTGAATCGAAACATTTATTACGATCATTGGAGTATATCATTCCCGTTTCATGCGCGATGCCACTTCTGGTAGCTATGTAGTTATCTTCCTTTAACTTTCTAAACATCCGCATATGCATTTAATACTGTTGTCATATCTAGTCGGAAATCTCTGAGGTATCGACAGGATCCAGAGAAGCATTTACAATGTAATCGATCCCAACCTTGCAGCTCGACTGCAGTCACTTTCTCAGCGAGGAAATATGGTTTTCCTCTGTTTCTTCTACAAATATTATCACGGCTTCTGCTCCGACGATCTTAGCTTTGTGGTGTCCCCTCCACAAAAATTTACTCGAGCAACCAGACTGGCAACAAGGTTCCTCCCTTTTACAGTTAAATCAACTAAATGCAACCGCCACTTCTATTCTATCAGCTGCATTTCTTGCACTTCCCCGAATGTGCAACTCCCTTCCGTATACTTACTTGCGTGATGGCTACAGTCTCCAAGAGTTTAAAGTCAACGTCAATTGCCATCTCTTATCCTCTTAACACTAATCCTTTTCTTATCTTTTCCCCATTATCCACATGTATCTTCTTTTTCCCTTTTTTTAAATTCTACTCTCACGTAAGTCTCTACTCAACAGTATTCGCATCTTTTTCTTAATCCTTCTCTGACACCCCATGTAACCGATTCCTCTTTCTCTTCGCTTTTTGTTGTGGATTCCGGGAGAGGGAACCGCACAAAATAAATGAATAACAATCAGAATTGGAGATAGAAAAATAAGTATATTAACGTAAAGGATAAAATCTTGAACGCACGTTAGTAATCCAGGAATACGAGTTGTTACGAATTATATATACAGTTACCTGAAGTAAAGCCGTAGTATGTTTAGTAAGTTAACGTCGGAAGCTAACGGGTGCTGTCTTTTTAATACTCTGGCTGAGTGGTGCTCCGAGCTACTATGAACCACTGACGCTGTATTTTCCGTGAAAACTCGGTGTCTTCCGGTATCTTCCGGTATCTGAGAGATCTGATGGTATTTCCTATGGCAGGAGTATATGTATAATTTAGAATAGTCTATTATCATGGAAAAGTGGAGACCCCACAACCCCCCTCCTTAGCTTCTTGTTTGTGGGGAGCTAATATTTTTTTCGCTTATGGTCTATTATTAGCGGTTCTATAAATTTTATTTTCTACTTGTTCTTTTAATTTCTGAGGCTACTTGCGGTCGTTGAATCTCAAACGCTTCTAAGTTATCCTTCATTGGTGCCGAGATAGGATCCTTTATTCGTCTTTTTTGCATTTGATTTGTGTGTCTCCTTTGGGTGAATTATAACGTTCCCCAGTCTGTTTATTATCGTTCCTGGTTCCCAGAAATGCCATATTGTTTTTGAAGATTCTGAAATAGAACCGTTTGCCTCGTTTGAAGGATCTTTTAGGCACTATAGGTGTATGCCGGTTTTTATTTTTGCTGGGTAATAATTTGTCAAAAACAGACCTTATTTTGTGGGCAAACATCATTTTTGTTTTGTTTTTTTTCAAGTCTCTCTTAAGAGCGTTCAAAAATCTTTCAGCTTGACCGCTAGATCGTGGATGGTATGGTGTTATTTTAATATGTTTGACTTGATAAGTCGCACAGAATTCTTGAAAGTCCCTCCAAGTGAATTGAGTACCATTATCAGTTACAAAGTAATCTACTACGCCAAATCTTGCGAATAATTTGTGTAAACAATTTATACTATTTTCCGTCGTAGGGTTTTTGTATATGAAGCCATTTGCTAAAGCTATCTACCGTTATAAAGTAGTAATATTCATCAATGGGACTTGCGTAGTCTGTATGGTCTCTAGATTAAGGTTTGTCTACCTTAGACCAGGTTTTTTTTATAATTATTGGTGCCTTTCCTGCCGGAGCGCAACCTTTACATATTTCCACCATCTTAGTAGTGTTGTCACCCACATTAGGCCAGTAAACCAAACTTCTCATTAACGCTTTCATACAGTATTTCCCTGAATGTCTTACATGAAAGTCCTTCAGAATTCGTCTTTGTAACGATTTGGGTATGACCACTCTTTCATTATAAAGTAATACGTAATCGCAAATTGAAAAGCTGTCTGCTAGATTTCTTTCTTTTTCTTCTATTTACTTTTTTGTACTCCGTATGAATTCATCCATTTCAGCTTCTCTTCTGATTTCTAACAATTTCACTGGTATTCGCTTACTGAATTGGTCAGAACTTTACTAAGTTCGTCTTCGGCTCCCAAAGCCGCTATTACTGTGTCTTCCAGAGGTTCGCATTTCGCAGGTACCAATCTAGATAAACCATCCGCATGACCAATTTTCTTTGACAGTAGGAACTCTAGTTTGAAATTATAGTTCAATAATAACTTTCCCCATCTCAGACATCTGTTAGCTGTGTAAACTGGTAGTCCTTTTTTTGATCCGAATATAGTGAGCAGAGGTTTATGGTCAGTTTGAAGAGTAAACTCTCTTCCTTATATGTATCAGTGAAAACGAGTTATGGCGAATATTATGCCTAATGGTTCTTTCTCTATTTGCGAGTAATTCGTCTCTGACGGTAGCAATGATCTAGATGCGTGTGCTATAGGTTTCCTAGTGCCATCCTGCATCTTGTGTAGTATACAAGCTCTTCCTTCGTGTGAGCTTGCGTCACTAGAAATGATGATTCCAGTTTTGGATCAAAATGCGTCAGTGCTAGATCAGATGTTAATTTCTTTATGATCTCCTTAAAGGCTTTCTGACAATCTTCCGTCCAATTCCATTGATTATATTTTTTCAATAGTTAATTGAGGGGCACCCTCAATTTGTGCATGTTTTTAATGAATTCACCGTAATAGTTCGCTAGACCAAGAAAGCTTTGCAAATCTGTGAAATGTTTTGGCTTAGGCATATTTTTTATTGCTGATTCCTTATCTAGATCTGGTTTTCTGCCACTTTTATTGATTATATGGCTTAAGTATTTGATTTCTTTTAAGAAAAAATCGCATTTTTTCTCCTTCGCTTTAAAACTAAACTCCTGAATTCTTTTGAAGAGTTCTTTAATATGCGTTGCGTGTTTTTCGACATTATTGCTTTTGATTAAAATGTCGTCTAAGTAAGCAATAGCAAAGTTCTGTCCCATGAGCATGGTATCTATAGTCTGTTGAAAGATTGACGGAGCTAATTTTATCCCAAATAGCAATCTTTTAAATTTGTAAAGTTCTTTGTGAGTGTTGATATATAAAGTTTTCTACTTTCTTCTACTGAAATATGAATATAAGCTTCGCTTAAATCAATCTTAGAAAATACCTTACCACCGTTAAGTTTGGTAAATATTTCCTCCGGAGTTGGCAATGGGTAGTGATAATGCATTGATAGCATTGTTTAATCTAGTCAAGAAATCTGCGCAAACACGGGTTTCTCCGGATTATTTTTTTTTTTGTAAGCCATTTGTGCGGCCCATTTACTGAATTCGATTTGTAAAAGGATTCCAGTTTGTACTAATCTATCTACCTCTTTGTCAATTTTTTTCATGGTTGCGAAAGGCACGTTTGGCTTTGGTTGAATACTGGCTGAACATTTTGTTTTAGTTCAGTTTTTGCTGCAAACTTGTTAAATAGTCCCAAAACGCTCGAGAATACTTCGAGAAATTGATTGTGTAGTTCATTCTTTAGTTTTGTAATTTCTGACAGCTCGCACTCTATTTTCTTAAAATAAGCTAATGAGTAAATTCCATATATCAAACTTTTGTATCCAGTCTCTGCCCACCAAATATTTTGTGTCTTTCATTACAAATATTCTTAATTTTTTTGTTTTTCCATGGGGTTTTATGTTTAAGATTAACTCTTCAAAATTGATCCGCTTCCCTGTGACAGACTTAGCAATTTTCTGTGTATGCATCATTGTCGGTCTATTTAGTTTCCTTCATGTTTGTAGATTAATTATAGTTGGAGCCGATCCTGAATCTGATTGTAGTTTTACCTTCTTATTTAAGATCTCGTGTTCTACGTATTTTCTTGTGTTTAAATTGACTTCGTAGTCCACTCTAGTAGTCCTTACCCTACTAGTGTGTCTTTTATTTCTGCATACACATACCTTATGTCCCATTTTTCTACAAGCTAAACAGTTCTTGTATTTAGATCGACAGTCTTTATTCCAGTGGAATCCACCACATCTGTAACATGCAGATGGGGAAGGGGGGCTTACTTTTTATTTGATATCTGCCATTAATCGCCTTATATCTTTTTTTTTGTAACTAAATCTTTGTTTTTCTTTTTTTTTTTTGTTTAACTTACCGATTCCTCAATATCCTTAGAGTCTTTTTTAATGCCCAAGCATGATTGACAGTATTCTGATAATTTGTGCAGCGTTAATTCAGGCTCATTTTGAAGCTTTGTCAGAGTTCTTTTACGCAAATCGCTGTCTTTGGCTTAGACTAAACCTTGTACGAATATAAGACATTTAAAATTGTCCGGAGTCAAGTTGCCTATTTAAAATCATCGCAATGTTCGTTAACGATTGCGACGAACGTCGAGTACTCCTCATTTTCGCTTTTTACAAGGTCGAGGCATTTTAACCTTTTGTAAAAAAATGAAATCATTTAACTGAAAAGCTCCGTAAGGTTGTAACTGCCTCGTCAAACGTCAAATCGCTTGTTTTCTTCGGCAGAATATAGTCCACACATTTTGTGTACTCCTCTGTTCCCAATTTCCTGAGTTTTTTGCTTCTGTCCAGTTTTGGCAATCAATGTTGAAAATGACTTCATAGCGTCTGAAATAGTCCCCGAAATTGTTATCTTCAAGAGAGTACTTAAATGTCTCTATAGTGTTCCAAATTGCGTCTTGGGAAAAGATCGCCCGTTTTTCAATGTTCCTTTCTTGTGTGTCGACAGTGAATTTTAATAGTAATTCCTGGAGTTGTAATTGTCTTTCTTCATTTATTCGCTGATTTGTTAAATTGTCGTAGTTTCCGGTGGTTTCATCTAATATTTCAACTTCATCCAATAGGAGGCGGTGATTCCCTTTATTCTTCCATATATGGTCAGTACGCCTGTTTATTTTATTTTCCCTCGTGTTACGGATTTGCGATGTTCTTGCAGCTGTCCGTTTCTGAGAATATCCGGAGCGTACAACGGCCAAAACGTTCGCAATAATGGCAATAAATGGCAATAAAGATGAGGCAATAAAGATGAGGCAATAGCTCGGACAGTGTAAATAGTGTAAATACTACCTCATCTCAGAAGTATAGAAAAATACTCTCCCTTCTGTGTTCATATAATAGTTTATTTAGATTTTTTGAGGTTTCTCCTATGTATTTTTTAACAATTAATAAAGGCGATGTTCAAGTGTTAGCTTATTGTTTTGTTTAGTATTGACTAAGTTTTGTTATGGATGTTGTAGTAACGAATTTTATGTTGCGTTTAGATTGATTCTTTTCGATTATGGGATGTGATAGAGTTAGTAGGTAGGCTCATATATTTTTTAATTCATTGAGTTGTTCAGGAACGGTCATTTTATCGGCATTTGTCTCACATTGTATATAAAATAATTAGGATACTGGAGAATTTGAAAATATTTTCGCTGTATTTCTCCGTTTCGTGTCAATAAAGCAGGCTGCAAATTAGAATCCAATGATTATACCAGACTTTATTTTGTAGTTATGAGGAGAATAGAAATTTATTAGGTTGTTTTCGTTGGTTGATTTCATATGGACACTGAGTTTTCAACTGCTGTTAATGTGATGAAGCTTGATATCTAAGAAGGTTAAGTAATTATATTCTTCCATTTCGTATGTAAGCTCTTTAGTGTTTTTGACTTTATTTTGTTGACCTACTAGGTCAGGTAAATCAGTACGACGAGGATATATATATATATATATGCAGAGCACCGTCAGTATGACTGTTGGATGTTGATTGTTTGGGTAAAATATTTTGGAAAAGACTAAATTTTAGAAATTCTAAGAAGATACATGTCATCACTTCACTGAGAAAAACGGCTTTTTTTATTGACCTACTATATGTTGTTAGATATGTTACAGCAATTGTAAAACATGTTATAGTTACACGTGACAGTTATTGTAAGACACGTTACAGCTTCTTGACTTGAAACTGTGCAATGATAATTTTATTGCGTTTTAAGGAATTTGCCAAACAGTCGGACAGATTTAAAAATAATCAGTGTCACCCTAAAAGCCACAAATGCACAAGCGTTTAAACAGTTTGGAAGAATTAAAAACAGACACATTAAAATAAACAGAAACGGAAAATAGTAATCAGGAGGATAGTAGACAGCGATTGACATTGCATTTAAATTTCTGTAGATTATAGTTGGCTGGAGACCGTGTCGCAAGAATTGAGTTCCATAAGCAAGAATTTCGAAAAAAAACCTGTTGGCATAGAAATTACTGTTACATCGATCCAGCTCAACTGAAATTGATGAGATGTCGACGCCACTTTATGAATTTAAGTACATTGCTAAAAATCCATAAAGTCTAGTTACTATAGAGAAGAACTCCTCTGAAAAATTACCATGAAAGTATTTATAAAAATGGCACAGAGATGTAATCTTACGGCGGCTTACTGAAGCCCTGACGTGTGATAAGGACCAATAATAATGCTGATTCTTCTTTGGAGCTTATCAATGAGATCAAAGTAAATAGCACAAAAACTAGGCCATATATGGCAGTAATATTCTAGGCATGATATACATATGGATAGGCAAAATCGGTTCCGGAGATAACAGTTGTGTAGTGCAACACAGTGGGTCGAATTTCTTAGCACCTAACCTAGCAAATGATTCAAGATATTTATTCCACTTCATGTAGGTTGAGAACGTTAGCCTGAAAAGTCTCAATAAATCACTTTCCTGGTGGCCTATCACTGTCTTTCAATAGCCATGGTAATAAAAGGCCGTGAGGTGCTCACTCAAATGATTAACGGAGAGAAATTTAATTTTGAGGATGTTAAAACTGACAGGGCATTGTTGCCTCAGTTAATGAGAGTTTTGATATCATTCTGGATATCAGCTGCCATTCTGGCCTTCTCGGACTAATCAGCCTTACTATTGAGGCAGGAATCAAAGGTTTTATTCAACAAACCCTCGATCCCTCCTCTATTCAATCAGTTTGATGTCCTTATATCTACAACGTACAAGATTTAATACTTAGTAAATTTTCTTTCAACTTCACGTTTGATTCGTCTGGAGTGCCCATACCCAATTTCACATCAAAAGCAGATATTCAACTGAGTGATATATACATAACCCTGTCTCTGGTCTTGGATATCATTTCTGCACACGAAGAAGGGAAACAGAAGTGATGGAATTCCAGCCAGCGTTCTAAAGAAATGTACACATGAATATTCTCCTGTCCTTTCCTTTTTCTACAAATATTGACTCACTTCTTTCCGCTTTCTTACTTGTTGAAAGTTTTTCTGTAGTTCTTGGAGATCCCTCTGGCTATTTTAACTATCGCCATATTAGCCTCTTAGCAATTTTTGCAAAGTAATCTTGGTATTATCAATTCTGAAGTAATTACTCATCTCACATCTCACGAAATACTCTCTGACAAACAATATGGCTTCCGCTTTGACAGGTCTACCGCTGATGTGATAATGGCCATCACCGAATATATATAGCAAGTTTTTGATAAGAACAGCGTAGATGAAATTGTTGCTCTAGATATCTCGAAAACATTTGACAGGATTTGGCATGTTCGCTTTCTTTACAAACTCCAAGGATGGGATTTTTTGATTTGATCTGTTTTTTATCAAATCGTGACATGAAGATTGTTTTGTAAGGACAACTTTTCAGATTCTTTTATCTTAAAGTTTTTCTTTAATCGTTTCACCCCCAAGCAAGGCGGTACCGCCACTGGTGTGCAGGAGACTACATAAGAGAAGAGTGAAAGATTAAACAGGAGAACAGCGGGGAGAAAGACGAAACAGTTTCAGTGGGTGTCATAGAAAGGGAAAGAGAAGGATGGGAATAGCAGTGTGAATACAATTGCGAGAGTAGAGTGAAAAAAGAAAAGAACAATATATGCAGAAATGACGAAAAAAGACTGGAGTCAAGTGGATAAGAGATGGCAATTGACATTGAATTTAAATTATTGTAGCTATCAGGGGAGCAGAGTTACGGAAGGGAGTTTCACAGACGTGAAGTGCAAAAAAATAAGCTGATAGAGTGGAAGTAACGGCTGCATTTGGTTGATTTAACTGTAAAAGAGTGGGATCTAGTTGACAGTCTGGTTGCTCGGGTAAATTATTGTGCAGGAGTTACTCAAAGCTCTTTAGACGGTCCTACGCTTTTTTCGGACCTTAATCAACGATCTTAATGTAATCATTTCCAAGAAGCCATCTATGCAGATGACACCACCATTTATTCCCGTCTTAATAGTAAATTTGCCATTTCTTCTTGAAAAAGAACTCTAATCTGTAACTGAAGGAAACGGTCTGTATATTTTAATGCCTTCAAAATAACCACCATAGAGAAACTTCTCTTCCTGCCATCAGCATAGATGACACTAGTCTCCTAGAAAGCAACACACTGTACCTCCTTGGGCTGATTTTCTCAATTGACCTCAAGTGGAACGACTACATCGAATCTATAGCTGCATCTAATCGAAAGAAGTTTTGGTTACTGTTTCGTTCAGAAAGTTTTTTCTGGTCAAACTCCATCTTGCACATTTATAAATCTACCATTCGTCTGTGCATTGAATAGTGTTGCTCTATCTAGTCGGGTGCTCCTGTTATCCATCTCGAGCTACTCGACTAAATCCAAAGAAGGATCTGCATTGTGAACGGTCCTGGCTTCGCAGGTCGACTTTGGTCACTTTCTCAACGCGATGTGGCTTCCCTGTCTTTTCTACAAATATTTCTTGGCAACTGCTCGAACGATCGTCTTTCCGTTGGGTCTCAACCACACGGATTTACACGTTCTACTTAATTGGCATGAAAGTCCCACACTTAAATAGTTTAAACTGTCACTTCTACTCTAATAGTTTTTTTCCCTGTACTTCACACATGTAGATTGCTTTCCGTTTGCTTGCTTACCTGATAGCCACAATCTCCAAAAGTTTATTGAAATGTCAATTGGCATCTTTTATCTCAATGAATCACATCTATACTTTATCCTTTCTACAACACCTCCTTGAATCTTATTTTTTTTCATTGTACCCCCTCCCTTGTGAGCCAGTGGAGATCCTGATTTGTTTTGGATGCAATTATTAAAAAAAAAGACAGATTGGGTTCTATAGCCTTGGTTGGCAACCAGTCTACCGCGCTGGATAATAAAGGGGTTTAAGTGGAGTTAATACCTCTACCTGTAAAAAATCAAGTTAAAGAAGTATCAGAAAACATTATCGATGCCGAGATACATCGATCGACAGCGCTTTACAGATACAATGAGAACCATTGGTTCGTATATATATATATATATATATATATATATATATATATATATATATATGTGTGTGTGTGTGTGTGTGTGTGTGTGTGTGTGTGTGTGTAAAACGTGGTCACTTATTTGATTGATGTTACATTCAGCATCATAAGTCTTGAGATTCTTCAGCCTGTTTTCCATTTTATTGTTAATATTTTCAAAATTTTGGCTTTTTATGGTGTTATGAATCATTCGTTTGTCTAGGTATACATTCGTGCACGTATAACAGGTGTTGGCATCGTAGGTATTTTTAGTCGCTTTTTCTTTATTTTTTTTTTCTCCTACCTTATATTTTTTTTTCTTCACGGAATTTTATGTGCTGGCTAAGTGTTGTTATTTGTAATAGTGTCATCGTTTTCTTGATGAAGGCTTATACATGAATGAATACGTACGCATTCACACGCGGGCCCACACACACGCGTACATACGCATGTACGCACCCTTGTACACATGTCGGAATCCTCAAAGTAACATCAATTAGCTAAGTGACAACGTTTTACAGATGGTAATTCTATTAATCTTTGATATCGAGCACTTTATTACAAAGTCTACTTGACTTAAATGCCTTTATTTCACTGACGGTCACTAATTTTGGCTTCACTTAGTTTTCTAAATCGCTACTCTTTCACTCCTTCACACTCCCCTCTCTCTTACTCTCTCTCTCTATATATAAAGAGAGAAAGAGAAAGAGATGGAGAAAGAGAAAGAGATAAAGAGGTAGATTAATGAATATTCCTGAAGTTTATGTTTCTTTCCAGACACACGGTAATTTTATCCGACAATATATAAACATTTAAATCAATACCCTGTGATC
The DNA here is from genome assembly GCA_037127315.1 of Ascarosepion bandense. Taxonomy (NCBI): domain Eukaryota; kingdom Metazoa; phylum Mollusca; class Cephalopoda; order Sepiida; family Sepiidae; genus Ascarosepion; species Ascarosepion bandense. Next base: position 2,957,793 of record JBBBDQ010000398.1, read on the forward strand.
TGTGGGAATACTATTTATTTACAGCAAATGACACTTATCTTATTTTGAACAAAATTCAGTTGTTTTTTTTCATGTTTTAAAAGCTTAAGTAACTATTATATTTCCCGTCAAAGTGTACATTACGAAATATATTTTAATATCTTGGAAATTCATGTCTGCAACGCAGACGAAATTAACAGCTTTTTGAAATAAAAATGAAACAAGATAGAGAAGAAGAAAGAATAAGAGTTGATATTGTAAATTCAGCGATAAAATATTTAATAAAATAACCGAAAGCGCCAATAAAATTAACAATAAATTGTTTTGAAATTAATGTCACTTAGTTTAGTTGTAAAATATTTGGTTGTCCGTAAAGTTCGTGTTGATGTTTAGCTGTTTGTGTTCAAACTCATTAGAACAGGTTCAATTTATTGACAGCCAAACCAAAAGATTGTCTTCATCTCAAGAAAATCATGGTGTACGTCTGGTGGGATTTGAAAGGAATCCTGTACGATGATCTGCCAAAATAACCAGTCAGTTGATTCTGAAAAATACTGCACGGAACTTGACAATTTGAAGGCAAAATTTCAAGAAAAACGCCCAGAATTGCCGAAGAGAAAAAGCTGTTGTTTCTCATCAGAATAATGGTAGGCCTCACGTTTCTTTGGTGACCCAGCAAAAAATTGATGCACCTTGGTTAGTATGGGTTACACAACCACCCATATTTACCAAAAATTGCTCTTTCGGATTTTTCTTTATTCAGGTCCTTGTAAAATAATCCAAATGTTAAGAAAATTAAATTCTAGATTACATATAAAAAATGAGTTTCTTTGTTGAGAAAATACGGAAATTCTGGGAAGACGAAATCATTCAGTTAAAGGAAAAATGGAGAAAATTGTGCATATTTATTTGAATAAATAATGGCCTAATATTGTTTTGTGATTTTATTTCCCTTTTATATCGGCAGGGACTTTCCGGACAACCCAATATTTGAAATTAAATATTATTTATAGTAGAGGCCAAATATAGATCTGCATATTTCAAACAAAAATATTATTGATGGATTATTTAAAAATTGGTTGATTATTTAATAAAGAACTTTATACTTTACAATGTAATTCGTTTGTTTGGATCAGTTTTGAGGGTTCATAGAACGTGTAACATAAATGTGGGCGATAAATTATTTTCTATTCGACAGCCAAAGACAAAACGCTGCAAGCCTATCGTTATTTTATCAAAAAATATTTTTATGGCAAATTTTTAAACAAGCCACGTTACTTCCTTTCACCATTTCATACCTTTACACCTACTTCCCATACCATATAAAAAGGGTCAAATCACCCCAGTACTCCCCGTATTCCATTGTGAATGAGGTATAAGTCGAGAAACACCAGTTTAGACCTTTACAACAAAGGCACGGCATGCCATATTAACGGAGTATACCCATTCACATTTTCTTTGTATTCTATTGGTAAGGAAGAATTTCTATTTAGCTTTTTGTTCGAGAACGACTACTTTGTTTAACAGTTTCTCTGAAAGTTGCGTCCCCGCCAAAGTATTAATCTTTTCAAGTTTAGAACCCCTACAGTATTTAGATTATTCGTAATATTATCCTCATCTTTGTTGCCATTTGTAAGACGTTTCGGCCGTTGTACGATCCTGCCTTATTCAGGTGCGAAGAATTTCGAACCGAACCCTTTATTATAATCACTGAGGTATATCATTCTCATTCCTTGCCATGTGTTCTTAAGGATATAGACGTTGGTTAGTTCCTGTGACTTGACCCAAAGAGTTGTGGGTTCAATACCAGGTTACAGCAGTGCTGAACGAGTAACTTGCAGGGTTAGAGAGAGATAACTCATTACTTCCAATCAAGACATTGCTACGCAAGGAATGAGAATGATATACCCCACTGATTGTAGTAAAGGGTTCGGTTTTAAATTTTTATCATCTGAAGAAGGCTGGATCGTACAACGGCCGAAACGTCGTACAAATGGCAACAAAGATGAAACCAATAGTCCGAATAATGTAAATACTGTAAATACTACCTCATGTCAAAAATATAGACAAATAATAGAACTCCACTTCAGGACTTTACACCAAATACACACCATAGTATCTTCACAGGGTCTAGCCACCGGCATTCTCTTCGTATTCAACTGGTAAGAAGAAAAATTCGCTCGGATTGCTTTTTTGACCATGCTTCCCAAATTCCTACAATATTAACCCTTTTAATTCTAGAGTCAACCATTACCTATCTTACATAGCTTTTCTCTTATTTTCTCTTCTTACAACAGCTTTACTAATTAACCCATTACCTGCAGTGGCTCTTGAGCCTTGTATTGAGCAAACTTTAGTAACTTCTATCACCACCTCAATGCCATTAGGTTCCCCGGATAGTGCCACAGCTTCAACACGTCAAGTATTGCTGCTATGGATTATGTAGGAATTAGTTTATTTGACGGGTAGCAGTTGCCATTTACAAAGGTTTTAAATCTAAAGTTTTCTGCTTTGTGAGTAGTTGCCAAACATAGACGCTTTCGAGGCTAACTAAACAATAGCAATAAAGCTGCATGTTTTCATGTACAGTCTGTATATGAAAAGTCTGCCAGTTAGGAGAATATAAAAAATGTTCCCTTGAAATGCGATCGCTACCAATCTAAGATTTGTATAGATTCGAAAGCGAAATATTAATTCAGTTTTGATGTGGTTGTTGTTTTTGTTGTGACAGCGATCTCTTCGATACAGAAATTCAATAATATTGGGCTTTTTTTTTCGAAACTGAATTAAAAATTTCTGATTAGATTGTGTTCGTAATAAATTTAGGCGTTCAACAAAACTACACCAAAACCATCTGTTTTCTTTGTTTAATAGCCGAGCAAATAAAACACAAGGAATATGAACAGCAACTTCAAGAAGTTTCCATGATGCTCTTTTTCGATCGTCATCATCACGTTGAAACAACCAGTTCCCGTATGATCCTCAGCCTTAAGCAAAGTCGAGCCTGGTCAGTACTTACATAAGGGACCACTTGGGAATATATACGCTTTGAAGTGCGAGTTGCGTAATGGAAATTGACTCGTAATTGTCAATTGGAGAGTTAAGTTTGATTTTCCGTACGGTTCATGATATTCAATTGAGCGCAAATATGAATGCATTCACATGTTCTTCCCCAGATGTGGATTAATTAGCAAAACGGGTCTCACTAAATCATTATTAGCATATATATATATATATATATATTCTACCAATTTAAAAATATTTGGTAAGCCGTAAAAACTAATAAATCAAATTTTACGATTTCTTCTGATCGGAAAAATATTTTTTCAACGCAATGTTTAAAATCCAGCATTTGTTTTCATTCTTCTTCTTTTTCTTTTTCTTCTTCTTTTTTCTTTTTTCAGGGCGTCAGCGATAATGACTCTCCACAACTTCTTGTCTTTTGTAGCACTCAGTTCAGTTTAAATCCTTGTTTTGCTAACCATTTGCACTAGATCTTTAAGTAGGTTATGCGCTTTTTTTCTCTGTTTCTCTTGCCTTCAATATGTCCCGTGAATGTGACATTTTCTAAGCATTACTTCCCGATTAAGCGTCCTGGTTAAACTACAGCCGACAGCAAGGTGTTTGTTAATGAGGTTTTGAGGGGCGTGGAATCAGCAATTAATCACTATTGTTCCTAGGTCTATATTTGTCTCGGGGTGGTCACACAAGTTGGGGAAATACTTAGCTAGCAAATTGTGGTAAATACACATTTAAACAAATAACTTTTCCTTAATAATGTTTTCGTTTTTCTCATATTCTTTTACACTCTACCACCATGAGTTTTAGTAGCTTTACTGCCTTGCTTTGGGTGAAACCTAAAAAGAAAATGAAGTACAAATCAGCATCACCTAGCAAAATACGTCATTTAAAAAAAAATACCACATTTCATGGCGACCAAAGTTTTTGTCAAGAAAATACTGAATAGAATATTGATATGATCCAATTAACATATTTTACAGGACACTCACCAAGATCAGATAAATTTATCGAATTGTTAATTAGTTAATAATTATTAAAACAAATCGTACTATTATTCTACATAGAAAACTAATTCAGACAAACAGCGAATTCGAAATGTGTACCATTCGTTAAAAATGTGGCATTTAAAAATTTCGAAATGTTACAATATGACTATATTAAAGTTGAAATGTTAACTTGTTCCGGGCTTACGAGCAATCACGCTGACACACCGGTTCGCGTACGATCACCAAAGTTAAGCAAGTAGGAGACTGACCAGTATCTAGAAAGTTGACGGTTTGGGAATACCAGGTGCTGTAAACTTCATCTTTCAGATAGTGTTAAATATAATGGCTCAGAATTAGAAATCGTGGGCGGAGTTTCATTTCCAGCCAGATTCGTTATATTCAGTAAAGCGCAAATGCAATATATAATACAGTTCATGGTGAAATGGATATTGCCTGAGCAACGAACAATCAGAAAGCCAGGTTCGAATTCCAGCTGAATTCATTACATTCACTTACATGAAATACTGTTGAGAAACGTATTAATCTGTCCCTTCTTTTTTGAGTTATGGGTTAAACAGCAGGGATGATTGGGTTTTATAGCTTTGGTTGGTAAGCAGTCTACTGCAGAAAGTAATGGCAACCTACTGCGGGAAAATATTTTACCCAGTCAGCCATATCTCTTTTGAAACATGATCGACAAAGAGTGTATCACGCATGGCACTTAACTGAGTATGTTCGATCTTCACTGAATGCCCCATACTTTCGGCCTTGTGCAACATCTAAATCACTATATTTGTAAATATATTTCCATCTGCCGACAATGGATTAGCTTTGTATTTTCCGTTATGTCGACATTTGCAGTGGTTAGTTTTGTTAATCAATTGATTTCTGCACTATACATCCATTTAATTATATTTCAGCAAATGCAAAAATTCAGTAAATTTGAAAAAAAATTGTTTTCGTTCAACTGAAATTGGAAAATGTGTTTATTGTCTGAAATTTGAAAAATTAACCGTTTTTAGAAACAAGAATATAAAATTGATGCACTTTATAGATAATAGATTATATTTATCAATATAAGCAAGTACGTCATCAAATGACTACATTTAATGTATTGCCTATCTTATTACGTGTGCAGACGTATATATATATATATATATGTGTGTGTGTGTGTGTGTGTGTGTGTGTGTGTGTGTGGGCGTGTGTGTGTGTGTGCGTGTGTATGCATGTATGTATGTGTGTGTACTATTTACATTGTTAGGAATGTTGTTTTCATCTTTATTATCATATTCATGATGTTTCATCAGTTGTACGCTCTAGCTTTATTCAGGTGATATCCGCTGGAAAATCGAACCGATTCTTTTTCTATTTCGTCCACTCGTGTAAGTGTTCGTGTTCCATATGGCATACCTTTTCTGAATAGTAACGCAACTGTTCAAGTTTTTCATCAACCCCGCTGTGGATAAATCTCTTTCGGTCAAGATACTGCATTACTTCAACCAACTCTTTTAGCCACTGTTTTGCATTTATCTTCAAAGAAATATGGTGCAATGGTTAAAGGTATTGGTTAAAGAAATTCAGTGAATTGATCCAAAGAGTTGTGTGTTTTATTTAACCTCAGCATAGCTTAACAAAAACTGGGAAAGTTGAAGTATTAAAAGACTGAAACTAAAATATCAAAAAGAAGTATGACGCACGGAACTAGAACAATCTACCCCGAAATAAAGGGTTCAATTCGAAATTCCAACGTTTATCATCTGGCGAAGGCCGGGACGTACAACGATCGAAACGTCGTGAATATTACAATAAAGATGAGGACAAAAGTAAAAAAAATATTAATACTTATAATACCTCATCTACACCAAATCGGTCAAGTTTCGATTCTGGCCAGATGCAAGTAGACGTCTAGCCACACTGATGAGCTGTGGTGCAGCGAAACAGGCTTGTATGTGACTGGCGTGTATATAGCCCGCTTAAATACAACACGCTAAAATTTCACTACTCTGATCATATATGCCTATCGCTTAGGGGTTAGAGACTTCGACTGACACTAAATCGGTCGAGTTTCGATCCTGATCAGAAGCAAGTGGATTTCTAGCCACACATGAACTGCGAACCAGGCTTGTATGTATATGACGAATGTATGTATATATAATGGGTTTTTATTATTAATCTGATATATTTTTATCATATTATGTGTTATTTTTATTCGATACCTATATTTGAGTAGACTCTCACTTTATTTTAATCACCTTTTTTTCGTCTACCGCTCTAAATATTTGACAATTCTCATTAAAGAAAATTGCACCCTCCAGCAGGATTTGAACCTTCGTCTCCGTTTATACGAGAAACCGTCGTTAGATTCAACGTGGTTTAACCAACTCGTCTAAGAAGAGTATCGTGATTAAGCAAGGTTGCATATTGCATTTAAGCATATATTTCCTATTTAGATTCACTAAACTTCATAACTGCTCAGTTTCATATTCGAAACATAAAGAAAGTAATTTCTAAAGAAATAATGGTTATCCTTTATCTATCCGGCATATTTTCTATTTGTATACTTTAGAAAATTTTTGTATGCATGTATGTATTAGTTTGGCTGCGCGATAGCGTGAGAGCCTGTGTTTTTTTCATCTCACTAGATGAATCAAATAAAGTGTTCGTATGTTTGTACAGTGTATAATTAGCTATCCGTCTATCAATCTAGCGATATATTTAGCTATTTTAAATAGTCAGTTCATATCTATTCGTCAATATATATCTACTAATAACTATCTATATAAATCCATTCATATTTATTCGCGTGCATATAAATATACTATATATACACCGTAGTGGTAAAAACCATGGCAGCATGTGAAGATCATGGTAGGTAGCACCTCCATACCATGGTGTCATTCGACTTAACGTTATCGATTAATACAAGTCGAGCGCAATTGGAGGTTCATGCATATCATAGATTAGATGTATGTGATGATCATGAGAGGTAGCACCGCATTACCTTGGAATGATAGAAATACCCTGATTTATAGCACTTTTACGCTGATATGTCCTGATGTTATGGTAACTAGCTCGTCTGCTTACGGTAAGTTGACGTTAATTATTAGAGATTGAACGGCCCATGTTGGTGTATGCCAGAGGGATAGTAGATTACTTATTTTTAGTTGTGGAGATATTTTACATCCTTCGGTCTATGTTGACATTTCAAACCAGATCCACATTAAAGCAGGAAATGACTGAGTATATCACTTGTTTACGTACTTGTTTACGTACAGGGTGAATCCAGTAACATCCTGTGAAGGGCAACTTTGTAACGTTTTTATTTTTCTCTGACGTATAAGACTCTGTCTTATAAGGTTGCTCATTTGCCTCTGAGTGAAAAGACTACTTTATTAGATCCTAGGGTGTGCGCCTCTGGTCAATATGATATGATGTTGACTGACAGTGTTTATAGTGGCAATACTATTTTTGGGGATTAAGAATAAGTGGTTAAGAAGTGCACACACACACACACACACACACACACATATGCGTTCTGTATCAATGCAAAAATTCATATACACATTGTATAAGCTTACACACACATGCATAAAGACAAAAGAAAGACGACGCATGAGAGATATTTTTAAGGGATTTGCTTTTCGTTTGTTTTTATTCATATTGTCCTTTTACAACAATACTCAATCCGAAAAATTAAACACACACACACACACACACACACACACACACACATATATATATATATATATATACATTTTCCATATGCATAAACACCTACATGCATATATATCCAGGGATATAGTGAAACATTAACGTTTATCAAGATTGATTTTAAGATTAATTTTAAGAATTCTTTTATGCCAGAGAGTATTTTTATTGGTTCATTTTATTTTACCTTAAATGTTAATTACGTTTCCAACTTTTCAAGACATTTTTAATCTTCAGAGGAAGTATTTTTTTCGAATTTAGTTACACCATATTGAAAGAGGATTTGATATTGCTATCATCTCCGCGAATTCCAGATTTAACAATATGGGGATAAGAGATAATTTGCTGTGGATTCTGAGAAAGAAATGTCATGTTCGCTGAGAATGGCTCTTGAACAGAAATGTATATATATATATATATATATGGATATTGTAAATCTATTATTTGTTCTTTTTTTTTTTCGTTTTATGATTTATGTAGTTGTATAACGTTTTCATATTTCTTATTTAATCAGTCTTTTCATATCTATCTATCTATCTATCTATCTATCTATCTATCTATCTATCTTAATGTTTTAATATCTATGTCAGTCTTTTTATATCTATCTTTCTATTTTAGTTTTTTCTGTCTATCTATCTATCTATCTATCTATCTATCTATCTATCTATCTATCTATGTTACTATTAGTGCATACGAAAAAAATGGAAATGTTCATTTCCTTCGTATGCAATGGCAGCGACATAAAACGTATATATACATATGAACACTCTCTTTCTCTCTCTCTCTCTCTCTCTATCTCTCACACATACACATTATATATATATATATATATATATAAACTTTCTCCTCGAATAACAGTCATCACAGTTGAAGAGGATGTCCCAAAAGCATAAAAGAAAAAAATGATACGCTGAGAGTTGTGAGTTAATTGGTTTTTGCCCCTGAGCTATTCAGGCAATATTCTTAGTGCCATATTTTGGATATAAAATTGAATGTAAAAAAAACACATTTGTAGCCATTTGCATCTGACTGGGTGTATCATTTTCGATTCTATTTATAATAATCAGCGTCAAATTGAACATAATGGCGACGAAGGTGTGATACCAAAAATGTCGAGTCTAGGTCACTTCGATGTATTTTATGTTGAATATCGTATTATGATGGAGGATGTGCGTTGTGGTGCAGTGGATGTCGACTCGGAACGAGAAATCCGAGAGCCGAGTTTAAATTACAGTTGAATTCTCTGCATTAACTTACGCGCAAATAGCCTCGGGAAATGTATTAATTCGTCTTTTCTTTCCAGTTATGTGTTAAATAATAAGACAGATTGGGATTTATAGCCTTCGCTGGCAACCAGTCTACCGCAGAAAGTAATGGCAACGTACTGCGGGATAATGTTCCGCCCAGTCAGTCTTGTCTCTTTCGAGACATGATCGCTCAAGCGTGTATCATGTATGGCATTTAACTGACTGACTGATCGTATTATGTAGATTTTTTAATAATTTTTCAAAACGAATATCTTTTGTTACAGAAACATACATAAAAATAAATTGACTGCATTAACGGTAAGTATTATTACAGTACAATTGAAAATTTACGCAGTAGTATATAAAGATCATGGTAGGTCGCGCCACCTGCCTTGAAGATATTCCAGCAAACATTATCAATAAATACAAGTACTGCGCAATTGTGAAGTTATAATATGTTAGCAGTATGTAAGGGCCGTGGGAGTTAGAACCACCGTATTTTAGACTTATTTTGCTTAACATGATCTTTTAACAGAATTACAGCCCAATCGATGATTTGTGTACATCTTAAGTTAGCAGTATGTATAGGTCATGATACATAGCACCACTGTATCTTAGATTAACTTCGTAGAATGCTATCAATAAATACAAGTATAACACAATTGATGGTTTGTGCAGATCATATGTTAGCAATAAGTAAAGGCCATGGTAACTTCTAGTCTTTCTGGTGAATTTCATCGATAAATACAAGTGCAGCTCAAGTAAGGGTGTGTGGACATCATAGGTTAGTATGTAAAAGTCATGGTTGGTATCGCCAGTGTAACTTGGAATCATTTCATTTTAAAGCCTATCTCTATAATAGTTTTGCATCAATTGGAACTGTGATTGGTCTGCTCATGGTAACGTGACGCTAACTATTGCAGTTTGAAAGATCATTGTTACTGCTTGTCAGGTGGATGGGAGATCACATTTTGTAATTACGGGGCATATTTGTCAGCCCTCGATCTGCAGCGACCCGGAAATCTGATCCACATAATAGCAGGAAGTAGCTAACTCATATCCAAATGTGAATAGTTTTAGATATATTCCAAAAGCCAAAAAATATTTTTAGATTGTAAGAAATTTTGGTGATAATAAGTATTTTTTTTTATATAAATTCAACTAAATAACCTATAGCTGAGTGGAAGTAAAGGTGGGTATTTCAGCGTAAGTGAACATAACTACCCGATTCTAGATTTCAACACCCACAAATTCAAGCTAGTATTCCCAAACGATCACCCATCTAGGCACTGACCAGGCTGAACGTTACATAATAGTGATCGTATGAGAAAAGGTGTCACAATGTGATATGGCCATAAGTCAGACAGAAACCATATTAATTTATAAGGGAGGTAATGAGAAAAAAGGGTTTGGGGAATTTAAAACTCACAGCACATAGTCAAGACATAAAGGACACAGCAAAGCAGCGTGTAACCTACGGAACGAGCATGTGTAAATGAATGTAGGACACTGATTGTGATGGATATTAAGGGGATAAATATTGATTAGAGATATGTAGGATAGGAAGTTGTGAAGAGTTATGATCGGCCACTTCCTGAAGTGATCTTCTTCTTCTTCTTGCTTCTTCTTCTATGTGCCGTGTTCAGTGACGTAGGCAATCAAGAAACTCCTATATCCCCATCCCTTGTCTCTTTTAACCTCTGTTGTTATTCCACTCTGCCCCCGCTCCACCATCCATCTGCTCAGGCCCATCCTACGCTGCTTTTCCATGTCTTTCTCTCTCTATTCGTTCCATGAGCATCAGGTTCTCCAAGCACTCTTTCCTCGTTACATGTTCCAAAAACTTCAGCTTTCTTTTCCTGGTGTTAAGTATCTGCTTCTTTATTGTGTCCATCCTTTCCAAAACCTTGCCATTGTTCGCATGTTCCGAACATAGGATCATTAGCATCGTTCTGTAGAAACACATTTAGGTTACTTCGAGACTTTCCTTCATCTTTGATAAAATTGTTCAGCCATCGCTGCCCTATTAAGAACGAAAATCACGTAACAGTCCAACAATCTCTTCTTTGCTTGCAACGACATTTTCTTCTCTGAATATCTACTCAGCTTCTGGAATGCACCTTTGACCATGTCAATACGCCTTCAGATCTCCGTATAGCATTTTCCGTTCTCTGTTAGAACACTTATCAGGTATTAAAATTTCTTCACTTATTTGATTTTGGTATCACCTTGTAATTACCCTTTTGGGTTGTTCTATTTATGATTGCCATGCATTCAGTTTTCTTGTAGTTGATATGTAATCCTTTCTTTCCGCTTTCTTTAACTACTTCTTGTAGGAAATCTAGGTTCTTTCCTGCATCTGTTATCAGCACTGTGTATCTTACATTGTTCAGCGTGCAGCCACTAATGACAAATCTCGGCAGTAATTTTAGAGCTCTCAGAATGATAACGCTGTATAGGTTGAATAGATCTCGTGGAAATACATATTCTTGTCTTACAACACTTTCTATCGTTATTTATTTGCTAAACACTTTTTCTGTCTGTATGCAGGCAGTTTGCTGCCAGTAAATGTCATTGATTACTCTAAGGTCTTCCCTAAATATGTCAATGTTGCCAAGTATCTTTATCATGTCTTTGTGGTGTATTTTGTCGAATGTCGAATGACACTCTAAGCATAAATATCGCGTTCCTTGTTCTAGTGTCCTGGATGAAATCATACTGTTCCTGTTCTATTTCAGTCCAGATTCCGCTGCGCTATCTGTTCATCAGAATTCGGATGATGTGTTTTGAGACGTGATCTATGAAGCTGATCATTCGGTGGAGTTCACATTCATTTGCACTTGGCTTCTTAGGCAGTGCTATGTAAATCGATCTTCTTTGGTTTTTACCACTGTTGTAAATTTCATGAATAATTTTGGTGATTTTGTCTAGGCCGAAGTCGTATAAGTCTGCCAGCATCTCTATTACAATGCATTATAGTTTAGCTGCTTTTTTTCTATTCAAGTTGGCATGTGCAGCTTCCACTTCAAATTTTATTATTTCTGGTTTATCGGTATCCATGTGTATTGTCAGTTGCTCTCTCTCTTGTCGTGGAAGAGATCTCTTATATATTCTTTCCACCACTGAAGTATTTACTTCTTCTCTAATACGAGTGTTTCATCTTTGAGTTTCATGCATGTAGTTGAGGAGCATTTATTTCCTGTTAGTTCCCATATTTTTTTATGCATATCTCCTTTATTGGTCGTACTCAATATCTCTATTTCTGCGGATTTGTCGTTGAGTCATTCCTCATTAGCCCGTCTGCATTTGCTTTTTATTTCTATTTGTCATTTTCTGTATTCCGTTCCATGTCTTATTTTCTGTCCCTTTTCATAATGTTCAAAATATCATATGTGATTCACTCATCTTTTTTCTCCATCTGTTTTCCTTTGAAATGATTTCGTTGGCCGATGTCACTAATGCTCCTTTTAGTTCGCCCCATTTTGAATTTCCGTTTCTAATTTGTCCCTCGTATATTTTTTCACTCTATCCTTGTACTTTTCCTGTGGGATGAAGCCATTCACGAGTGTGTTGTATTGATGTCCGGGTGCTGTAATAGGCTTCTTCATTCTCCGTAGTTTCACCCTTATCTTGCATGTAACCGGTGGGTGATGGCTTCCACTGTCGACACTTGGATAAGTTTTACAATAAACAAGTGCATTCGTGAATCTCGTGTTTACTATTATGTAATCAACATGTTTATTTTTGCGTCACCTCCCGGGCTTCTCCGTGTCCATAGTCGTCTAGTTTGTTCTTGAAACCATGTTTTGGTCATTACCTGGTCCTTTGCTGTGCACCATTGGACCCATTTTTATCCACGATTTACAACATAGCTAAATGTGCATGATGTAAGGCGAGACGGAAATAAAGCATGAAACACAAGCAGCTAATCTTCGAGTTAGAAACCACATCTATGGTCGTTAGTTTGTGGTTCTTACCGATAACAGGCCGTTGCTTAGATTATTGACAGGTAGTTGTCTTGATTCATCGACACAATATACCGGGTACTTGTTTTGTTCAATCGTAGTTATCAACGACGATCCAGGTTAAGAAGGAAATCCCAGGTTTGACTACAGTTTTCCAGGATCATAGTAATGGACAGACTTGAATAAAACAGATGACTACATTGAACTGATGTACATACATTCGGTGCGGGATTATTCTGGTGATTGACTGATTTGTTTTTCAGGCTAATCAAACTTTTTCAGTTTTTTTAAGCCAGAAAATTGTTTTAGACTGTAAGAATGTTTGAGAGATTATAATGACTCACTGATATACGTTCGACAAATTAACTCCTAGATATGAAATGAGCGTGAAGAGGCGGATACATACCTTTCAAAAGGACATTCGCTTGTAAGGGTATATAAAGAACCTGACTGGAATTGGAACACAGCTATCCGATTTCAAATTTTGAGCCATTATCTATTACACCACCGGGTATATGCAAGTTTACAACGTCTGGTATTCTCAATCAGTCACCGTCTAAGTACTGGCCAGACTCGACTTTGATTAATTTCCGTTGTCATGCGAGGACCGGTGTTGCAACGGGATATGGCCGTAAACGTGATTATTCCTGTGACGAAGAATGAATTCAAAGATAATCTAGGATTAACAATTTGTAATTTAAACAAGATAACCTAGCGTATTATTTGACTTAATCCGCCTTCAATAACAAATTATATTCAACCTTATTATTTAAGCTGTTGTTAGCTTCCAGAACCGAGTGGCCGATAATTGGTAGTCAAAGAAACTCCTGAATGCTGATGGACTGAGTTGATACAATTTTGACTAATTAACCCATAGCAAGGAGAGAGAAGAGTTGAACTGATATCTTTTTAAGTGTACTTGCGCTTAAGTTAATATAACGAAACCAACGTGAATTTGTACTTGGCTATCTGATAAATAATTCCAATATATTAACCGTTACTGCACCCGCAAATACAAGCTTACAGTTTCCAAAACGTCACCCCTGTAGATACTGACCAAACTTAATTTCGGTGATCACACGATTTGATTAAATATGTTGGCGAAATGAAATTAATAAACACCAGTATGCTGATTATTCAGGTGACGAAGAATTAATTCAAAGACAGTCAAAGATTAACAACTTGTAATTTAAATAAGATAACCTCGTTTATCATTCGACTTGATCCGCCTTCAGTAAGCAATTATATTCAACCTGTGTACTTTGTCGTACAGTGGATATCGATTCGGAACGACAAATTGGGGTGCCAAGTTCGAATTCTAATTGAATTCCTTGCATTCACTTACGCACAAATACCATTGAGAACGGTATTAATTCGTTATTTTCCTCCAAGTTATGGGTCAAATAACATGACAGATTGGGTTCTATAGACTTGGCTGGCAACCAGTCTACCACAGAAAGTAATAGCAACCTACTGCCAGATAATCTTCTGCCTAGTCAGTCATGTTTCCTTCTAGACATGATTGCCCAAGCGTGCATCACGTATGACACTTAACTGATTGACTGAATTACAATTAGTGGTAGATAAAGTAGTAACAAAAATTAAATTTTGGTGATATGAATGTTCAAATAGAGTTACATTTGTCAACATATAATGAAATTGCATCACTATTTTAGTCAGCCTTATTTCACTCAATGAACTTCTTCATTTTAATCTTTGCCAACCTCCAGGACTGTGTGTCCAACAAATAGTAATCAGTGCAAATCCCGAATCCCGAGGTTTCTGAATTAAACCATATTATTATTATTATTATTATTATTATTATTATTGTTATTATTATTCTTAAAGTGGTGCAATGGAGAAATTCGTGTTGGTAGAGGCAGGCATGACACATTTCGTTTCTTTTTGATTGATCATCGCTCAAATGCATATGCTCATTGGAGAATATAACGAACCTGACTGCAATTCGAACTCTGCACACCGATTTCTTATTTAGAATCTTTAGAAATTACACCAGCAGCATATCCAAAATTATAGTAGTGAGTTTTTCCAAGCAGTCATCGATCTAGGTAACTTAGAGGTTCGACGTTGCTTAATAGTTGTTTTATCCTGACATGGCCGTAAGCCATATAAAAGCCACAAACACGCGTTTTTTACGAGTGTGGTTTCATTGCCACATCCAGATGAAACACCGATTCCCATTCAATCCTCTAGGTTAAGATACCTGGTCAGTATCTAGGTGGGTGACCGCTTTGGAATACCAGGTGCTGCAGGCTTCATGTGCAAATAGTGGTGAAATTGATAACGGCTGAGAATTGTTAATCGGCACACTGAGTTCAAATTTACGTTGCATTCGTTAAACTAAACTTACGGGCAAATACTCTTGGGAAAGGCATGAATCCACATTTTCTCAGCACCAGCTATGAGTTAAACTGTAAGACTTGTATCCCTAACACTAATTATCTAAAAAAATAAATAGATTCTAACAAACGAAAAATATTTTCTGGCTTTAAATAACCTGCAAAGGGTTGATAAGCCATAAAAAACGAATCAATATATCAATTAAACAACAAAAAGTTGCTATAATATTATGTAACCTCACTCCTCTTATGTAGAAGTATATAAATAAGTGACATATAGTTTTTACAGAAGGATGGTGAGAATACCTTGGATAGGGTGTGTGAGAATGCGGAAGTTTTAAAGAAGCGAATAAGGCATTTTTGATAAGGGTCAGAAAGAGACAATTGACATTCCTTGAAGATATAATGAGGAAAAAAACTTCGAGAATTCGACACTCACATGACATACTGGGTTGTGTTTTTAGGAAATCAGAAATTCCATGTGTCGTCAGGAGGATAATCCAGGTATTTTCGGAATTAAAATACCTCGCTCGTAGCTAAGTATATGGACCTTGTCTGAAGTACGATATCGAAAACTTGCGTCATGAATAAGCTTGACATAACCCATGGGAATCGTCAGTATTTTCATAACATTGGTTATTAACTATGTAGGACCGATAGACATTAACTGGATTCTTGTGATTGTGTATGCTAACATCATATACATATGGGCAAATTTATCTTTGTCTTTGTGGGCAATAGTGAAGATGTTGTATTGTCAATTCTCTATCAACAAAATACCAAATGTGATTGTGTCTAGTAATGCTAACAGTTTTCCTTGTTTTTTGTCAGAATTTCTGTGATCATTAATTTACACTATTTATTTTCGGAATCCCCTTATATGTAGACCTGGTTAGTATGCTTAGCATAAAACTAATATGGATGTTGCTAATAAAGAAAGACAAAAAACAAATTTAAGTATGCGTTTTTAGCAGCAGCAGTAATCAAAACGTGGGCAGCAGCAGCAGTTGCAACCAAACAGCAACTAGGTTGAGTTTAAGGCTCTAAGTTGGTTCCAGCAAATTCTCCTCCAGCAAATGGTGGATAAAGCGTTTGTGAATTTGGTAAAATAATTGTTGCGTGTTCAATCTCTGGGTCGGGAGGTGTGTACTTTCCCTCAGTGAAAATGTTCAAGTAATGCTAAATAAGAACTAAACCATCTACAGAGGCATAAGCAGTGGAACGAGAGAAGTCTACCTCCGCAGATTAAATAAAGGGTTTACTTCGGATCAATATAAACCTGAGCAACGACGAGAGAAACGCAGTGAAAACATCAAAGATAAGGACAATAGAGCAAAAATAAATAGTTTTGTGCGTTATTAGACGTTCTATGCTCCCTGTATCTTCCATCCTCACACGAAATATCTGAACGTGCGGTTCAGGCCATCAAGAGTGGATTAACCAAAGTTTCAGGTGGTCGTAAAACGTGTTTCTTTCGTGTCTTAGTTTGACATTGGCTGATTCTGCGAACTGCAAAGGGTCAGTCAGCGCCAATATTCTTGATAGGTTGGCACCAGAGATCGTAACTAAATCTCGTATGTCCAGATTGGATTTATCAGCTACAATGGCCACCAATATGAGAAATGGCAAAAAGTGTCGGCTAATAAATTGAGCCTTGAGAGAATGTCCAGAGAACGTTTTAAATACCCCCAGGAAAACCAAAACGGATAACTGAAATTTTAGAAGATGGTCGTGTGTCTGGCTAAGATGTGTTGATCATATCTGTGCGCATATATGACTACAGAAATTGACGTCAATCCACGTTTCAATAATTGGGCGGACATCTGCAGTGAGGTCACGCTGTTACGATCAATGCTTACAGACGTGACAGATGCTCAGCCTCCGGTGGAGGTTGATTCTCAGCAAACTGTAGCGACTGACAGGCCAATTTAAATTGTCGAAATAACTGATTTAACAAGTACTGATTCCCATACCTGGTTCCGAAATTGTAGACAGAAGACGGCAAAGACGTGCCAAAAATATTTATAGAAAATGTTGAAAAACCTGATCAAACTAGTACTGATTCCAGCGCCACCTGGTTCTGAAATTGTAGAAATTAAACGGTCAACACCTTTACATAGAAAGATATTGATAATGTGGAAAAAGCTGCCTTTTACAAGTGCTGATGCAAAAGTCGCGTGTTTCAAAATTTATCAATATGAGCCGGAAAAATCGTGCCATAAAATACCTATTGTAAATGTAGAAAAAGCTGATTTAGAAAGCACTGATTCATTGCCACTGTGTTCCAAAATTAGAGGCACTAGCCAGCAAAAACATGCCATAAAAGATCTAAATACTTAAATGGCTCAGTGTGCTAAGCATAAAACTAAAGCAGTGTGAGACTGTGATTAGATGTCAGCCCTAAGCTATTCAGGCAATATTCTTAATAGCGTATTTAAACATGAAAGAGCAGGCGGAAGTACCCACGGCAGCCATTTTTATCTGTCTGGATGTGTTGTTAGTATTCCATCGATAGTAATCAGCGTATAACGTAAAAGTAAGAACAGAGGACAGTAGACGGATATAAAATAAATTTTGTTCAAAATGTTTCTGGAAAACGTACTGTGGAGTTCATCAGGTTTATTTTATAAAATGGTGAACTCAATTCAACGTTTTAAAAAAGTGTACTGTCAAACGCTATAGATATGAACACTTCCGGTTTAAATGAAACGTGTAAAAAATAAGTCAACATGTATAAGAGAGAAAAAAAGGTAGACAAAAAATAAAAATAAAGTTAAAAAATATTGCGCCGCTGTCTCTACTTCACGTCTATCTCGACCCCCGTCTATTCTCTATCCTGTCCGGATGTTGAGATGATAATTTATGGCTTTGGACTGAATCAACACCCGAATTGCCGGGAGCTTGCATCTTCGCGCCCCATCATTTGGATCCTAAGAGATATTCACGTGTCAGCGTCATGTGTTACTTAACTGATATGCACCGTTTTTACCTAACATCATTTTCAACTGTTTCTTTTTTAAATACCGTCATTCTTTACACGTTCATTTTTGTTTTTCATAAAAAACTATTTGTTACGTGTTCTTTCTTTCTTTCTTTTTTCTTATTCGTTCGTTCATTTGGACTTTCTTTTTTCACTATTTCAAGTAATTTTGTGGGATGTTTAATAATTGAGTACATTAAAAGGAAAATAATTTTGAATTAACTTAGATTTTTTTTTCACTCACCTCCAGTTTTTCTGGGGGTTTTTTTGCCTTTATATATCATACTATTTTAATGGTCTCTTTTATTTCTCGCTGTTTTTTACTTTTTTCGCAATAACATATGTTCTGCATTTGATTGCGTTTCTTTCTTTCTTTCTTTGTCTATGCATTTACTTATTTCTTCATTAATTTTTTTCTCCAGTTCTTTCTTTCTTTCTTTCTTTCTTTTTGCATTTATTTATTTCTTCATGCATGTTTTGTTCAGTTCTTTCTTTCTTCCTTCCTTTCTTTGTTCCATTTATTTATTTCCTGCACCTTTCTTTCTTTCTTTCTTTCTTTCTTTCTTTCTTTCTTTCTTTGTGTATGTGAATTTATTTATTTCTTCATTAATTTCTTTCTCCAGTTCTATCTATCTATCTATCTATCTATCTATCTATCTATCTATCTATCTATCTATCTATCTATCTATCTATCTTTTTTTCTTTCTTATTCGTTCGTTAATTTGGTCTTTCTTTCTTTCATTATTTTAAATAATTTTGTGGAAGGTTTAATAACTGCATATATTAAAAGAAAGAAAAGGAAAATAATTTCGAATTAACTTTTTTCACTCACCCCCAGTTTCTATCTCTTTCTGCCTTTATATCATACCATTTTAATAGTCTCTTATTTTTCGCTATTTTTTACTTTTTTCACAAAAACATATGTGCTGCATTTGATTCTTTTTCTTTCTTTCTTTCTTTCTTTCTTTCTTTCTGCATTTATTTTTTCATTCATTTTTTCTTCAGTTCTTTCTTTATTCCTTCCTTTCTTTTTCCCTTTATTTATTTATTTATTTTCTGCACATCCATTTCTTTCTTTCTTTCTTTCTTTCTTTCTTTTGATCTATATTATGTCTAACATTAACTCTAAATTCATGTCCATCTTCGTATTACCCTACCTACCTACCTACCTACCTACCTACCTACCTATATCACCTTATATTATACGCATTGTCTCGCACACGTTCTTCTTTGTCTACATAGCTTTATCGTATTCATACCTTCCATGCTTTCTGTATGTGTGTGTGTCTGTGTTCAAAATAATCATATTCATTAACCATGATGATCGATCATTTTCTTCGATATGTATACTCGATAATTTAGCCTATTTGTCTTCTCATATACGTTATGTTTGACATCAGGATTGAGATTGTTTATAGTCCAAATCCCAAATACACTCGGCATTCACTTCCCAGAGTCGACT
>JBBBDQ010000398.1:2982500-3012500 GCA_037127315.1 Ascarosepion bandense
ATTGACGTTGTATACAATTTTCTGAATCTCGTAGTCGACAGGAAAGAAAGAAGTCAGAATAGAGTTCTATAGAGATGTGCAAGAAATAAATTATTAGCATAGAATTTACAGTAACATTTTGTAAATCTCATAGTAAAATGTTGAGACCAGGTTGACAATCTACTCAGTTAAATGCCATATGCGATACATATTTGGGCGATCATGTCTCGAAAGATACATGACTGACTAGGCAGAAGATTATCCAGCAGTAGGTTGCCATTGCTTTCTGCTTTCTGCGGTAGACTGGTTACCAGCCAAGGCAATATAACTCAATCTGTCCTGTTATTTAACCTATAACTAGAGGGAAGAAACCAATTAATACCATTGCAAAGGATATTTGCGAGTAAGTGAATGCAAGGAATTCAACTGGAATTCGAACACGGCTCTCCGATTTCTCGTTCCGAGGCGATATCCACTGCACCACAACGCATATCTAGTATACGCTTAAATTCATGCGGTTAAGGTAATAAGGAAGAGATTTCAGACAGATTTCCTTTAAAATATTTACAGAAAAAATACAGGGAACGCACTTCAAGGCGGTAATGTTACTGAAGCCGAGATGCCATATCAGGGTCAATAATATTACATTCTCTTTGGAATTTTCGAGAATCACGAGATATATTACAGGAGATCCAAACCAGATATTACAGTAATATTCAATGCGCAGAGGAAAGATTTATAAACTGGCAAGATGTATTCTGGTGAGAAAAGTCGTCAGGCGCTACAGGGTGATCCAAGCATCAGACTTAGCAACTGATTTTTATTTTAAAAAGGCATTCCTCAATTTAAAATTCTGATCTATATATCTAATTTACCTGATTATTTTACCTTTTATTTCTTATCTATCTCTCTTTCTTTCTTTCTTTCTTTCTTTCTTTCTTTGTTTATATATCATACGTTTTCTAGCGTTGACCCTTTATTCTTTATTCATTCGTCCATATTGTTTTTATACTTGCTTTAATTGACTCCCTATATTTCATTCTCGTCCTTTTCCCACTTTCTCTTTTCACTTCTTGCCCAACGACACTTTTTCTTCTCACTCTCTCTTACTTCACTCACTCTTGCTTCATATCTATCTATCTATCTATCTATCTATCTATCTATCTATCTATCTATCTATCTATCTATCTATCTCACTTAGTTCCTTATCTATCTATCTATCTATCTATCTATCTATCTATCTATCTATCTATCTATCTATCTATCTATCTTTTTTGTTACATCCGTTCTCCGTATCTTCTTAGCCTATTTTTCTCTTACCTGTACAAAATTCCACATATGCTTTCTATTTTTACCTCGGTCTTTCTTTGTCACTGTTTTCCCTCTCTCTATATGCATATTTCCGTCTTTCTTTCTCAATCTCTACTGCTCTCAATAATTTGATCACTCTGCTTCTTATTTTCTCACCTCACCCAGTCTGTTATGCACCTTGCTGATCTCATACAAAACGCGTAGACATGGAAACAGATTTATTTCAATTAAATGCAGAAAATGTTTGGATAAAAATATTTTCCAATTTTCTGTCTTGTAATTACGTCATAAAAATGCTTTTTGTAACGTACACATGCGAGATTGATTTCAATATTCGATTTTGAATAAAATTCTTAAAAGTCAGTTAGACACACACGCACACACTCAGGCACACACACACACACACACACACACACACACACACACATATATATATATATATATATATATACCTGTGTATGTGTCTATAAAACATATATATTACATTTACAATTTAGATATATTTACATTTAAGACATTCATTTCTGATCTTTATGGAGTGTTTTTTGTTCATCATGTTTCCGCTGATTCGTTCTGCATTCAGCAATAAACAAGAGAAAAAAAACTCGCATAAGCATGACTCAAAAACTATCGGAATTGCGCTGAATAAATCATCAAGACAATAGAACACGTGGCCTCGTAAACGGGAGATACCAGCAACAGACCTGGGTGAACGTTTTATTTAATGTGGGTCGGAAAATGGACCGACTAAATCACTAAGGATAAATACAATAAAATTTACAACACCAACAACAACATATAAGAAAACACAAGAAATAAATAGACAGAAAGAAGTCAACAATACAATGAAGAGGTCGTTGACTTTAAGAGCTCTTTGCAAAATTGCAGACAATACGCCAGAATGTATATGTTGTAATAATAATAACAACATAATAACATCTTAACAATAAAGTAATAACAGTGAAATAAAACAATATAATAATAATAATAATAATAATAATAATAATAATAATAGAATAGAATAGAATAATGCTATTAAAGATATATTACTATGGCGGTAAAACGTGAAAAGGTCTCAGTCCAGCCAGAAAAGGATAACAATTATAATATTTGGTATATGGTCAGAGTTTTGTACTGCTAATTCTACTACTATGACTACTAGCAACAATAATAATAAAACTAACACAAACAAGTCAGAATTAGTCTTACATAAGTGGCAGTTACATTGTTGAGATTCAGATAGTGTTAATGGCCGATAGAGAAAGGAAGCTACAACAACTCCTCTCGTACCTAACGAAAAAAGTGAGAAGAAACAAATATGCATTAATTACAAGAAGACAGAATGTATAGTTGTCAGCAACATGAATGGCTTAAAATTCAAATTACTAATTAGAGATAATAAAATCAAAACAGCACAATAGCTTAAATACCTTAAATGCCTTAGAAACATAGGGCCCAACCCCCAAAAGATTTACGTAATTACACGGATTCCATTTGTTTTATATTTCTCGTTAAGTATTACTTTGTATTTCTGAGATGAGATAGTATTTACACTATTTACATTATTCAGATTAGTGTCCACACCTTTGTTGCTATTTGTAGTACGTTTCATGCTAGGAATTTCGAACCGAACCCTTATTACGGGTATTATTGGGTTTATCATTCTCATTCATTGTGCGAAGTGTCTTTGCTAGTCATGAGTTATCTCCCTTTAACTCTCTAAGTTGTTTGTTCAACACTGCTGTAGCCTGGTATTGAACTCACAACTCTTTGGGTCATGTCATTGGAACTGACCAACGTCTATATCCACCGGTTCTTGAGGACAAAACAACTGAATTTCGAGGACTTATACACATTTTTTACCACAGTTCATATTGCAATGTTCGATTTTAATGTTTTTCTCAAATATTTTTTTTTATGTTAATGGTTTTCTCTAGTATTTTTATCAGAGTTCGTATTGCAATTTTGATGCTAATGATTTTCTCTAATATATTTTACCGCAGCTCATGTTGCAATTTTCGACACTAATGTTTTCTCTGGTACTCCGCATTACTGGTTTTCATATTGAATTCATCTCTATGTTTGGTCGGCTTAGAAAATTTTTGTAGCCCAGCATATGTGCTGATTCCTGAAGTTTACGTAGTTTCCAGTGGCGTTCTCTATCTATTATTTCAATTTCATCCCATAGGGGGCGGTGATCCCCCATGTTTTTCTCCATAAGTGTTTGCAAAGATCAATAATATGCCTGGAGTGTGACAGTAGAAAGATCGAGAGAAATTAAAAGAGATATCAAAAGAAAGGTTGTTTGTGAAATCCTGATAAAGACACACACGCTGAGAGAGAGAGAGAGAGAGAGAGAGAGAGAGAGACAGAGAGAGAGAGAGTGAGAGAGAGACAGAGAGAGAGAGTGTGAGAGAGCGAGAGAGCGAGAGAGAAAACAAAGAGAGGAAAGAGAAAAGAAAGCGGAGAAATGTAAAGAAAGATGATAAAGAACAGAAAAAGAAACATAATGTTAATAATATCCGTTTTCATACAGGAAACAAAACACTCATTGAACGAGTTATCGTTCTTTATAGTATTCATGGCAATTTCCTTCCTACTGTTTTGGTTAAGGCAGTATGGAAATTCAACGTCTTGATTACATAATTATTTTCCCCTCTTTTTATATGCGCTACACAATTGAGATGTTGATGCTATTGAAATTCTATAAGTAATACGTGTTATTTGGAACAATTCTTCAAGATTATGTAACGCCAGCGTAAAATATGTGATGAAGGTTCGTTTCTTCATGACCCGCCAAATACTAAAAGGGAAAAAAAGATAAAATGAACAGAGTGAAAAGTTTGAGATCAAGATGGTGAGAAAAATAGACGCAGATAAATTCAGTTAGATATCCAAACTGATAGATAGATAGATAGATAGATAGATAGATAGATAGATAGATAGATAGATAGATAGATATCCAAACATAGATAGATAGATATCCAAAATGATAGATAGATAGATAGATAGATAGATAGATAGATATCCAAACTGATAGATAGATAGATAGATACATAGATAGATAGATAGATAGATATCCAAACTGATAGATAGATAGATAGATAGATAGATAGATAGATAGATAGATAGATAGATATTAAATCGATAGATAGATAGATAGATAGATAGATAGATAGATAGATATCCAAACTGATAGATAGATAGATAGATAGATAGATAGATAGATAGATAGATAGATAGATAGATAGATAGATAGATTAAAAAGAGAGGAGGGAAAGAAAAAATGGAAAATAAAGAAAAAGAAGCAAAGACAGAAAATAAGTATACTGAGCGAAACATGGCGTGAGGAGAGGAATATAGATAGATAGATAGATAGATAGATAGATAGATATCCAAACTGATAGATAGATAGATAGATAGATAGATAGATAGATAGATATCCAAACTGATAGATAGATAGATAGATAGATAGATAGATAGATAGATAGATAGATAGATAGATAGCTAGATCGATAGATATCCAAACTGATAGATAGATAGATAGATAGATAGATAGATAGATAGATAGATAGATAGATAGATAGATAGATGTCCAATCTCATAGCTATCTAACTAGCTAGCTAGATAGATAGATCCACAGTTTACAACAGAGAAGAAAAATCGGGAGAAAAATGGCTAAAAAGATAAATATGAATAGAGAAAGAATGAAAAAGATCGTTCAACCAAGATAATAAAGATTTTAAAAGGCACAAAAGGAAGCAATGGGCTTATAAAGTTATAGAACAAAGCAGAAAGAGGGAGTAAGATTAAAAAAGAGAGGAGGGAAAGAAAAAATGGAAAATAAAGAAAAAGAAGCAAAGACAGAAATAAGTATGCAGAGCGAAACACGGCGGGAGGAGAGGAAATAAAGCCTGGGTAAAAGGGGAATGAAAAATGTAACAAATAGAAATAGAAAGAAGAATATAAGAAAGAAAGAAAGAAAGAAAGAAAGAAAGAAAGAGAAAGAAAAATATATACAGAGAGAGAGAGAGAGAGAGAGCAATATATATATATATAGAAGCAAAAACATCGCAATAAAGACGAAAAGAAAGAAAAAAGAAAGAAAGTAAAGCAGGAGGAAAAGTAAGAGCGAGAAATAAGGAGATAGTGTAAAAGTGAGAGTGGGATGGAACAATGAAAGATGAAACAAGAAAGAGAGAGAGAAGGAGAAAAGAAATGACATGAGTGTGAGAAGAAAAGAAAATAAGGATAGAGAGAGAGATAGACAAGCGAGAAAAGGGAACGTTAAGAAAAAGAAAGACAAAAAAGAAACAGAGAAGAGAGAGAGAGAGAGAGAGAGAGTGAGAGCGAGAATGACAAATGAATATTGAAAGAACGCCAGAACCAAATGAAAAAAGCAAGTAGAAAATAGAAAGAGATAAGGAATAAAGAGGGCTAGAGAGAGAGAGAGAGAGAGAGAGAGAGAGAGAGAGAGACAAATAAAAATAAATTAATGGATAAAGAGAGACAGAGAGATAAAGAGGGAAAGAGAAATGGGGAAGGAAATAGAGAGGAAGAGAGAGAGAGAAAGAGAGAAAGAGAGGAAAGGATAAGGAAAGAGAACTCCATAAACGTCTATCTTTGTCAAGGTGTAAGAGCTCACATCTGAAGGACATAATGCATTGTAGTTTGCTGGGTGAGGTTGGGTTTCGGCGTTTTGTTGGTCGAGAAGAGGAGATGTATAAAAGCTGCACACAGAGTGGAACGGCGTAATTTTGTTTTTGTTCTTAAAAAGTCTTTATGGTTTTAAGGGATCAAAGAGGTTTTCGTGCACGTCGATTGGTGGGGAAATTTCATGTTGTGATTTAGTCTTTGAACGTCATTGCGCTTAAAGATGTTTATATTTTGAAAGGTGGAAATAAATAAATAAATAGAAAAGTTAGAGAGACCAAGAATGAAACGAGATAAAATGAATAGGTTGAAAAAGAAAGAAAATTACTTTTGTAAGGAGAATAAAAAAAGAATTAGGTAGCACGAAAGAAAGAAAGAAAGAAAGAAAGAAAGAAAGAAAGAAAGAAAGAAAAAGAATTGGGTCAGAAAATTGAAATAATGAAATGATGAAAGAGAAAAAAAATTGAAAGAGAGAATGAAGTTAGAGAAGCAAGCAAAAAATAAATAAATTATAGAAATAATACACTGGAAAAGAAAAAGAATTGAGTATGGAGATTGAAATAAAAAAAACTGAGTAAAGAGAAATAAAAAAACAACGCAGGAGTGTATGACGTTAGAGAAAGGAAGAATTAAATAAATAAATTATAGAAAGAATACCCTGGAAAGGAAAGAGAATTAAGTATGGAGATTAAAATAAAAACTGGATAAAGAGAAAGAAAATGCGAAGGAGTGAATGAAGTTAGAGAAAGTAAGCAAGAAAAAATAAATTATAGAAAGAATACACTGGTAAAAAAAAAGAATTGACTATGGAGATTGAAAAAAAAAACTGGGTAAAGCTAAAGAAAAAGTAAAGGAAAGAAGGGAAGAAAGAATTAAGTTATAGAAAGTGTAAACTGGGAAAGAGAAGAATTGCATATAGAGATTAAAATATAAAAACTGGGTAAAGAGAAAGAAAAAGCGATGTAGAGAAAGAAGTTAGAGATTCAAGCCAGAAATAAATATATTATGGAAAAAATACACTGGGAAAGAAAGAAAACGATTTGAGTGAGTAGAATGAAGAAAAACTGGGAAGAGAGAAAAAGAGATGAAGATACAAAGAAATGTTGTTAATGAAGAGTGAGCAAGAGAGGAAGAAAAAAGAAAGATAGAAAGAAAAAGGAAAGAAGTAATTTAGAGTAATCAAGCTAGAAACAAATAAATATTAGAATGAGTAGACTAGGAAAGAAAAAATAAAAAAGAATTGAATCGGGAGAACGATATAATGTAGTGGGTAGGACGGAAGAGAGAAATGAAAAAAGAATCAAACAAGAAACAAACAAATTATAGATAACATGCCTTGGGAAAGAAAGACAAAGAAAGAGGAAAACGAATTTATTCGGGAAATAAAGACCGGGGCAAGGGGAACGAAGAAAGAATGAAAGAAAGAAGGAAGGAAGGAAGGAAGAAAGGAAGGAAGGAAGGAAGGAAGGAAGGAAGGAAGGAAGGAAGGAAGGAAGGAAGGAAGGAAGGAGTTATAGAAACCAAGCAAAACATAAATAATTTATGCAAAGAATACACTGGGAAAGAACGAAAAAAGAACTGAATATGGCGAATGCTACAAAGAATTGAGTAGGTAGGAAAAAAAAAGAAAGAATTAAAGTAAGATGAAAGAAATTAGGCCAATAGAAAAATCAAACAAAAAAAAAACAAAGACAGGGAGAAAAAGAGAATGTATTTAAAGAAGAGAGAAAGAAACAATAATGAAAGAAAAATGACAAAAAAAAAGAGAGAAAAAGAAACTAATTTGGTGAGTTAGAGAAAGTAAGCGAAAAAGAAATAAAGACGAAATAGACTAAGAAAACGAGAAAAAGTCAGCAAAGGGAATAAAACAAAATAATTAAGAAACGAGGAAAACGAAGACGAAGAGAACAACAACAACAACAAAAAGAATGTAATAAATAATCAAGAAAATAATAGAGAAAAAAGAATGAATGAAACATAAACAGGACTTCTTAATAAAAAAATATGAGAAAAAAAGCCGAGAAAGAAAAGAAAATTGAGATAAGTAAGAAAGAAAATAATAAAAAATTAAAGAGGAAAAATAAAAGAAAAGAAGAATTATAAATAATTACTACACCGGGGGTTGAGTGAGCAAAACGTTTAAAAAAAGGTTCATCTACGTGCTGAATATAAAATGAATCAGCTCATGGAATATTTATTTGCATTAATCATATATATATATATATATATATATATATATATATATATATATATATACGCTAAAATATGTGCGTATTATTAATTATTACGTTAGGCATATGCTCTAACTTAATAATTAATAATAAATATTTATTGCTCTATTTATATTGAAGACTGTTTTAAATGAATGTTTTGAACGTTGCAATTATTTTCTTCGTTCTTATTCATTTGTATATATATATATATATATATATATATATATATATATATATATATATTAAACACTTACTGGTCAGCGTCAAATTAAACCACTAAGCAGAATTATTAAAAACTGCTCAATACATTTAAAAAATATATCTTATAGAAAATTGAAATATTTTAATTAGAAAGATCACCCAATACATAATACAACCGGAGAGGATATATATATATATATATATATATATATATATATATATATATATATTAAACACTTATTGGTAAGAGTCAAATTAAGCCACGAAGCAGAATTATTAAAAACTGCTCAATACATTTAAAATATATATCATATAGACCATTTAAATATTTTAATTAGAAAGATCACCCAACACATAATATAACCGGAGTTCAGTACTCGACAATATAATTATTGCAGAAAATAAGCTAATAAGGCACTGTTAAAGAGCATAGACGCAGCAAGAGCTTTCATAACTGGCAGTAAAGTTTTCTAACTGGTAGTAAAGTGAATGAACTAAGCCGACTCTGCATCCCTGCTGTATTTCTATTGAAGTGAGCCGATTCTGACTCGCTATTGTCTTTCTTTCTCTCTCTCTCTCTCTCTCTCTCTCTCTCTCTCTCTCTCACTCACTTTATGAGCGTGGTAAGAGAAATATATATATATATATATATCGTGTACTGGGCAGTAAACTCTCTTTTATGCCGTTTTCTTTAAAAATGACAAACAAGGTATTATGGCGAAGTTTTTTGTGCGATTGCTAATGTGATCGTAGGATTTTTTCATTTAATGTTATAAATTATATAAAAATTAACGAAATGTTTTGTTTATCTTAGCGCTTTCTTCTATTCTTTAGGGCATTATCGGGGATAAATGTTATTTTTATGTCTGTTGACCTGGGATATTTCAGGTCAGAATGAAATACAAACATATTTTATATCCAAGGAAAATCCGTTTGAAATTTTTAAAATCATATCAGTGAGGCAGAAAACAAAATTACCTCAACATATACAATGACCAAAGACATAGTGTTTTGTTTTCATTCTGATGTGAAAAAGCCGAAGTTAACAGATGTATCCTGACCACTCCTCACACACTTATCTAAACTTATTTATAAATGAAACTTTGTCTGTGTGTGTGCCTGTGTGTGTGTGTATCCGTTACCTATAGACTCCGAAACAGCTGAACAGATTTTCTTGAAAACTTACACAGTTGTACTATAAGCGTCTGCTAGTGTTCTTAGCTAGGTTCTGTGTCAACGTACCCCCGATAAAGTTCGATAATCGATAATCAAAAAAATCGGGTTATAGAAGGAGTGGTGCGATTTTAATCAAATTTGATACACTCAAAGACACAGACATAGAAACGATATTCAGAAGTTTCATGGTTGCAGTTCTTGCAATAGTGCAGAAAATCAATAATATATATAAAAAGCAAGATGTTTGTGTGTCTGTTTATCTGCCTGTATGTCTGTATTATTTTAAGCCCTTTTATTTTAGTTTTTGCTTCGGGATTGGCTCTAAGTAGGTATAATTGTAATTCTTAGTCTCAGCCATGATACTATTTACTCAGAGGACCTATTTAGCTTTCAAAATTCAGTTTACGATGAAAAAAAACTTATTTGATATCGATACCAGGAAATCAAAATTTGACCACTATCCATTCATTTCTCTTTCAGTCTACGGGTTAGTTTTAACTGGAAATGACTATTGCTTTTTAGTCTTTCGTGCCAACGTCCAAAGAGTCTGAGCTCCAGGACCATGAATTAGTTTTAAAGCTTTTATTACACCCGAGCAACGCTGGGCTATACTGCTAGTATGCATATAAATTTAAATTTGAATTTTTCTTTTGAGCAATATTTAACAAAAGTTGTTTAAAAGAAAGTTTGCTGCCCATATGTATAGTCATCCGCACAGACAGACCCGTTATGCTGTATCAAAGTTCATCAGTAGGGTTAGACATCCGATTACTTTTAGGCAGGATCGAAAACCGACCGCATTGATATCAGTGGGCGATTCTACCACTGAGCTATTGGCGCTCGTCAGGTGAAACGCACTTTTAGCGTGTGATATACCATGTAAACACACGAGTACGGTAAATATAATTATATTAAATAACTGAGAGGTATATGAATATAATTAATGAATAGAGTATTACTAGGGTAATTATGAACAGACTGGGATAGAAATTGATAAACTAAAATTAACATGAATTGACACAGATGCTATCAGATGGGTTCCGATTGAGTTCATTAGCTATCTAGATAGATATCAACATGCAAGGCGGGAGAGGTAAATTCTCGAAACATTATTTAATTTTGATCAAAAGAGTTAATTGCTTCTGAGTTTTTCGGCTGCACAGTATAGTAGGTAAGTTGGGTACCGGCTGTGTGAAAAAAGTACCATGACGCAATTTATTTCTCTGGAATATTGGAAACCGCACGCTGTACTGCTTGGCATTCTCACCGGACGCTCCAATACGAACATTTCAGCATGTTTTAGTGTCAATCTGGGAACATTTCAGAAGGTTTGAAAATAGTTGCATAAGTCTAATAGTGATTACGAAGACACAGCAGTTCGGGAAACTTATTCTGGTTGTTCGGTAAGAATAAAAGTTTTGTATTTGTTAGTGAGGGCCTCAGACTCAACCCGAAGGTCTACATAAAGTGCATTGAGGATTTAGTGCGGCCTCGCGTTGTCTGCGAGAAGACTCTATTTCTGGCAAAAGGATTCTGCACCATGTCAAACAAATAGAGAACCTAATCATGATTATAAGGGAATTTCTGCTACCACGTAGCCACTTACATCTAAACGGCGAGCAGTTTAGTCTAACTCCTCTTGATTTAATTTGTGTGAGTCGCAGTCGAACGATAGACCAACAAAACTCATCGTAGCAACAAAAACGATTGCAAAGATGGCGGCATTAACCAACATAAACAAGGAGACCTTCCAGAAGAGATGGAGGAGATTCTGAAGTTTTCTGGAGGCTGTGGTTGAAGCCAATATCGATTTTATTGAATAAATTTATCTTTAGTATTTCAGGATATTTTTGTGTAATTTTGGTAAATATATCTGTCAGTTTTATTTTCATTTTTGCGTAGTTTAAATTACAATTTACACATCACTCATCGAAGTTATATATATATATACGTAGATTGAT
The DNA here is from genome assembly GCA_037127315.1 of Ascarosepion bandense. Lineage (NCBI taxonomy): Eukaryota > Metazoa > Mollusca > Cephalopoda > Sepiida > Sepiidae > Ascarosepion > Ascarosepion bandense. The sequence continues at coordinate 2,993,995 of JBBBDQ010000398.1, forward strand.
AAAAAAAAACGTTTAGACTGCAATGAAGATGGCCAAGCTGCAGTTGAGAAAAAATCTGTTAAAAATAGAACAGAACTGGCAAGATGGTGTCAGCGAGAAAATCGTCGAAAAATATGAATAATCATTATCGATAGGTTAATCGATATGTTCGTGTTTACTTGAAGAACAAATCACACCATTTTTCCTTCCTTCTGAATTCATGATTTTTTAGCGTTTTAATTTAATTAATGGACGCTGATCAGACAGAGATGTTTATCTCGAAGCACAGGCATTTTTTAAGGAAACAACTTCACAGGAATAGAAACTTTCTATTTAATTTTGTCAGATTTAAGGCTTCTGCTAGGATTCCAGCTTGAATCGCACCGAATTATTTGCACTGGCATAACTATTCATACCCGTTTGTGGAAATTAATTGAAAAAAACTGCCTTAGTTTCCATTCCTTCCCAATACAGTTTTAGACCCACTGGCGGGACAGGGCGTAATCTATTTCTATTTCTTTCTCAGATTAGGTCATTGTCAGTGGTGTGCATGAACATGAATCTATTTTCGGGGTGTATGTGAAAGTTGTTCAGCCTTGGAAATTAAAGCATCATCCGTGATTGCATCATATTTTTATCACGCTCAGATAATATTGTCTCGACTATCGATTAGTTGTCCTATAGCCGTTGTCTTCAATGGATGTTACTCCAAGGAAACATGCAAAAATTGTAATGATGCATTAACACACTGGCAAGCGTTACAGAGAAATCGCGGATATTGTGTGTGTCAGTCTTTCAACTGTCAGACGTGTCGTCAAGGTGAAGAAACAAAATGGATCCATCAGTCCAAACTTAAAGGAAAATGAGGTCAGAAGAGAAAAAACAATGCCAATAGATGACGTATACGCGATAAGGGAAAGAATGAAATATCCTAGAAAAACATTATTCGTTTTATTTCAGTTAATTTGCACAAACGTGTATGAAATCTTTAGTTATGGTCGGCCACTGTTTACGTATTGTTTCTATTAGTGTGCACAAGGTTGCATTTCAACTTTTCTCTATCGCGGACTCATTTATAAATCAACATTTTTATGTAGACGATGTTGGACAAATAAGGTTATATTTTTTGTAGAAAAAAAAAAGAAAAAAAAAGGAACATTCACCTGCGTATAGCGCAAACAGTCACTTAAAATTCTTGATTTATGACCTCTTTAAAAACATTAGCTTTGTATAACACAACTATTTATACCTGCGTTAAAAAAAAAAACTGATCATAAAAGCTAGCACTATTCTCATATATATATATATATATATATATATATATATATACATTAGTGTAAATCGCCTGAAGATATCGAAAGGTTGAAACCTAGGTCGTGGAAATAACTAATTTTCAAATGAAAAACATTCAAAAGTTCTACAATATAATTGTATTGAACAATTACAAAGATTATATAATTAAAAACACGCACACACATATATGATTTGGCTTATTTTCTTTTGAATCATATAAACCTCAACGGGTTATTTAATGCCAAGAAGGCTTTTAATAAATAGTTTTGCGAGGTGTTTAGACGAACATAGTTACGTTACTGACAATCTGAATGAGACAACAACTAACTCATTAGAGTATTACGTTCATCTCTACTCTATAGAAGACATTAAGAGAATCTTATTGATTTTTAAGCTTCAAATTTGACATAAGCTCGGCCAGATATTCTTCTACTTCTATGTGCCCTGTCCCTTCTGGACGTAGGCGATCATGGCTTTCCACGTTTCCCTATCCCTGGTGGCTCTGAGCACGCCTTCTCCTGTTACGAAATGCAGCCATCGTTCCGTCATCCACAAGATTATGTCCTTCAAATAAGTTATCCGTTGCTTTCCCATGTATCTTTTTCCCTCTATCTGGCCCTTTAGTATCAGGTTCTTGAATCCCGCCTTCCTCATTGCATGTCCCAGGAACTTCAGCTGTTTCTCTCTGATGCTCAGTATTAATTTCCTTTTTGTTTCTATCATTTCTAAGACTTCATCATTGCTCACATGCTCGATCCATGATATTCGCGGCAGTCTTCTGTAGAACCACATTTCAGTTGCTTCAAGTTTCTCCTTCATCTTTGATGATACCGTCCAGCATTAACTCCCATATTGAAGAACGGACAACACATAGCAATTCAGTGCTCTCTTTCTTGTTTCTAGAGAAATTGTCCTGCTTCTTAATACTCTCCTCAACTTCTGGAATGCTTCCTTCGCCATGCCAATATTAGTCCCAAATAAAAAGCATTCAGCCTTATTAAACACACGAATAGAGATAAATGAGAATAGACTGTAAGCCGTCACTCCATGGCAAATGATGTTGCTTAGTGTAATTTCATTCGAGGAGATAGATAGATGTGAACAGTGGAATGATGCTTGTGTATTGTGCGATCCCATAATATTCGTTTTTTTTTGCGAGAAACGGGATTTTTTTTATATAGCTCGCGTAAAATGTGACCCCCGTTTCTAAGCGATACTAGTTGGCCCACTGTAGTTAAATATTGCAGTATTCGGTGTCACCCTGGACATATCTTATAGCAAATAAATGGTCTTCATTATTTTTTTTTCTAAAAAGCTGTGTTAAAATATAACCCTCATCACATAGCAACAGAAATAATCTAGACTATGAGGAGTGGGCAGCCTAAAAGAGCTTACCTGTACCGTTAAGGTCAGCCGAAGGCAACATGAGAGTCTAGGCTTACCAAGGAAGTTATGTTAATAAAAAATGCAGGTATTTTAAGCTGGAAAAAAAAGAAAAAAAGAAGAAAAATTCACCGGTGTATAGCGCAGACAGTCACTTAAAATTCTTGATTTATGACCTCTTTAAAAACACTAGCTTTGTATAACACAACTATCTATACCTGCGTTAAAAAAAAACTAGTCATAAAAGCTAGAACTATTCTCATATAACGCAAGTTCAGCTCCAAGGACTATTGGAGGATTTGTAAACGAGTGCTCAACAATAGGAAATCCTCAATACCTCCTTTAATCCATGAATTTGAGGTTCTCACGTCATCTGCGGACAAAGCCGAGTGCTTTGCCCACAGATTCTCATCCAACTCCACATTCGACTCGTCCGGAGTACACCCATCCGACTTCCCTATTAGAACTGAGGCCAAACTGCACGACGTATATATTACCGCGACAGTAGTATCCAGAGTAATTTCAAAACTCGACCCCCATAAGGCGTGTGGAGACGATGGAATCCCGGTGATAGTCCTTAAGAGGTGTGCTCCTGAACTTTTCCCTGTCCTCTCCAAACTATTTAACTACTGCCTTTCTGCGTCCTGCTTTCCTGCATGCTGGAAGTTTCTTCAGTCGTTCCTTTATTTAAGAATTGTGGTGAACCCTCGGACCCATCCAACTATCGCCCTATCAGTCTTCTACCAATATTCGGGAAAGTATTCGAGGCTATAATCAATGCTGAAATAGTTCATCATCTCACGGCCCACAAACTGTTCTCCGACAGGCAGTATGGATTCCGCTTTGCCAGGTCCACGGCCGACCTGCTAACAACCGTAACGGAGTACATGCTACAGGCCCTTGATGAGTCTGACAAGGCTCGCGCGGTTGCTCTGGACATCTCCAAGGCTTTCGACAGGGTTTGGCATTCTGGCCTCCTATGCAAACTACGCGGTTATGGTATTATCGGTCGCCTGCTTGACCTAATCCAATCTTTCTTAAATAACCGCCAAATGAAGGTCGTTCTGAATGGGCGTGCCTCTTCGTCCTACAGCACGATTGCTGGTGTCCCAAAGGGCTCTATCCTGGGCCCGACGCTCTTCCTTATTTTCATCAACGACCTTCCAGATGAGATCAAGTCCAGAGTAGGCATCTACGCAGAAGATACTACAATATACTTCCACACCAGTAAGAAACCTTTCGTGGCGGACAGACATAATCTCGCTGCTGACCTTAAACGGGATCTACACTCTGTGGCTTGTCAACTTCAATTCATCTAAGACCAAGCTGTTGTCTGTCAACCATTACAGGCAAGCTATCCTACCTCCCATAAGCATGGACCAAGTGATTCTCCCGGAGAGTAATACACTACGCCTCCTCGGACTTACCCTGCCCTCTGACCTCAAATGGAACCACTATATTTAATCCATAGCAAAATCTACTGCTAACAAAGTTGGGTCACTATGTCGATCCAGGGTGTTTTTGCCACCTGAATCCATCCTGCATATATACAAGTCAACCATCCGTCTGTGCATGGAGTACTGCAGCCATTTATGGTCAGGTGCCCCTGCTGTTCTCCTCAGTGTTCTTGACAGGCTCCAAAGGAGAGTCTGTAATGTGATAGGTAGTAATCTGGCGTCTCGACTGCAGCCACTTACCCATCGTCGAAATGTGGCTTCCCTTTGTCTGTTCTATAAATACTTTCATGGCTGCTGCTCAGACGAACTTAAGTTACTGATGCCTCCTCAACAGGTGTTTACTCGTGCAACCAGACTGGCAACTGGGTCCCACCCATTCACAGTCAGGTTAGCCAAATGCAGACGACAATTCTACTCCTGCAGCTTCTTCTCTCGCACTTCCCGCCTGTGGAACTCTCTCCCGTATTCTTGTTTTCCTGATGGCGACAACCTCCAGAAATTTAAATGCAAAGTCAATACTCATCTACTAAGCACTGACTCTAGCTCTGTTCCCACCCCCGTATAACCTTCCCTTTCCCTCCACCTATGTATCTGTCATCGAACCTGCTTTCTCAGATTTCTATTGTTCCTTTCTAACTAGTTTTTACTCCTCACTCTTTTCTAATTAATCTTTTTACATTTATGTAGTCCCCTGCACATTAGTGGCGTTTCCGCCTTGCTCGGGGTGAAATGATTATATATATATATATATATATATATATATATTATTGTAAATCGCCTGAAGATACAGAAATGTTGAAACCCAGGTCGCGGAACTAACTAATTTTCAAATGAAAAACATTCAAAACTTCTACAATATAATTGCATTGAACAATTTTTAATCCAACTCTGTACTGGTCTAGTTTAATTATTACCAAAATTATATAATTAAAAATACACGCACATATATATGATTTAGTTTATTTTCTTTTGAAACATATAAACCTCAACGGGTTATTTAATGCCGAGAAGGTTTTTAATGATATGTTTGTAAAAATAGAATGTATACTTTGTAAGAAATCAGTTTGTAAATCAGTTTGACGTGTTTTTGAAGAAGAGGTTATGCTGAGAGTCAAATGAACTGCTGGTAATATTTTTTCTTCAGAAAATGACTTGATATTTTTACTATAAAAATTTATTTGTCTTACTTTTAGTATTGTGACCTCAGTTTTAGTGTTAACTGTTTAATCATAGCTGGGACCCTAACAGGTTCTACCACGCCGGTTCTCCGAGTAGAACTGGGAACAACAGCAATTACGTAGTGGTTCCATGTTCCTCTGTCCTCCCCATCAGAAATCTTGCGGCGGATGCAGTTTATCGATATACCTAGTACGCTATATATATGTACTAAGAAGATAGATAGATAGATAGACAGACAGACAGATAGATAGAAAAATAGATAGATAGATAGATAGATAGATAGATAGATAGATAGATATAAATGTAGAAAAACTTGTAGTTAATGCTTCACATATTAAGCTAAACCATTTGGAAATATATAGTACACAGATCTATTAGAATTTCTGTGAAAACTATATCTACTAGGAAAGAATGTTAGAATAATCCAGAACTTATACTAGGAGAAAACTTTCAGCATTCGAACCGAAAATCAATCGAGTAGCTACAAAATTAGGAAGAAGTTTATGACAAAAATGTCTTTTCCCTAGAATTATTCTACCTTTACCTTTTATTTTGATTGATTTTAACCACTTTCACGAAAATAAAATATTAAAGGAAAGAGGAGCAGAGTTAAACGCATCATAACCTAGCCAACGAAGGCAGAACAGGCTTTATGAGAGACAAAATTTACTCCGAGCTACAAAGGAAAATAAAGTGCGGAGAGTCGTGATCGCTAATCTCCTGATGGCACACGACACATAAAAAAGAAGTAGAATGTCATATAATTTGAAGTCTAGGAGAAAATTATGCTCGTACAAAAATCGATCTTTGAAATAGGATCATAGCCAAGACTGAAGTTTGGCATTTGATGGAAAGACGCAAAATCATTATTGATATCATTTCAAAGAAAAATCTTGTTTGTTGGTGGCGATAGATTAAATATTATTATGCTTAACTCAATCAGACATCGGGCTATAAAGTTTGATAATGTTACACCCAGGTTTGTAGAGACGTATTATTAAAGTGGAATTATTTGTTTTTTTTCCAGGTTTGAGGTTAACACCAATAAAACGACAGCTTCAGATATAGTAGAACAAAGCCGTCAGCATTGTGCACTCAGTGGGGTTTCAATTCACTACTTAGTTCTAACTGATCTTGCAAAACTAGCTTACTAAACATAACTCTGCATGGAAGTGCCATCGTTTATCTATCTATCTATCTATCTATCTATCTATCTATCTATCTATATATCTATCTATCTATCTATTCCTATATATATATATATATATATATATATATATATATTCCTTGCCGATAGCATAACGTGGTGTTTTATGCACAACAAAATCTTCTGAGTATAGTCTGGCCGTTAAATGTTTTAAATTTTAATAAAAGTTGCTGATTACCGCAGGGTTGGAGAAGTTACATATCATACTTGATTTACACACAGACACAAAACACATACACCCTCCCGCACACACACATATCTATATATATATATATATATAGTGACGTAAATTAATAAAAATATATGAGGGTGCAGATATGTATAGTATTATTATTCAGGACAGACTTGAATCAGATATATTAACAAATATACATATTATCCAACGTATATGGCACGACTTAGAGTTTTATGTGTTATGCAGTCATCAGGTGCAAATTTCAAATTGACATTTTAATAGATTTGAATTTAAGTTCACTCGATGTTCATGGGAGTTAAATCTTATAAATTTACTGCTTTTTATTAACAAGATTGAAAATTTAAATATTATAAGGTTAAATGTAGATGAAAAATTAAAATTTGAATTTAAAAATTTAAACTAAAAAATACAATGTATTAAAAATAATAAAAATAATAAAATGTAGGGAGAAGAAATCAAAGGGATTTAAATTATGAGACGTAAAAATTTAAATATTCAAATATTACATGTAGATAAAAAATGTAGATAAAAATTAAATTGTTAAAATTTTGAATAAAAATAAAGTAAAATAAAATAAAAATGAAATTTAAAATTAAGAATTCAAAATTGAAGTTTAGAAATAAAATTAAAAATTAAACAATATAGAAAAAAGGTATTTAATTCATAATTGTTAAAAGTAACATTGCGGGTGGAAAGAAAGAATGAAAAAAGAGCGAAAGAGGCAAACGTATGGCGGAATCTACATCAATCTGGGTCTAAGAATTTAAGTAAATATTTTCTCTATGGCAACATGTAGTTATTAGATAACTGTTTTTGCTAAGCGATTTAAGATCATTGACATGATTTAAGATGACAATTCTTTCTAAAAGGCATAGATTACATTTATTTACTTTTCCTTTGAAAGGTTTGGATTTAGTTACTATACTCCAGGTAATAATTGGGTTTATGGTTTTTCTTAATTTTCCAATAATGTATAGAACAATTATTATTATGTCATTTTTCATCATATTTCGATTTCTGCATTGGTCTCACTACCAACCAAGTCTGCGGGGAGACCTAAGGCAGGTAGTGGCGTGTTGTTATGACTCCATTTCATGTTTTTCTATCTTCCCTATCATCCCCAGCATTACATAGATAACGTTTTCCTTAGTGTGTGGGCTGTACTTAATAAGACAATTTTTTGTATATCTCTTAAGCTGGGGTTTCCAGGGATTCTTTCAATGTGTTGTTTTGTTCCATTTTTTATCATTCCAAGTGCACCTACTATCACTGGCACAACTCTTGTTTTCAATTTCCACATTTTTTCTATTTCAATTTCCAGGTCTTTATATTTTGACAGTTTTTCAAATTCCTTGATTGCTATGTTACAATCCACTGGACAAGCCATATCAATTAATAGACAAGTTTTCTCCTTCTGGTTTTTAACAATAATGTCTGGCCTGTTTGCTTCAATTTTTCTGTCTGTGTAGATGGTGTAATCCCATAGAATGGTTACATCTTCTATTTCTGTAACCGGTGCTGGATGATGTTCATACCAGTGTTTGTTTACAGCTTTTCCATAATGTTTGCACATTGCCCAATGTAAATATTGCCCAACTCTATCGTGGCGATTTTTATATTCGTTTGGGGCAAGCACAGAACAGCCTGAGATTAGGTGGTCTATTGTTTCTTGGTGTTTATCACAAAACCTGCATTTTGGATTCATATTATTATGCATAATATTTGCCTGAAAGTTTCTCGTGAAAAGACTTTGGTCTTGTGCTGCAAGTATAATTATTATTATTATTATTATTATTATTATTATTATTATTAATAATAATAATAATAACACACACACAGGCATAGGCACACACACACACACACATATATATATATACATATATATATATAATAGAACCTAATGAGCCAAACAAACCTACATAGATTTCTCCTAAACGAATCGTCAAGGAAAGCTGGCTTTCCCTGACGATCCGTTTAGGAGAAACCTAGGTAGGTTCGTCTGGCTCATTAGGTTCTATGAAGTTCGTTCTACATTTGTATTGTATTTCTGTTAGATGGTTACTCGTGTCGGGTTTTTTCTTTTTTCTTTTGGCTTCGTGTTGATTTCTGTCCGAACACTTTTGACAGACTTTCATGTCCTAACCTCTTTCTTTTTTTGCTTTTTAAAACCATTTTTCCTTCGTTCGAAAGTTCTTGAGGAAGGTTTTTCCAGACGAGTATAACTATATATAATCACGCACACACACACACAAACACACACACACACACACACACACACACACACACACATATATATATATATATATATATATATATTTTAGAAAAGGAAGTAGCGTTGTTCCAACGAAAGAAGTTAGTATAGAATAAAAAGTGTGAGAGGCCGTGAACGTTTTATTTAAAGTATATATATATATATATATATATATATATATATATATATATAAACGAGATTATAATTATACTCGTATCGAAAACTTTCCTCGAAAACTTTCGGTGAAAGGAAAAAATGTTTTTTAAAAAAGAATGAGCTTAGTACATGAAGGCCAGTCAAAGTTTTCGGACCGAGATCAGCACGAAGCCTAAAGAAAAAACCCTGATACGGGTAATCATCTAACAGAAAGCGCTCAATACAGAGGTAGAGCGAAATAAATAGATAACACCTAATGAGCCAGACTAACCTACTTAGGTTTCATCTAAACGGATCGTCAAGGAAACCCAGCTTTTCCTAACGATCAGTTTAGGTGAAACCTAGGAAGGTTCGTCTAGCTCATTAGGTGTTATCTATCTATCTATCTATCTATCTATATATATATATATATATATATATATATATATATATATATTCATTTAGGTTTTCTCGCGTTCTTACATTTTTACATTTGATGCTGGTGATGGTATTCAAAAACTGTCCATATCTTCGATTGTTCCAACTGCTTCCGGTCACTTCTGTAGCTCTTTTCAAGGGCTGTTATTTTTGATGTTGTTAGTATATTTTCATGTTTTGACTGTGTGAGAACGTTTATTCGTAAATTATAGTAAATGCGTTAATTCCTAGCCTTCGTGTGTTGAGTATGGCTTAAATTCGAGGGGGCGGCATTCTCTTTTTATAAGTCTTTCAGCACCCGTTACCATTGTTAAACAAGGTAAGATTGATGGTGTGATGAAGAGAGTTGTTTGATGTATTTCGTGGGGTGGAGAAGTGAAACAGTGAAAGATAATGATGATCTTAAAGAAAACCAAGTGATGCGCTGGTGAGACTTACGAGATATTTAAACTGACGGCATAAAAATTACCCAGCGTCATCTGGTTCAAATGGTGATATTTACACGCTTTCTGAAAATATGGTGTCTTTCATTTTGGAATTTACTTCGTCATCGTTCGGTAGCTTCCATATGGGTCGGCTTTTCAATATGATTTTATGATTACGTCATGGAACTGACTGTGTGTTGAGACAAAAAATACATTTAGCAACTGCCAAAAAAACATTAAAAGTAACAAAGCCTTACACACACACACACATTTGCACACGCACACACACACACACACACACACACACACATATATATATATATATATATATATATATATATAGTGACGTAAATTAATAAAAATATATATGAGGGTGCAAATATGTATAGTATTATTATTCAGGTGCTAATAAAACAGCGCTCAATGTATGGACAGAGTTGTATCAAATATATTAACAAATATACATATTCTCCAACGTCTATGGCACGACTTAGAGTTTTATGTATTATGTAGTCATCAGGTGCAAATTTCAAATTGACATTTGTGTGGGTGTATGTATGTTTGTGTATAATGGATGAATATAATAGCTTTTCTTTTAATCTTAATTCGAGGAAAAGAGTTTCCATCCTGGTCTTGAAAACTTTTTATTTATATGAATTCAGACGTAAAAACAATGACAATAAAAATAAGAATGAAAGCGAACAAAACTGAAGAATTTCGGTTGCTATTCATGAAAATACACAGAACACCGAAAATGCAAGAAATAAAATGTAAGGCCTCGGAACATTATCTTATCTCAATGTAAAACTGTAACTGGAGTTTGTTGTATTTCAATTCCCCTTACACATAAATGATTTATTTAATGAAACCGTTTTTTGTCTGAAGAATAAAAAAAAAGTTTCGTTTTATATTTTGCCGTATAATTATTCTAAAATATTAAATATGCATTGTGCTTTTACAAGTTGACCATAGTAGTCAATGTATTCTCGCTGGCTTTCTGTGAATTCCGGTAAATTTTGCCTTTCATCATAAAATACCGATTATGCATTTGACTTCATGTATTGTTCTGGTTAGAGATTGACGTTGTAAAATTATTGACCAAAATTTGATAGATAAAGCGAAGCAAGTGATTATCATTTTAAAAATCATTTCATCCCAAGTAAAGCAGTAAAGCGACTAAGATGCAAGATGTTACTGAGTGTGAGAGAATACGAAGAAAAAACACACTCTTCATGAGAGAACAATAACGGACCAGAAATTAAGAAGACAGAAGACAAACGATTGGCATTGCTTTAATATCTTTGAAAATCACAACTGACTGGGAAGCAAGTAGACCAAACAGTGTATCACAAAAACGAGAAGACCGATTGTAGAAATTGTTAGCATAAAATTTACTGTGACATCAAATAATTTCTACAGTAAAACGATGAAAACTTGCTGTCAATCTAATGCTGTGTTTAAATTCATAAAATTTAAGTATTATACAGGAGAGTTAATCAGAAAAATTACCATGAAAGTATTTACATAAAATGTGCATGGAAGCGATATTACGGCAGTGGGAAAGTAACTGAAGCAGAGATGCCAGGTCAAGACTAATAACACCCTAGATTCTTCTTTAGATTCTATCAAGAATCTCTAAGTATACAGCAAAAGCACCAAATCAGATGAGGCAGCAAATTTCAAAGCAAATACGAATGTAAATACTTTGATTCATAAATATGTTATATATATATATATATTCGTCCGTGCATTGTAAAGCGTTGCCATATTTAGTTGAACGCTTTTGTATTTCACCTCGAGATTTTCAACAAAATTCAAAGAATGATTTGCAATATAATCGGTCTTGACATTGCATCTCGGTTTCAGTCACGTTCTCACCGACGTCATATCGCTTCCTTTTGTCTTTTCTACTGATATTTTCAGGGCAAACTGCTCTAGTGACCTTCTTTCCCTAGTGCCACGACCACATGAACTTATGCGTGCTACTAGTTTGTCATCTGAGTCTCATTCTTTTGCAATTGAAATAGTTAAATATAACTGTACTTCTGCTACAATAGTTTCTTTTATCGCACTTCTCGCCTGTCGAACTCCATTATGTTTAACTACTTCCCTGATAGATGCAGTCTCCAAAATGTTAAATGCAATGTAAGTTGCCATCTTCTATCTACTTGAATTCAATAGACCTTTAATCATTTCCTAGACACTCCATGTATCTTGTTTATTTCACTGTAACCCCTTGCACACTAATATCGGTCCAGCCTTGATTGGGGTGAAATAAGAGATGAAGAAAAAAAAAAGGAAAATAAATTCACGCATGAAAAAATACATTGCATTTTAGATGTCTATGAATGGTTTCCCTGTTTTACTTAAAACATGAATGTTGGTGTGATCATGTCATACTCTAAAATCTTGGGTTTAAACCTTTTCTTCTTTTTCAGCGAGAGCGTTTCCAAACTACTAATTGCTCACTGTAGAAGGATTCATGTTTTTGCAGAATGTTAATTGACAGTGGGACGGACAGCTGAGACAGACACGACGCCATATTACTTGATATCTAATAAGGAATTTTCTTTAGAACCTATTAACATCTAAGAATAATATTTTCTTCAATATATTGTTTTTCTGGTTGGCATGGTGAAAGCTGCTTCTGGATCTAATTAGAATGCTCTTTCTTTTTGAATTTTTCTAATATGGCAGTAATTGTAATGGTAATATTAACTTTTTCCTCATAAGGAAACATTCGACTTTCACTGAATTAGAAGCTTGTGGTACTGTCGGTTGAATTTTATAAAAAAGAAGAACCTTTCGCTTAAAACATTTTTTCATGAAAATAGATTACTTAAGTTCAGTAGCTGTTGTTCCTCTTCCCAGTATTATAAAGGAGTTTCCCTCTTAATTTTTTTTTTTCAAGTAGTGTCAAATGTCAACATTTTGATGATGTTATCATTATTTTTAGGGTTAACTTTTACTCGATTTTTTTATATATTTTTTTATAATCATGTTGATCCAAGCCAGGCATTTTACTCCCACTGTTGTGTAGGGGTTTATATACAAGGAATGTTATGAGAAGGAGTGAGAGGTTGGAGGGGGTGTCAGGAAGAGAGTAGGAGAAGGAAGAGAATACTGATGAGAGGGGTGTGGACAAAGAAAAAAGCATGAGAGAGAGGATGTAAGTTAGTGAGACAGAAGATGGACTTTACATTTAAATTCTTGGAGATTATAGCTGTCGTGAAAGCAAGTATGCGGAAGGGAATTCTACAGGCGGGAAGTGCGATAAAAGAAGCTGTTGGAGTAGAATTTGCGTTTACAATTTATTGGTTTCACAGTAAAAGGATGGGATCTTGTTGCTAATCTTGTAGCTCGAAGAAATTCATATATAGGGTGGTACCAGTGAGCTAAGTTCATCGGAGCAGAAACCGTGAAAATATTTGTAGAAGAGACACAGGGAAGCCACACTGCGTCAGTGAGAAAGCGGCTGTATCCTAGCTGCCAAGTTTAATTGTTTATTTTTAATTATTTCTTTGTCGCTTGGTATTATCCCTTCTATTATAAGGAGCGCTTAACATATACATATATATATACAATCACGCTTATGAAGATAGAGAGACAATAGCGCAGGAACGTCGGCTCCTTTATATATATATATATATATATATATATATATATATATATATTATAAGTAAAGAACAAGTAGGAAAAATGTTTTTAATCTGACTTGCTTCAATTTAACAAGCTTCTTCAGAGATTCATTAAAGTCTAATTATTTAAAAATCTAAGAGACACTATGTTGATTGAGGTATAGTTTCATTGGTCAGATACGTGTCACAAGCAATGGATGAAAATAAAAATATAGAGTAAAACTTTGTGTCTGTTTGAGTGTGTGTGCTAACGCGTAATAAAAACAGATGTTTATTATGAATGTAAATATACGTAAGCGAAAATAATGTGTATTAAGCATATTTAAACTATAGACGAATTAATTGTGTGTTTATGGCGGGAACGTTTATTTAAATACGCTAAATATATAGATCTGTAATTATTTTAATATAAATAATTCAACGTTTTTGCGACACAGAATTTCTCATCTTTCGGAATCATGTTTTAACTGTTATTTCATCTTCAAGCGATCATTTTTGGGGTGACTAACGGAATTTTTTTCCAAGAGTGAGTCACGCAAGAAATAGCAACCTACTTCGAGGATATCTTCCTAGTTAGTCATGGAGCGAAAGAGACATAATCGCCTAAGCGTGTATCACGTATGGCAATTTATTGAGTGACTGGAAGTGGGTACGTGTATTGAAGATCAATATAGTCGAGGACGTCTCTGAAGAATATAGCCAAAGAACTTCTTTCTGTTGACTGACGCTACAGATTCACAAATAGCAGTACCAAATAGCAGAATATACACCACTAAAGGACTGCTAACATCTGCGACATCTAAAATAGATATCACATGTAACTTAAAGACAAAATAACAAAATAATCAAGATGTTTACAAACCACGTTACTTCAAATAAAAAAATTGAAAGAAACACTCAGCCAGTAACTGAAAGATCGATAACATCTACTAGACTGGATTGTTTCCAGAAAGTGTTTTTATGAATTTTATTCGAAAGCTGTCCTGTTCTCTAGGTGCATGAATGCCAAATGTGTCCCTGTTGGAAAACGGCTAATGATACTATTATAGATGAGGAGAACATATATTTCACTTTGATCCCATGTTGATGGCCAGGAAATGAATAGTCTAAGTTGAATACCATTGGCTACGTGGCCAATGAAAGCCAAATATTGCGTTGTAGGAAAACAGCTTTTATTACTGTTACCATTGTAAATGCAACTGTGTGATATCGCCATCAAAATAGTGACTTAGAAAATAAGATAAAATAACATCGATAAAAGATTATTAATATAAAGTTAAAAGCCAAAATTGTCGTCTAAAACCGTTCGGACAAAAACAAAGCACAACAGAAACATTAAGAAACCGTTCGCAACTATTATGAACTTTCTCAAAGGCCCATAACTATTTACCATCTATTTACCTATTAAGTGCAGCTTAGATGTGATACAAGGCCAAATTTAGAAACAATCCAATGAATATCTAACTATTTACTCAGTCATAATTAATCTAGTAAGACAAGCTTGTTAACCATTACCCTACGTCGAAGTTTCCATAATATTTCTCATATATTTGACAGATATTTTCAATTCCAACGGCTGAATCTTATATTTCAACAATCTTTCCTTTCTCGTATGTGATTGTGAGTGACGCACGTTGCTTATCCGTTCTTTCTTCCGGGCTCTTTATCGATTTCCTAGGACTAATATCCTTATCTCGATAGCTTTTATCCCAGTGAATCGCTTTGCGTGTTCTCTAGAGGTGCAGAGCCTTGTCAACGTGAAAGCGATTCCTTTGAGAATATATTCAAGTGTGTTCAATACGGAAACCACAGTTCAAGGTCATCAAGTTTAATCTCCCGCCTTTTCCTTCTTTGCCATTTGCCAATCTATCTCGCCATATTCTTATATTTTTCTCTCTACCTTGCCTACCCTATAGACATAAACAGCAAACTCCTTATCTCTACATATTAAGATGTATTTGCATATTTGTAAAAGAGCGGAGCAACAGAATCGTTCGCTTCATCAGAAAGATACCAGTACATTCTGTCATTAACTGCAAGTATGCACCAATATTAATGCAGACACACACATACACACATTTATATGTATGCTTAATCATATATAAATCTACAACGATTTTAAACAATGTGTAACTGAATGATTTCTGGATAATTAATGTTTTCATAAAGGTTTTATAAAGAAAAATGCGTCGATATTTCAAAAAGATTTCACTACTTTAATTTTTTAGACTATTAATGTCCTTAAATTCTGAAATCTGTAGGTTCACGGCCATTAATAATAATTACGAATATTCTTTATTTTATGAAAGTTAATCATTTATCTTTCTTGGTAAATTATCATTCTGTCTGTCTGTCTGTCTGTCTGTCTGTCTGTCTGTCTCTCTCTCTCTATATATATATATTAATATATATTAATATATATATATATAATAACAATAATAACAATAATAACAATAATTATTAAACCGACTCTGCGTGTATTCTAATCTCAAAACTATGAATGACCAGCAGAATCTAAATCCGTTATTGCCCTCGGCTATAAAGCTTTGGGCAAAGAGGGGGAAAAAAAGAAAACTGCTTGGGACCGACAATACATACGGTTCCTCCCAGTAAAAAGAAAAAAAACCCTCAACGGAACAAACAACCAGAAAAGAAAAGTGCTCGATACACACAACCGAAAAGTATTTAACTAGAAGGCAGTAACGCAGAGCAAACACACTAACAAAATAGCAAGATCGCCAAGACCGACCGCGGTTTCTGCACAACGGCTCGTCAGGGCCCTGACGAGCCGTTGTGCGAAACCGCGGTCGGTCTTGGTGATCTTGCTATTTTGTTAGTATATATATATATATATATATATTAATGAATATACATATTATTATACGTCTAAAACATGACTAAGAGTATCATGCACGATACAATCATCAGGTGCATATTAGGAACATATCGTTTGTAGATTTATATATCTAGAATAGCTCATTTCATAATATGTACCTGATAATTGTGTAGCTCATGAAACTATGAGTCGTGCTTTAGACGTAGGTATATTTATTAATAAATACTTAATAGCTCTGTTATATTTCATTGAGCACTTTTCACTTAACACCTGATAAATATTTATTTATGGCTGTGTATCTGTGTGTGTATATATGTATATATATATATATATATATATATATATATATATATATTCTGGTGTCTTTTCCAACATTTCAAGAAACAACAGCTCTTCATAGAATTGAACAACCAGACTACATGCGCACACGAATCTATATCAATACGTAAGAATAATTTCATTAGAACACCTTTTTTTCACTGATGAAGAACAAATGCGTATATCAATTTTCGAAATACTATCTTCCGCGGCGAAGCACTTCTGGTATTGATAAACGTACTTCTTTGCCAATTCCAAGCGAAACAACGTGTCTATCTCTTGATTGTTTGGGAACCCAACATGCACAAACCTTACGCCACACCAAGTCATCATGCACTATGATTTGTGCCGATTCATATCTAATTACCATTTTAAAGTTTTTACCTACTCAACACTTTTTCGTGATTCATAGTGCGTTCTCCATACCTGGATACTCCCTAACTGGATGTGGATTTCCACTAGTTTGATTCCCTCAACCCACAAGTAGACCACCACTGCACGTTGCTTTTCGATGTTACAATCGCTGATTGACGAGTCCATGCGTCTAACTTCGTTGCTACCTGTAGCTCAACTGAGTGATGGAATGTTTTCGTGGCTAGTGACTTGTTATTTTGTGGTGAAGTACATCAGCGCTTGATTCTTGCTTTTCCCGCATAATTTTATAATTACCGTTACATTTTTATTTAAAAGTTCGAATATTTGTTGAATTCGTTGCATTCACTTAAGCACCAATACCCTTGGAAAAAAAGTACTATTGCGTCTCTTCTCCATCCAGCTATGGGTTAAATAATAGCAATGATTGGGTTTTGTAGCTTCAGTTGGCAACCAGTCTACGACAGAAAGTAATACGGGGAAACCTATTGCGGGAAAATTGTCCATTGTTTCGAAACATGATCGCGCAAACGTGTATCAAGTATGGCACTAAATTGACTGACTGGTTATTGAATAATGTGTATTGTTTTTATACAAAGTCAGACAAGATTAATTCTTTAGGTTGCTTACTTACGTGACATATATATATATATATATATATATATATATATTATATATCTCCCGTTGATGCTACAAAAATTAAAATAATAAAAAAAAATTAAAGTTAGTTATGTAGTATAAACGGTACAATACTACTGATTTGATTGTCCGTAATAACTCTAATGTGTTATGTAAAACCTATATTTTATATTAATTCTATTGTCCCTTGGGAGAATGTATCTCCGACAAAAAACAAATATATATCTTGGATTTACAACAACCATATAAACTAGACGTCTTACGTTACATTTGTCCGACTATAAAATAACGATCAATAATACAACTATTCTACAACAAGAAAACAACAAAAGCAAACTACAGAATCTCGAGGCAATATTCATTAAAACATTTAAGCCGTCAATTAATAGAATCAGCTATGAATACTTAGTAATGTTCTAAAATGTTTGTAAAAAGAACAGTCTTTTCATGCTTTAACACATGCATGACCCTGACATTATAACATATAAAAAGTTCCATTTTGGCATAATTTTCACGTTCTAATGAACGCTAGCAATTTATCGACCGTTATATTTGAAGCAAGAAAAAATGTACAGCAATTTTTAGCAACACATTTTCCGGTTACATTTGTTACCATAAATCACACCCTTAAAGATGACCTCGGAAAGAGGTTGAAAGTACTTGGGTACCTTTAAGAAATGAATGAAAATAACATCTGTCAACGTTATAGATAATTTCTGACATCTTTTGATTGTAATACGCGAAAGATTATCCATGAGTA
>JBBBDQ010000398.1:3017500-3290000 GCA_037127315.1 Ascarosepion bandense
TATCTATCTATCTATCTATCTATCTATCTATCTATGTTTCACTCAGTGTATACGAAAGAAATAGAAATGTTCATTTCAGAATATCTGACCAATAATGAAAATTTAGTTCTTGGATACTTTCTTGGTTCGATCGAGAACATCCAGAAACTTCTCCACCCTTTATTCACCCTCCTGTCTGTCAGTCTCTCTTTCTCTGTATAGCGTAGTCTTTATCTCGTCTTCATAGTTTTTACAGCGTGTCTTGCTTCTTGCTTTTGTTTTTCTTCACATTTTTACTTCCCTTCTCATTACGTTTTTAAAATATTCCTTTCTCATTGCTTTCTGTTCTGATTGTCTTTTATTTTTTATTTTTCAATTTTATTTTTGCTTTTTTAAAACTTATATCTAATTTTTGTGTTTAATTTTCGTTTTTCTTCTTCTTCAATTATTTCTGCCAATTATATTTCATTTCTTTCATATTTTCTCAATTATCTTTCTCTATTTACTTTCTCAAGATTGTTACTTAATTACCATTTTGTCAACATTCTTTTTCCACCCTGAATAACTGCTCCTTCATTTATTTCAAATTTTGGTTTTGCTTACTTGTTGCCATTCTTGTTTTTCTTTTCCTCCTTCTTTTCTCGTTTTTATTTCAAAATCTCTTTATTCTTTTTCTTTTCCTGGTATTTCTTCTTCTTCTTTCTCTTTTTCCTTTACTCTCTTTCTTTTTAAAATCTTAATTCTTCTTCACTATTTTCCTTTTTCTTTTTCTATCACTTTTTTCCTTTCCTATTTTTATTTCTAAAATCTTCTTCATTCTTTTCGTCTTCCTATTTTTATTCTGCTCATTCTTCTTTTTCTGTCTATCATTATTTCTTTCTTTCTTATTTTTTCTGAAATCTTCTTCATTCCTCTTCATTCTTCTTCTTTTTAATTCTTCTCTTTTTAATTCTTCTTCTTCATCATTCTTTTTCTATCTTTTATTAATTTTTTCTTTCTTCTTTTTCTTTCTGAAATCTTCTTAATTCCTCTTCATTCTTCTTCTTTTTAATTCTTTTTGATTCTTTTTTAATTCTTCTTCTTCTTCTTCATCATCATTCTTCTTCCAACTTTTATTCATTTTTCCTTTCCTATTTTTTCTTTATTCCTCTTCATTCTTTTTAATTCTCCTTTTTTTTTAATTCTCCTTCTTCAAAATAATTCTTTTATCTTTTATTCATTTTTCTTTTGTATTTTTATTTCTGATATCTTCGTCATTCCTCTTCATTGTTCTTTTTAATTCTTCTACTTTATCATCATTCTTATTCATTTTTCCTTTCCCATTTATTTTCTGAAATCTTCTTTATTCCTGTTCATTTTTCTTTTTAATTCTTCTTTTTTAAATTCTTCTTCTTCATCATTATTCTTTTAAATTTTATTCATTTTTCCTTTCCTATGTTTATTTCGGAAATTTTCATCATTTTTCTTCATTTTTCTTCTTTTAAATTCTTCCTTTTAATTATTCAACACCATTTTTCTTCTATCTTTTATTCATTATTTCTTTCCTATTTTTATTTCTGATATCTTCTTCATTCCTCCTTCGTTCTTTTTCTTTTAATTTTTCTTCTTTTTAATTTTTCTTTTTTAATTCTTCTTCTTCTTCATCACCATCATTCTTCTATCTTTTATTCATTTTTCCTTTCTATTTTTTCTGAAATCTTCTTTATTTCTCTTCATTCTTCTTTTTCATTCTTCCCTTTTATAATTCTTCTTTTTCATCATTATTCTTCTCTCTTTTATTCATTTTTTCTTTCCTATTTTTTCTGAAATCTTCTTTATTCCTCTTCATTCTTCTTTTTAATTCTTCTTTTTTTAATTCTTCTCTATCATAATTCTTCTATCGTTTATTCATTTTTCTTTCTTATTGTTATTTCTGAAATCTTCTTCATTCCTCTTCATTCTTTTTTCTTTTTAATTCTTCTTCATCATCATTATTCTTCTTCTATCTTTTATTCATTTTTTCCTTTCCTACTTTTTGAAATCTTCTTTATTCCGCTTCATTCTTCTTTTTAATTCTTCTTCTTTTTTATCATCATTATTCATTTTTCCTTTCCTATTTTTATTTCTGAAATCTTCTTCATTCTTCTTCTTTTTAATTCTTCTCTTTTATAATTCTTCTTTTTCATCATTATTCTTCTATCTTTTATTCATTTTTCTTTCCATTTTTTGTTTCTGAAATCTTCTTTATTCTTCTTCAATCTTCTTCGTTTTAAATTTTTTCCTTCTTAGTTCTTCTTTTTAAATTATTTTTCTTTTTCATCATTCTTCTATCTTTTATTCATTTTTCCTTTCCTATTTTTATTTCTGAAATTAAAAAAAAATATTTATCTACTTATTCTTTTTCTTCTCCTTCTCTTTCTTCTTCTTCTTCTTCTTCTTATTGCCCTTCTTTCTACTTCTGCTTTTATTTCTGAAATCATCAGTTATTCATTTTTCCTTTTTTCGACTTTTTTGCGTCTACACTCTCTTCGCAGACATTTCTTTTGTCCCTCCGTTTTTCCACCTCCCCCATCTACACCACTACGACTACCATCTTGATCTTCATCAGCATCACTTTATTCTTTTAGGCTCACTAAAAGTAACAGATTCGACTCAGCCCATTTAAAGACGGCATTCGTTGACGGCTATCTCACTTATGGAAAGTAACGAAAAGAGGACAATGCCTTCAAGATTTTAGATTTTCTATTTTGTTTTTATTTTATTTTCATAACTTTTATTTTTCTTCTCACTTGCTCGTCCACTTGAGCCGATGCCCTTCTCCACTTATCATTTAATATTGTCTTCCATCGCTGGCGATAAAAACAGACATTTTATTCAGAGAGGCTTCGATTTTGCTCTAACCCTTGGAAAAGTGGGCCTTTAAGTGCCGTTCTTTTCATATGCTGATAACGATTCATAAATGTATCAGAGTGGTTAATATCTATCTATCTATCTATCTATCTATCTATCTATCTATCTATTATAGAATTTTTATCTATCTGTTTATTCTAGAATTATTATCTATTTATCTATCTATCTATCTATGAATATGTAGGTACTCATTTTTATGTACATTCAACCAGACACACACATGCGCACACACATACACACGACCGCACCTATATATATATATATATATATATATATATATATGCGTGTGCATTACTGTGTGTGAGCTTAGATATTGAATAACAAAAACACATTGTGTGTCCCAAAATGTCTTCGTACTAGTAATAGCAGCTGTGGAGGTTAACTGAAGTGCATTAAACACTTTTCTAATATAATAATAAGAGACAGAATAAAGTTCATAAGGAAAAGCACTAGTTATGTTTAAATTTATTTTAACCTGTCTAAAATTTTCAGAAAAGGAAGTTTACAAAGTTCAAAGTTCATAAAATGTTTAGAAACATTTTCTGGTTATATTTTTTCTAAAGCAAGAGACTGGTGGAAATATTGTCAGAGAAGAAACATTATAAATGCAAATGTGCATAGATTTTTGTCCCCGCCTCCACATGCATCACACACACACATACACACACACATGGTTTGGTTTATTTTCTTTTAATATATATTATATATTATATATATATGTATATGTATATCTAAACTTATTTCTAAATGAAACTTTGTGTGTGTGTCTGTGTGTGTCTATCCATTACCTATAGACACCAAACGGCTGAACCGATTTTCTTGAAAATTTACACAGTTGTACTACAAGCGTCTGCAAGTGTTCGTAGATAGGTTTTGTGTCGAGGTACCACGGATAAATATCGAAAATCGATAATCGAAAAAATCGGGTTATAGAAGGAGTGGTCCGATTTTAATCAAATTTGATACACTCATAGACAAATACATAAGAAACGATATTCAGAAGTTTCAAGGCTGCAGTTCTAAAATAGTGCAAAAAATCGATAATATATATATATGTATATATAAGGCAAGATGTTTCTGTGTGTGTCTGTTTATCTGCCTGTATGTATGTATTTTATTCAGCCCTTTTATTTTAGCTTTTGCTTCGGGTTTGGCTCTAAATAGGTATAACTGTAGTTCTTAGTCTCAGTCATGATACCATTTAATCAGAGGACTTATTTAGCCTTCAAATTCAGTTTACGACGAAAAAAACTTATCTGATATCGATACCAGGAAATCAAAATTTGACTTACATACATTTAATTTTCTTTCAGTCTACAGTTTCGCTTTAACTGGAAACAACTATTTCTTTTTAGTCTTTCGTGCCAATGTCCAAAGATTCTGAGCTCCAGGATCATGAATTAGTTTTAAAGCTTTCATTACACCCGAGCAACGCTGCTAGTATATATATAAATTAGGAATATCAGCTGAAAACTTTATCTTTTATTTATCAGCGACAATAGAAATTTTCCAAGAAAATTTACATTTTGCAACAATTTTGATGCCAATTTTACCGTTGAAGATTCAGAAATAAATGCATATTCTGTACATATTTGTCTTAGTATATTACATTCCCTTTTAATTATGGTCAGGTGAACGGCTAATACTCTGCGTAGGTTATTTTGTAAATGATCCATTTTGAGCTTTCCAATGACTTTCCTATATCGTATCTAGGCTTGATGAATTTAAGCGGAATATCAGATTAGCGGCAAGGACTCATCATTTTATAGCTGAAATGGCTACGTATAACCGTAAGTTCTATGATAACAGTTTCTTCTGCCATACCCTTCCCAACATTTCAAGTTTCACGAAACACTATCTCAGTAATATTTTCACAGCACGGGAAATCTCAAGTCTTATCAAAAGCTTAACCCTAAAAACGCCACTGTCCCGAACAAAATTCCAGGGGCTGTTCTTAATATAACACCGGGGTTATCCTTAAAGTTATTTAACGACTGCTCGAAGGAGAAATCCTTCCCAAGCCTGTAGAATATCTAGAGTGTACGTCGGTTTTCAAGACTGCGAGCGAGCGCTCTTCCCTTCTCAGTATAGACACATCAGTCTCCTTAGTCTAATTAATAAGCTTTTCAGGCTATAATCAAGAAGAAGGTCACTGAGCACCGAGATAAGAACAAATACTTCATTGACAAGTAGTACGAGTTTCGATCGTCCGATCCACTGCTTGATATCGTAATTACCATTGCTCAAATATTTAGTGAGGCACTTCATGATAATGTACCTCAACGA
This sequence comes from Ascarosepion bandense, assembly GCA_037127315.1. Taxonomy (NCBI): domain Eukaryota; kingdom Metazoa; phylum Mollusca; class Cephalopoda; order Sepiida; family Sepiidae; genus Ascarosepion; species Ascarosepion bandense. The sequence goes on from JBBBDQ010000398.1 coordinate 3,022,655, forward strand.
GTTTAACATTTAATATTTCGAAGGGCTTTGACAAGGTTTTGCTGCTCAAGCTCTTCGGTTATGGAATCACTGGAAGTGCCTTCTAAATTATAATGTCCTTCCCAACGGGAATGATAGTAGTTGTCAATAGCTAGTCTTGCCAAACCCTAGCAATTAACGCAGGCGTCCTCTAGGGATAAGGACTCGAACCAACTTTCTCTATTTTACATAAATGATCAGTACAATAATATACTCAGAGCATTTGTGAATATCTATGCCGATTGTACAACAATATACGGGTGTACCTCGAAAACTCGTGATAATCTGAGATTGGCCGTTGATCTCTCATCCGACCGTTCTCTAACTTCTCATTGAGGGGAAAACTGACTGGTTGCATTTAATGTCCCGAAAGCCAAACTAGTTACATTCCATCATCGTCGATCGGACTACGAACTATCAACAATCACAATGAATGAATGTCCTCTCAGGGAGGCTCCGTGCCCTTGAGATTCTTACTCACCCTAACCTCAAGTAGAACTCGTGCATACGATCAGTTGCTGAAGATGCAGGAAAATAGTCGGGTTATTGTACAGCTCCAGTAATAACCTGAATTCACGTAGTATACGTTTTTGAAGCGCCAGATCAGGCCCAAAAATGAATCCCTGTTTCTATATTTGGGCAAAAGCTGCCAAGTTCTCATTTTCCAGTCTCCATAGTGTCCAAACGCGTCTTCGTGATGAATTATTTTCTACCTTCCAACCTCTATCTAACAGGCGAGAGGTAGCTAGCCTATCACTGCTCTATCCCTACTTCCATGGAAATTGCTTGTAAGACTTCCATTACGCCAGTTCTAACCGTCATGAGCATAACCTGCCATATCACCCACATTGTTGCAAATCACCCACATTCACTTCCTAATCAACTGGTGAGAAATAAGTTCCACTTAAATAGCTTCTTTCTGTGAATCGCTGATAGGATATTTCCCTGATCACTATAACAATAACTTGGGTAAACCAAGTTCTATCCGCATAAACTGCCTTCTACATCGACTGGCCCCTGCGCTTTGTAGAGGAGGAGCGCCACTGTAAGCAATATATATATATATATATATATATATATATATATATATATATAAAGGACAAAGACAAACTTCTCGCTTACGGAACCATCTTATGGTTTCTTGCTTCCAAGTCAACTTTTATCTTCAGCGATTTAAATGCAATATCAATCGTTATATTTAATAATTTTAATTCTCGTTCTTTTACAGATCTCTCTCTAGCGTAGAGTTGCGGTGCAGTGGATATCCGCACCAGAACGAGAAATCGGAGTGCCTAGATCGAATTCCTGTTGAATTCGCCGCATTCACTTACGCGCAACGGGAAAAGATATTAATCCATCGCGTCTCCCTCCAGCTAAGGGTTAAATAGCAGAACAGATTGCATTCTATATCCTTGGTTGAAAACCAGTCTACCACAGGAAAGTAATGGCAACCTTCTGCGAAAAAATCTACGTAGTCAATTATAGATCGAAACAAACATAATCACCCAAGCGTGTATCCCATATGGCTCTTAACTAACTCACTACTTAATTGTCTTTTATTTTATATATTCTTTAACACTCAGTGTTAGAGAATATATAAAATTGTGATTTAGTTGCTTTATTGCTTTGAGTGTGAAATAATTAAAATTTCTTTTTCTTTTACATATTACAGTGTAAAATCCTATTTCAGGAATCAGCTATTTTGCTTAAATTAATTACATATCTTATTGTTTTAGAAGTTAATTTTATATTAAGTTTTGTTAAATTTTCTTTCGAATTTGTGATAGAGTTTATGTGTAGCATAACGTTATTATGATTGTTCCTACCGTCAATTCATATGTATTATAAATTTCCGTTTTGCATCAAATTTGAAATAACTAAGACATTAGAGGCGGTAAATATTTAGCCTTGCTTCTCCCTTCCATCTCTTGTGCTTTTTCCATTCTCCCCTCTCACTCATTCACCCTTCTTTCCACATCTATTTTTTCGATTATCTCTTTACTTATTTATAGTATAATTCGAAATGTATCCTGAGAAATATTTGCTTAGTTAATAGTAATTTCATTGTAAAAACACTGAATTGCTTAATAAAATCTGGCATAACGCAAACGCGAAAATATGAAGCAAGAAAGTATTGAGTTGATTCGACCATTAAGGTTAAGTTAGCAAAAGGCGCGTTCAATGTGACCTTCTCCCGTTCTTGGAGATTTCGTTAATTCTAAAGAAGTATTCCAATCTGAAGTATCTCTTAGGGTTCATCTCCCCACTGCAAAATGAGCCGTTAACTTCCACTTGCTGCTCAAGTTCGATTTAGGCTCTCTCGATGAAAATGACAGTCTGTTAAGTGCCAATGAGATTCCCGTGTTAAATGACCGGCCTGGATAGTTGAAATGGTTTGGGACCACTCACAAGTGGTGATTGATTCGAAAAGATAAAGATTTTAGAGTGTTGGGCAAGAAATGGTATGAAAGAAAAGATATATATATATATATATATATATATATATATATATATAGAGAGAGAGAGAGAGATAGATAGAGGGTGAAAAGAGACTGATAGAGTGAGAGAAAGAGAGTTAGGGGGAGAAAAATGGTGATAAAGTAGGAGAATAAAATAATTTGTGGATAGGGCCGAAAGAAAAATAAAAGGCGGAAAAGTTTAAGGAAGGAATGTTTAAACGATATATATATATATATATATATATATATATATATATATAGATAGATAGATAGAGAGAGAGAGAGAGAGAGAGAGAGAGAGAGAGAGAGAGGGAGAGGAATAAATTAAAATGAGAGGGAAAATGAGATAGAGAAATTAAGATAAATGAGGAGAGAGGAAAGAGAGAGATGGGGATGGAGAGAGAAAAAGCTGGAAGTTTAAAAGAAATGCCAAAGGAGAGAGATGCAAGAGCGAAATATAAGCAAAGGAACATTGATTGAGATAAATAAAACAAAAACAAACAAGAGGGAGGTAGATGGAGAGAGAGGAAGAGAGGGAAATGAAAGACATGAAATAAATGAAAAAATAAAAAAGAGAATAAGACGGCTCTAAAAAGAAAAAAAAGAACCAGATGTGAACGGGACATGTCATATGAAGAGAATAAAATTATATAACATAAGAGAGACGAATGTAAAAAAAATAAAATAAAATCTGAGTGATGTAAAAAGGGAGAAAAGATTGGGAAAAAAAGAGAAATATAGATAAATAAGCATTGATTCCGAGAAATAAAACGAAAGAGAACAAGGGGGTCTGAAAAAGAAAAAGAAATGGATAGACACACAGGAAGAGAGAGAAAAAAGGGTTGAACGAGGAAGAGATAAAGATAGATAGATAGATCTAAACTTATTTATAAATGGAACTTTGTGTGTGTGTGTGTCTGTGTGTGTGTCCGTAACCTATAGACTCCGAAACGGCTGAACCGATTTTCTTGAAAATTTACACAGTTGTACTATATGCGTCTGCGAGTGTTCTTAGGTTTTGTGTGGAGGTACCTCCGGTAAATATTGAAAATCGATAATCGAAAAAAAGCGTGTTATAGAAGGAGTGGTCCGATTTTAATTAAATTTGATACACTCATAGACAAAGACATAAGAAACGATATTCAGAAGTTTCAAGGTTGCAGTTCTACAATAGTGCAGAAAATCGATAAAGGTAAGATGTTTGTGTGTGTGTGTGTGTGTGTGTGTGTGTGTGTCTGTTTATCTGCCTGTATGTCTGTATTATTTTCAGCCCTTTTATTTTAGTTATTGCTTCGGGTTTGGCTCTAAATAGATATAATTGTAGTTCTTAATCTCAGCCATGATGCCATTTACTCAGAGCCTTCAAAATTCAGTTTACGACGAAAAAAACTTATTTGATATCGATACCAGGAAATCAAAATTTGACTTACATCCATTCATTTTTTACTTTCAGACTACGGTTTCGCTTTAACTGGAAACAACTATTGCTATATATTGAAATATATAGATATATAAAAGGCAAGATGTTTGTGTGTGTGTCTGTTTATCTGTCTCACCATACTTCACAAAGATATTCTTTAGGCTCACTCTGAGCTCCAAAGCTTTCATTACATCCGAGCAACGCCGGGCTATACTGCTAGAAGATAGATAGATAGATAGATAGATAGATAGATAGATAGATAGATAGATAGATAGATAGATAGATAGATGTGATGGGGGAGTCATGAAGAGAATGGAAAGAAATAAAAGCAGGAGAGAAAAATGAAAAAAGGAAACGAGTCTTCTAAAAGGAGGTGGAAAAGTGGTAGAAAGAGAAAGAAAGAGAAAGATAGATAGATAGATAGATAGAGAGAGAGAGAAAGAGAGAAAGAGTGAGGGAGAGAGAAAGAGAGAGAGAGAGGAATCCAAAAGTACACAAGACTAAGTTAGGTAAATAAAGAAAGAGGCGGCGTGAATGAAATAAAGCAAGCTGGTCCAATGAAAATAGGGAACAGTTATAAAAACAGAAAGGGTAGGGAGAGTTAAGATAGAAAATGGAAACGAAAAGAAAGAAAAGGGATGTGCTTAGAGAGTGGGAGAGATAGAAAGAGAAAGAGAAAGAGATGGAAAAAAATAAAAAGTGAATGAGCGATTAAAGAATAGAGAATAGCAGGCAAAGAAAAATGCAGAAAAGTTAGCAAAAATTTTTTTTTTAACCATTTCACCCCGAGCAAGGCGGAAATGCCACTGATGTGCAGGGGGCTACATAACTGTAAAAAAGATTAATTAGAAAAGATTGAGAAGTACAAACTAGTTAGAAAAGATCAACAGAAAGCTGAGAAAGCAGGTGCGATGACAGATGCATAGGTGGAGAGAAAGAGAAGGTTATACAGGGGTGGGGAGAGAGCTAGAGTCCAGTGGTTAGTAGATGAGTATTGACTTTGCATTTAAATTTCTGGAGGTTGTAGCAGTCAGGAAAGCAAGAATACGGGAGCGAGTTCCACAGGCGGGAAGTGCGAGAGAAGAAGCTGGAGGAGTAGAATTGTCGTCTGCATTTGCCTAACCTGAATGTGAATGGGTGGGACCCAGTTGCCATTCTGGTTGCACGAGTAAACACCTGTTGAGGAGGCAACAGTGACTTAAGTTCGTCTGAGCAGAAGCCATGAAAATATTTATAGAACAGACAAAGGGAGGCCACATTTCGACGGTGGGGAAGTGGCTGCAGTCGAGCCGCCAGATCAGTACCTATCACATTACAAGCTCACCTTTGGAGCCTGTCAAGAACACTGAGGAGAACGGCAGGAGCGCCTGACCATAAATGGCAGCAGTACTCCATGCACGGACGGAGGGTTGACTTGTATATATGCAGGATGGATTCAGGCGGAAAAAACATCCTGGATCGACATAGTGACCCAACCTTCTTAGCAGTAGATTTTGCTATGGATTCAATATAGTGGTTCCATTTGATGTCTGAGGACAGGGTAAGGCCGAGGAGGCGTAGTGTATTGCTCTCCGGAAGAACTGTTTGGTCCATGCTTATGGGAGGCAGGAGAGGTTTCCTGTAATGTTTGACAGACAACAGTTTGGTCTTAGACGAATTGAAGTTGACAAGCTACTTCTTGCCCCAGTTCACCACAGAGTGTAGATCCCGTTCAAGGTCAGCAGCGAGATATGTCTGTCCGCCAGGTTTCTTAATGGTGCGGGAGTATATTGTAGTGTCATCTGCGTCGATGCCTACTTGGGACTCGATCTCATCTGTGAGGTCGTTGACGAAAATAAGGAAGAGCGTTGGGCCCAGGATAGAGCCCTGTGGGACACCAGCATTCGTGCTGTAGGATGTAGAGGCACGTCCATTCAAAATGACCTTCATTTTGCGGTTATTTAGAAAAGATTGGATTAGGTCAAGCAGGCGACCGGTAATCCCGTAACCCCGTAGTTTGTATAGGAGGCCAGAGTGCCAAACCCTGTCGAAAGCCTTGGAGATGTCCAGAGCAACCTCGCAAGCCTCGACAGACTCATCAAGGGCCTGTAGCATGTACTCCGTTACGGTTGTTAGCAGGTCGGCCGTGGACCTGGCAAAGCGGAAGCCATAAGCCTGTCAGAGAAGAGTTTGTGGGTAGCGAGATGATGAACTATTTCAGCATTGATTATGGCCTCGAATACTTTCCCGAATATCGGTAGAAGACTGATAGGGCGACAGTTGGATGGATCCGGAGGGAGAGAGAGAGAAGAGAGAGAGAGAGAGAGAGAGAGAGAGAGAGGAATGAGAGGAAAGATAGAAATATGAAAAGCAGAGTAATCAGCCAAAAAGATCTGACAGAAATGGATGGGAACATGCAACAAAAACCAAAATAAAAAATGGTTAAAAACAAACAATATCTAAAGGTAAAACAACTCATAGAAGAAAATAAACCGGATTGTGATGTCATAATAAAATGAAAGAAGAAAAAATTGGTTCAAAATAACCATTGTAGAATAGTCCCAAAACCCTGTTATCGAAATTCAGTTTGAAAGACGGCTGGCGATTGAAGGAGTCGAAACATAGTCACACAAACAATAAAATTCATTATTTGACCCCGAAAGAATAAATGTATTACTCGGTGTAAATGTTGGCAAGATATTAATGGACGCGAATGAGGATTTTAAAGAAGAGAAGCAAAAATAAAGAGAGAGAGAGAGAGCGAGAGAGAGAGAGAGAGAAGGAGAGAAGGAGAGAGCGAATAAAAAAGAGAAAGATGAAGTGAGAAGAGAAAAGAACAGAACAGATGGTAGTGAACTTAAGAACAATTGCATAATTGGCTCTTTTTTCTATTTTTGTTCACAAGCTGCCGTTTTCTCTATATTTTTCAGACACACACACTATCTATCTGTCTGCTTATCTATCTATCTATCTATCTATCTATCTATCTATCTATCTATCTATCTATCTATCTGTACTTTCTCTTTCCCTCTTTCTTACTTTTCTTCCTATTTAAATTTTTCTCATTTTATTCTCTCTCCTTTTCTTATAATATCTTAGTATACATTTTTTTTCTTTGAGGGTTGCCATTTGCCAGGACTTTTGTCAAGTGGGGCCAGAAAACTTCCCATGTGCGACAATGTTGTCATTTTAATAAAAAGATAAAACTTCCCGCCACGAAAAGAAAAGAAAAGACAGAATCCCTGTAAATGTCGAAAAAATGTCTTCGATTTTATTTGAAAAATCATAAAGAAATCTTGATGTTTTACGCCCCATCTCCTGGCACATTTCAATCTTTATTTTTTTTTTTAGTTAGAAGTTTGGGTTGAAGGGTTATGTGATTACGTACTTTTTGGCTATCAAGCAAGAACCACGTCAGCCAGAAATTCAGTCAAGTTATTTTATTATTTATAAAGTTTGTCTTACTACGATACATTATCAAAACAGGGCGGCAAATTGTGAGGATTGAACCCACTATAGTAAAGGTTTGTCAAACTACGAGGAGTAATGAAAAGTTCTCGACCATTGTTATCAGAGCTGTTTCGACTGCAAATTAGCATGTAATCTCATTTTCATCATGGCTCCTCAATTATGTTTCTTAACACTGACAGAGGCAAATTGTGGTTTTATACTGAAACTATGAAAAGAACATGAAATATTCTTCGAATATGTGCTTATCTGGGTAACAATCACGGTTAGAGAGTCGAGTCTGTCCAACTATTTAATCCATGGCTTGATTGAACCAATTAGCTTCCCTATCTGATGTTTGTTCATTTAAATACTGATTTTGATAGGCAGTAATGCCAAAGTTTTTCAGCTCTTCCGCATAGGTTACTAAATGGTATTTGGTCACAATATTTCTTGTTTTAGTTTAAAATCCTGAAAGTAGAGTACACAGTGAAGATCAAATTTAGCAAACAAAACCCAGGTCATTTGACTAACAAAAATAATCATGATTAGAGATTAATCCACAGTTCTTATTTGTATTCTATCTGCCGTGTCCTTTCAGAACGTTGATCATGGCCCTTTAGAATTTCCTGTCTTTTCCAGCTTTTACTGAATTTTGTCTTTTTATCTCTCCTAAACCCTGTTCTGATATCCATTTCCACAAGCTGGTTATGCGATGTTTTTCTCCGTCTCTCTAGCCTTTCATGTATCCTGTTAGCATCAAATTCTCCAAGACCTCTTTCCTCATTATGTACTCAGCAAATTTCCCCTGACTCCTGATGTGAAGTATAGAAGTTGTTACTCTTGCTTTGTTTCTGTCCAGTATGGTCATTCCTTATTACTAAATTTAAATTGTATATTTATTGAGGTTCACTGAGAGAAGGGATGCGGAGGAAATGTTATTTATTTGCAACTATCTCAATAAACAAATACGTTCGCTGGTACATTTTTGCTTAAAAAGCAGCTTTTCGTATACATTACTCTGTTACATTAGCAAGAATAATTGTTGTTTAAGCTCTGGTAAGCACGTCGATTGCTAATTCAGATATATAATGTTATAGTAGCCCATCCTTTCATAGTAAATGTCAAATAGTTTTATATTATAATGAACGTTATATTCGCTTACTCTCAAATACTGCGTCGAAAAGTCTGAATCTACCATTTTTTCTTAGGGAGAAGAGATAAATTCAAGACTATAGTTTAGTTGGCAAGATTTGTAACTCATAAACAATTATATCGAAACTAATTTTGCAATCTAAAATAGTTTTTCGCTTTGTTTAAACCAAATGGTTGATAAGGCGAAGAAAAGAATCATGCGACCAATAATAATTAATGCTGAATTGTTATTTTTAATTTTTATAATTAATACCAATTTTTTATTTCAATTTTTGCAATTCATACTAGATTTTTTTAAAAAAATCTTGAAAATGAATATTGATTTTTTTATTTTCCTTCATACAATTAATACCGGAATTTTAATTTTAAAATTAATATCGGGTTTTTACTTTACTAATTTGCATGATTAATGATGGATTTTTCCGTGGTCATTAATAGTTTAATCTAAAACAATAGGCAGGAATAAAGAATTAATCGGCAGACATATTGCTGTTTGATTCCAATTTCTGTTTCACTATCGAGTTCGCTGGTTTTGGTTTTAACGTCTAAGCATCTGCGACAAAGGCAAGAACACAATAGAAAAGAACCGTTTTCCGATACATTCCAGACCCCGAACTTATGTAAATTAGCATGGCCGACTGTTTTATCCTTCTCTACGGGGTTGTTGCCTATTTGGCATGTTTTCTTTTGACTGTTTTACATAGCGGCCTTGTTTGTTTCTTGCGACTATGGGTGGGCATCTTTAGCCGATGTGAACTCTAAACAAAACAGATGTGTTTATGCTAGTTTGTGCGCATGTGCACAGATGCCTATATGTGTGTGGTCTTTTCCCGAACAATATACAGCTTGAAATGGATGTATTAGTCAGAGTTTTGAAATTGCCGGTAAGAGCTAAGGTTTATCATATTATCAGAACTGTAATGAAAAATGTTTTTAATCAGAATCCATGTTGCACATTTACAAATCTACTATTCGTCCGTGTATTTAATACGGTTGCTATATCTGATTTAGTGCCCGGCCATTCATCACAGGGTGCTTGACAAAATCTAAACAAGGATCTGTAACATAATTGACTCTGACTTGGTACTCAATTTCAGTTCCTTTCTCGCCGACGTGTCATTACTTGCCTTTTTCTGTTCTACCAATATTCTCATAGCAACTGTTATGAGAAATTCTTTCTTGGTTCCCCGACTACATGAATTTATGTGTGACACTGGATTGGCATCTAGGTCCCACCAGTTTCCTGTTGTATAGCAAAATGCAACTTCTATTCTAACAGTTTATTTCTAGCATTTTCAGTCTGTGGAACTCCATTCCGTTTTCTTAATAAATATAATCTTCAAAAAAAAAAAAAAAAAGAAAAAAAGTAAAAGAAAAATGCAACGCCATCGTCTGTCTACTTTAATTCGTTCATCTTTTGACCATTGCTAAACCCCCCTATAAACAATTTCTTTTTTCATATTCACTCCCTTTCAACACCTTTTCAAGGTGAAAGAAAGAGGGAAGAAACGATCAGAAAATGAGATAAGAAATAAAAGGAAAGTGAAAGATCCAGAAGACATAGAAACTGAAGAATAAAATTAGTGCGAAAATAGGAGGAGGAAAGAGCCAATGGAAACGGCTAAGAGAGAGAAATTTTTAAATTTTGACCGGAAGTGTATTGCAGACAGATATTGATATCGGTTACACAGTGTCTTGGCTCAAATCTTTTGGATTTTTTTTAAAAAGGAATTGTACTTCTATAAAGACATGGAAAAGAAGGGGGGGAAAGAAAAGATACAGAAGGAGCAGAAATGTAAGAGGAAAAATATATGTCTATATATATATTAATCATTTCACCCCAAGCAAGACGGGATCGCCACTAATGAAAAAGTACAGGGGTATTAATTCTGAATTGCACCCAGGTTGATTTCATCTTTCTGATTTTAATATTTTTGAATTTTTTCATATATTTAATTTTAAAATTTTAGTTCTTATCTAAATGTAGCCTTATTATATTTAAATTTTTACTCTTGCTATTAAAAGCCCTAACCTAACTTTGAAAGATTTAACTCCCATAAACATCTAATGAACTTAAATTCACACCTATTATACTGTCAGTTTGAAAAATGTAACCTGTTGATTGCAGAACACATGAAACCCATGAAACCCATTATAAAATACATATAAAAATAGCTCTGTTCATACTACATTCATACGTCATATTGCACTCTTCTATTAACATAGGAATAATAATATTATACATGTGTGTACTCTAATATGTACCCGTACACACACAAACACACACACACACAGACATATATATATATGCATGCATGTATGAAAATATGCGGTTTTTGTGACGCATTTCATTCTTTAGGCTTCATCGGACTAAATGTGTTACTTTGGTGTGACTACACATGCACCAGTAATAATTATCACAGGAATACATAGGAGAAGCCTCAAGGAATGTATATAAAAGATTATATAAAAATGGTCATTTACAAAACAATATATCAGAATTGTCTACCATCAAAATGGATAACGCTAGTCTCTTAGCGAGCAACACACTTCGCCTCATCAGCCTTACTTTCTCAGATGACATCAAATAGAATGACTATATATGATCCATATCGGCATCTACTGTTAGGAAGGTTGGGTGTCGGCCAGAAAAAATTTCTCATTAGCATCCATTTTGAACATTTATAAGTCTACCATTCATCCGTGAATTGCCATATCTGGTCGGGTGCTCCTGCTATTCATCTTGAGGTTCTCGACAAAATCCAAAGGAAGATCTGCAATATTATCCTGACTCGTCTCCAGTCACTTTCTCACCAAAATGATGTGGTTTCCCTCTGTCTTTTCTACAACTATTTTCATTGCAACGGCTTTTGACGAATTTTTCCTTGGATCCCCGACCACATGTATTTAGTCGTGCTACTAGATTGATATGAAGATGCCACCCTTTCACCGTCGAAATAGTTAAATGTAGCCTCCAATTCTACACCAACAGTTTCTTTTCTCTCACTTTCCGTTTATAAAGCTCACTACCGTTTGATTGCTTCCCTGGTAGCTACAATCTTTAAAAGTGTAAATGCAACGTCAACTGTCATCTTCTATCTACTTGATTCCCATCAAACTTTCATCCTTTCTTCGACATCACCTGCACCTTGTTTTTCTTTGACAGTAACCTACTGCGTACCAGTAGTGTTTATTTTCTGCTTGGGGTAAAATGTTTAATAAAAATGTGTTGGTTTCTCGCCATATTGAGACTAACCACAATTTTGACATGAAAAGGTTACTTTGATGAGAGGAAAAAACCTAATCACTACGACAAAAATATCTAAAAAGTGCCTTAATCACAATGTCATCCACTGCATACGTGTGCCTTAGCTTTTACAGTATTTCATTATTCCTGGCAGATCCTCTATTATTACAGCATTGTACATCTACTGGGCTGTACGTTGTGGTGCAGTGGATATCGGCTCGGAACGAGAAATCGGGGAGCCGAGTTCGAATTCCAGTTGAATTGAATGCATTCACTTACGCGCAAATACCCTTGGGAAAGGTATTAATCCATCTCTTCCCTCCAGCTTTGGGTTAAATAACAGGACAGATTGGATTCTATAGCCTTGGCTAGCAACCAGTTTACCGCAGAAAGCAATGGCAACCTACTGCGGGATAATCTTCTGCCCAGTCATTCATGCCTTTTTCAAGACATGATCGCCTGTTTCACTCATGGCACTTAATTGACATCTACTAACAAAAGTTATGGCAAAAAAAAAGGAAAAAGATTAATTATATAAATGAGATCGAAAAGATGTAAAACAATTATTAAACCTTCGTACGCATGCGTAATCGCACCAACATAACAATTTTTTTCCGAATTATTAAGTCCTGAAAGACGAAACGGATCTCAAAAAAACTTTTTTCTACTTTGTCATATATTTTTCCCAATATTTTTCTTGATACATAAAAATACATATCGATATCTCATTATAAGCGTGTGTGTGTGTGTGTGTGTGTGTGTTTGTGTGAGTGTAAGGGCTGTATGAAAACTGTAGATTCTGTCATAATAATCTTCGATTATATATCAAGTAAACGTGTTTGAAAGATAGATTTCATTAGTGCAAAAACACTTGAGTATCCAGCTCGATTCAATCGGCAAATGTTTCCTCGCTGACTTCTTTTGAAGTCTGAAATGCTGTTCAATACTTTGAGATCAGCTTTTCCCCGAAGAACACCTGCGATTCTCGTAATGCCAACTGCTACTGACACGGGATTATTTTTTCGCACCGGGAATTGTGGCGAAACCTAAGCGGGGATTGAAGAAAAAAAATGTACAGTTCCTAATTTTTAGATTAGATCGAATGAATGCTGAACGTTAGAGTCGTTGTGAAATACACCAGAGTCTCAAACACAAGGTTACCTCCAATTCATGTCCATTCTAATGTTTTTCATTAATTAGAAATTAGGACATTTTTATAAGTTTTCTCAATGAATTTTCTGGGAAACGCATAAATATTAAGTTAATGATCGAAAAAGCTGCTTGCAAGTTTCACGACCCACTGAAACTTTCCCATTGCATTTTGAAGTACTTTGGCTCAGCAACTTAAAAAAATATTGTAATTACATTTATAAGTATGAAAACCGGTAATTATTTAAAGAAGTATATAGGTAAAAATGAAATTATGCAAAAGTTGACAAGATTATGTATACATTTTTTCTCATTTAAAACCTCTCTGTCTCTGATATATTTATTTTTTGCTGTCTTTCAGCGAAATTAAAGCGGAATTATCCATTATTTATCTCAGGTAATGTCAGAGTGTAACACATGAGCGTATTAACTAAAATATGAACCAAGCTAAATTGTAATGATATTTCTAAATCATTGCATTTTGGTAATCGACCCTATTTGAGGATTATGTAGTTCGTTTTTCTAATTTGTTGATGTGAGTTCCATCCATGCTTCATATTTCAATAGTATCGCTTTTAGTCAGATTATGCTAAAATATTAATTTTTATGTTCTACGTTTCTGAAACAAATGGAAGATAATAGCTCTTCACAGTTTTCTGATTTTTGTTACTATCTAAACTTATTTGTAAATGGAACTTTGTCTGTGTGTGTCTGTGTCTCTGTGTATGTGTATCCGTTACCTATAGACTCCGAAACGGCTGAACCGATTTTCTTGAAAACTTACACAGTTGTACTATAAGCGTCTGCGAGTGTTCTTAGTTAGGTTTTGTGTCGATAAATATCGAAAATCGATAATCGAAAAAATCGGGTTATAGAAGGAGTGGTCCGATTTTAATCAAATTTGATACACTTATAGACAAAGACATAAGAAACGATATTCAGAAGTTTCAAGGTTGTAGTTTTTACAATAGTGCAGAAAATCGATGATATATATACATATATGAATCGATACCAGGAAATCAAAATTTGACTTATATCCATTCATTTTTCTTTCAGTCTACGGCTTCGCTTTAATTGCAAACAACTATTTCTTTTTAGTCTTTCGTGCCAACGTCCAAAGAGTCTGAGCTCCAGAACCATGGATTAGTTTTAAAGCTTTCATTACACCCGAGCAACGCCGGGCTATACTGCTAGTAAGTATATACTTATAACTTTTTGTCAATCCCATTTGTCAATATTTAGATTATTATCTTCATTTTCCTTGTCTTATTCACGGCGTTTCGGCTGTTGTACATTCTGACCTTCTTCAGGTGAATGGAATTCCGAACTAAACCCTTTATTTTGTTTACCGGTGTAGATTGTTCTAGTTCCCTGATTCAAGTCTCTTCCAGATGTCTCAGTATTAATTATCTCAATTCAGTTCTTTAAGTTTTTTGTTCACCTCAACTGTAGCCAGGTATTGGACTCGCAACTCTTTGAGTCAAGTCATTGGATTCAACCAACGCTTTTTATCCTCAAGAAAACATGACCCATGGAACTAGAACAATTGAACTATGAGCGTACAACGATCGAAACATTTATGAATATGGCCACAAAGACGAGGACAACGTCAATGTTCTGTCATACTTTCAACAATTGGTTAACCGTAAGTTCTATGCTAACAATTTCTTTTCTAAAACTTCTCACCTGTGAAACTCACTTCCGGTTTCTTACATACTAGTCAAGTTTGAACTTCAAAAATTTAAATGCAATATCAACCGCTATCTTTTGTCTTCTTAATGTCTGTTCTTTTATAGTTCTGCTTACTTCTTTCCTATATTCTTTCATACTCAGTAACCCCGTGCATCTTAGTAGATATGCTACATGGCTTGGGGTGAAATGATTTAAAAAAAAAATTAGATTAACCAGTTCTCACCCACCACTTTGTGACTTGACTTTGACTTATGAGTGTTAAATTCTCTAGGTTTTCTTCCCTTATTTTGCATCACAGAAATTGTAACACTCTTTGAAATTATTTGTATAAGTTTCCTTACTCTTTCTATTTTTTTAAGACTTCCGCATCCTCACATGTTCCGTTCATGGTATTCTCGATTCCTTTTGTAGAACATCTTTGTTGCTGCAAATCCCTTTTTAGTCCCGTATTTATTGCGATATAAGTAATTTGATAAAAGTTCATTACTCTTTTCTTTATTTCGAACGATAGCTTCCAAATATAATCAGTTTAAATGAAAAAACAAACCCGTAAATTTTGCTTAAAACTGATATAATAATTTAATCTAACTCGCAATGTATATTTATTTTATTTCATAATTGTACATATTATGATTATTATATTTTTTAAAGTTATATATATATGATTTATTGTTATTTGCTTCAACTTTTCCAACTATTATCTGTTTTTCTGTGTTAGTATTTATTTGTTTTTGTCAACTAAACTCAAGAACGTTGTTTTATTGTTACTTAGTATTTTTGCTTACCTAGAGATATAATTATCAACTTTGCATTTTCTACTATAATTCATTTTTTATCAGTTGATAGTTTAAGTGTTAGTACTTTCAAAAAGACAGTATAAATTATTTTATTGTATAATGGCTTTTCCGAGTGTTTTAGATTTCTTCATGATTTATATTTGCCATTTTTCTGTCTGTTACCTTTTTTCTAAAATAAACAAACTTTTCGATATTGGTGTTTGCGTATGTACGACTTGTTCTGAATTTTTTGTTTTCTAATACTTTTGTTCAGCAAAATTTTTGTCTTTGTCTATACTTCCGAGATGAGATAGTATTTACATTGTTCGGACTATGTCCTCATCTTCATTGCCATGTTTACGACGTTTTGGACGTTGTACACTCCCGTCTATTTCAGGTGCTATAAATTTCGAAGCTAACCCTTTATTTCGATTTCTGGGGTATGTCATTCTCATTCCATGTGCGATGCCACTTCTGGTAGACATGTAGTTATCTCCCTTTAACTTATTAACACTCTAACAAGTTTGTTCACCACTGCTGTAGCCTGGTATTTAGCTCACAACTTATTGGGTCAAATCACTGGAACCAACAAACGTCTATATTCATATGGCCATGTGTCTTGGAGGACATGAAATGAGAATGATATACCCCAGTGATCGAAAAAAAAAGAGTTCTGTTCGAAATTCCTAGCACTGAAGACGGCCTGAGCGTATATCGGCCGAAATGTCGTCAACAAGGCAATAAAAATGAGGAAAATATTACGAACAATGTAAATAACGTTTCGCAATTAAAAAAAAACACGTTTGTTTTTTTTTTTAACCTAATAATCACGTAATTATATAACATGTTTATACATACATTATATATGTTACAAAGGTTGTCAGAGCAGAGTTGATAGTGGTTACAATCTTCCACTATCTATAAAATCATGCCGTTGAATGCATCTCAAATAAATAGAAGCTTCGGACAGATGTAGCTCAAAAACCCAGGAAGAGAGTCCACCTAAGAGAAGGAAAACCCTGATTTTAAAACTTCGCTACCTTGTGGCCATACCAAAAACACAGAAAAGGCCATTGAAGTAAATCTAGGAAGAAAACCCGAGGCACAGCCCCGAAATCGGTTGACTGTCAACGCTGAAAACTTTTCAACAATTCTGCAGCGAAACTGGCTCCAAATGTAATGCCGTTGTATTCTTGGTGGTCCGGATTTTGTCGGTACAGTCATGTAGTCTGGACAGTAAACAACGCCCTCATATACCGTAGTAGAAGCCTTTGAGCTAGAATTACCCCAGTTTAATTAAAGAAGGAACTGAATTTTGATCAAAGAGGGCGGCACCTTTGTCTTGTGAGATAAACGGATGCCTACTCTCATTACTCAAATAAACAAGCTAAAAGATTTATCAAACGTTATATGCGACAAAAATTAGAAAATATATAAATACATGTATAGATATTAATTTTTTAATTTAAAAGTTCAGGAAAATAAAATTAAAAAAAATGTCAATCAAGCTTACCAGAGACGAAATCGGCTGCCATCATCTACCACCCAACCGTGAATACTGCTGTTACATCTGGTCGGGTGGTCCTGCTCTTCATCTTGGGCTTCTTGAAAAAATCCATCAAAGAATCTGTATGGTACATGATCCCGACCTGGTAACTCGACTCCAATCACTCTTGCAGCGACGTAATGTGCCTTCCCTCTATCTCTTCTACACATATTTTCACGGCTTTGCTCCTTGGTGCCCCTACTGCATGGATTAACTCAACTTACTAGACTAACAGCTAGGACCCACCCTTTGACAGTGAAACCAATCAAATGTAACCGGAACTTCTAGTCCCACAGTTTCTTTGCTCGTACTTTCCGCCTGTGGAATTCACTTCCGTCTACCTTCTTACCTGAAAACTATAATCTTCAATATTTAAATGAAACGTCAAGTGCCATCTCTTAACTTCTTGACTCACATCCTTTCCGTGGCAACCTTTGCATCATGTTCTCCTTTACACTCTACTCTCATGCAGCCCTCTTCACCTCTGTATTCTCATCCTTTTCTTACTCATTCTATGACTCCCCTAGAACCTATTCTTCTTTCTCATCAATCATTGCTTCTGTAATCCCCTGCGCACCATTGGCATTTCTGCCTTGCATGGCCTGAAATGATTAAAATGTGAATTTCATTGAAATACATTTTTATAACACCGATTCATCGGTGAAACCTGTTTACCAGATTCTATATTTACCGATGACAATATAAATAGCAGCTTAAGAACCTAGTGACTTAACACATCACGCAGTATATCCCTGGCCTGATGGCATATATTGATGTTACCACTAATAAGAAATCCATGTAATCTTTATGAAGTACTAATCTTCAAATGGCACGTGACAAAATTTGGGTCCAATTGGATTATTAGTTTACAAATTACAATAATTTAAGTGAAGCTACTGTTGTAAATTTTCAAAACAATTGAAAAATGTAAATTTTGTGTGTTGATAAAGCATTGCTTTCCTATGAGAAAATACTGTTCAAGCAAATCAATGGCTTAATAATTATTATTCGGAATCTTTTCCATCAGAAACGACTGTACAGATGTGGTAAGATGACTTTAAACGTTGTTGTACAGACAGAAATGTTGCCGAACGCTCGAGTCGCCCAAAATCGGTAGTTGTCCCGGAAAACAGTAAACAGCTCACAAATTGGTTTTGTCCGACTGTAAATTAAAATTGCGTGGGATAGTAGAGGTGTTGAACATATCAGAAGGCAATTTTGAATGAATATTTGTCATTGAGAAAGCTGTGTTTAAAGTGGGCTCTGCGTTTGCTCACAGTCGTCAAAAACAACAACGTGTCGTCGATTCAGAGCGTTGTTTACAAATTTTTCAACGCAATAATAAAGATTTTTGTGTACAAATGTGACAATGGATGAAACATGGACCCTCCATTTCCCTCCGGAGTCAAATCGGCAGCTAGCTTAGTGGACAGCACCAGGTGAAATCCGCCCCAAGCGACCAAAGACTCAAACATCAGCGGGCAAGATTTTAGCCTCCGTATTTTGAGATGCGCAAGGTATTTTGTTCATAGATTACCTTGAGAAAAAAAAAACAAAACAATACCGAATATTATATAGCATTATTAGTGCCTTTGAAGGAAGAAATCACAAACAACGGCCACAAATGAAGAAGAAAAATGTGATCTTTCAATTGCAACGATGGCAAAAGTACATGAACTGCACTTCTAATAGTTTCCGCATCCACCCTATTTTTCAGATCTATCAAATCAGCGACTATTGGCTGTTTGCAAATCTCAAAAAAGGCTCCAGGAAAAGAGATTTGGCTTCAATGAAGAGGTGATATCGGAAACTGAGGCGTATTTTGAGGCCAAAGACAAATCGTTTTACAAAAAAGCATCGAATTGTTAGAAAAGCGTTGGAATCAGTATATCATCCTAGAAAGAGACTATGTTCATGAATAAAGTCGTATTTTGCCTAAGGGCTGATAACTTATTAGTTAGGCCTGAGATTTATTCAGTGATGTGTTATCTAAATAATGCAGTCATAACATGTTTCCAATTAATAATCGTGCAATGACTATTTTATTCATTTGTATTTAAAAAAGAATTATAGTCTTTACTTTTCATCTTAACAATGCTTTTTGTCTCATTTCTATGAGAATTTTTCTAAGCGAGGCTTAGATTTAACACCAGGCCAAAAGCATAAAGTACCCAATGAGAATCGAACTCACTTTTCAGCTGTATTTCGATTTAGCGAGATAAGTTTGCTAATTATTACACCACACTGAAGTGTCCAGTTGTCTAGTTTATATACATACGCGTAAGAAAATAATCAATCATTCCTCTTACACGAGAGGCCTTTTTCTAGGTGATTTTTAACTAATCGATCACCGAATACAAGGGTCTCTTAAGGTAGAGAATGACTGAAAAAAGTTGTTGTACAAACGTAAGAGAAGATAAGAAATGCAAGGTTATGATGACATGTAGAAAATATAACGACTAAGCTTCCACTCAGGAATCCATATTTTTTAGACTAACGTTCATGCTGCACAGGCCCATGGGCCACTCAAGCTAAAAGATCGCGTTAAGAGGTAGTTTATGTGGATAGAAAGGGAAGATAACGATTGAATCTAAAATTGAACAGGTTAAGATTATAGTAATCTGCGAAACACTCCCCTGGGAGTCCGTTTTAAAGAGCAATAGTTTAGAGAAAGAAGCTGTTTCAGTGAAACTTCTTGCCAATGGAACACACAACTGTAGTTAGTTTGCTAATATATAAGTGGCATGGCGGGTTCCAGCCGTGTAGTTTCAATCTGGCGGAACCAAGGAATCAGCACTTTCTATGGAAAGTAGTGATAAATACTCACTATATCCCGCTTGTGTGCGTGTGTATGTGTGTGTCAGTGTGTGCGAGTAAGTGTGTGCGTCTGTGTGTGTGTGTGTGTGTGTGTGTGTGTGAGAAAGAGAGAGAGAGAGAGATAAAGAGAGAGAGGTTAGAAGGTGAAATAAAATTCTACAACAAAGATTCGGAAACGTTTTTGAACTCTGTCAATACTTGAGTTTAGTTTGAGTTTTGTTTAACGGCATATTAACAGCTGTGTGCTATTTATTTAATGCCAAAAAGTTGGGGTTTTAAGATATTTTTTAATGTTCGGTTATAGTGAGAAGGGTCATTTAGTCAGATTTTAATGAATTTTTTAAAAATTCTTTTTTACTTTAGAAATCTGAAAATGACTTCTAATTTTGTATTAAAAAATGTTTTGCTGGTAATATTTTTCCTTCAAAAATGCATATTTTTCTGTAAAAGTCTATTTTTATGTATATATTTCTATAATTTTATATTTTCATAGTGTTTTGACCCCAGTTTTGGGGCTAACTATTTGCCCATAGCTGGGACCCTAATAGGTGCTACCAATCCGGGTCAGGTTAACCTGGGAACAACAGCAATAAAGAGGTGGTTCCAAGTTCCTGACCACCTGTCAATCGGAGGCAATGCTGCCGGATTCAGTTTAACGTCATGCCCAGGACCAGTCAATACTTGAAAGTGAGGATTGGTTAAATCCAACCCAAATATGACAACAACGCTTCGATTTCAGTACAGTTTTATCGCTGTCCAAATGATACTACCATCTTATAAATGAGATAAAAAGAAAATAGCGATGGTTTGTCTCAGTTTATTAAGCGGCATACTGGTCATCGTTTGACAGCTTCATTGATAGTCTCTTTTTTACTTTTTAACAACTCATTAATACTTTGCCTGTTATTTTAAGCCGAAACATATTTTTGGATTGTAAAAAAATCTTGCTCCTTTTTTAAAAAAAAAAATAGGTTGCTTTTTTTTTCTACTATTTAACTCATAACTGGAGAGTGGGAGCTAGATTCATACGTTTTACAGTTAGTTTTATTGATAGTTATTTTGTTTTTAAACGACTCCTCAATTCTTTGCGGGTTTTATGAAGCCAAAACATAAATTTTATATTTTAAGAATAATAGTTTTTTTTTTTTTAATAAGACAGCTTTTCTCTCCGGGGAGTGGGACATGGATTCATACATTTTCCTAGAAGATTTTTACATCAGTGAATTAAACAAATCCAGATGTACTTAGAACTCGACTACTCTGATCTGTCATTCGGAGCTGCTATACGTTACACCGCCCGCACATCCTAGCAGTGAAGGTCTGTGCTGGTAGAACTAAAAAAATTACCTCATCAGAACTTTTGCCATAGAAATAGACGCAGTGGAATATAAAGGATGTGCGGGTTATGCTAAGTTTAAAATTTTGTTCTCTGTTGCTTGACACTGAATGAAGTAAGGAAGACAATTTGTAACGCCTCTCTACATTCTAAATGGGATCATTTCTAAAATCATTAGATCGGACGTGTCTTAGACCGTTCGACTACGTAAGATATTCGATCAAAAAAGTTCAAATAAAAGTCAGGCTAGTAGATGTAAATAAATCTATCTACTCAAATATGAGTACCTATTAAAAATAATATTTAAACAAATAAATTAACAATATGCAGGAGTTAATCTATTCCGTAAAAAATCTCGATTATTCAGGCCAGCATGAGTAAATAAATATATATATTGTTTAATAATATAGAGAATCTACTCAAAAAGAACATCAATTAAAAATTATGTTTAAACAAATATATTTATATAATCACGTATATATATATATATATATATATATATATATATGTGCGTGTGTGTATGATGATTTATGAAGCGTTGCTTAGATGTGGCACAAGAACGAAAGTATATGACAACCAGTGAGAATCAAACTCACTACTCAGTAAGAATTGTTCTAGCGAAACAAGTTTGTTAACCGTTACACCATTTTCATCATCTGGAGGTGCCCTTGTATGTGCATGTATGTGTATTCAGACAAAATATCCTCATTTAAGCATATTTGGTGTGTATATATATATATATATATATATATATATATATATGTGTGTGTGTGTGTGTGTGTGTGTGTGTGTGTGTGTGTGTAAAATTAAATAAGTTGCAAGCATTGCGGTTATTATTTTTTGTTACCACAACTCACACCCCTGATGATGATCTCACCATTCTTATATTCTAACGAGACAGTTAATTACAACCTAAAATGTTTGTCCGAAATAAAGAACATGTCTAGATTATAATATTTATTTCAGATTAATACTGCTTAAGTAACGACCATAGATTAATGACACCAGATTTTTAGGGAATGATAAAAGTAGATTTTATATTTTTCATAGTCGTGTTGTTTTAGCTGGACACCTTGTAGTAATCGAACTCATTACTCTGACGCATTCTCCTGTCAGATAAGCGTGTTAAACATTATACGATTGCAGGCGTCGGTGACGGACTTTTTATAACCAGTTTTCTCTGTGTTGATTTGATTGAACGTCTCGTATTTTTTTCCTTTTGAATTTACTCTTTTCTTCATTGGATTGAATTTCGAAGCTTTTCATTCATAATCAGATGCAAAGAGTACAGTTTTAATCGTTAAATTTCGTTTCTTTTTCTTTGTCTTTTTTGTTATTTCCAGCGTAAGTTAGCCACTGGTATCTTTGTCTTGTGAGTTATTAACGTTCGTATGCAGCTGTATAACAATCTGCATCTCTTTTATATCGATAATTTAATCAAGCCTTTTTTTTTTTTACTGATGTTGGTGGTAGGTGGGAGATGGCCTGCTACTTCAACGAATCATTTTTTTTTATATGGCATTTTCGATCAGATAATGCGTTGGAATTGAACGGCTTTATGTTTCTCTAACGAAGTTTGTCGAGTTTTACACATCACTTTTATAAGATTACTTTTGACTAGGTTCCTCAGAGAGTTTTTATTTTCTTCTCCCAGTTCTTTGTGTTGCTTTTGAAGTCACTACTTTTAGCACAGAGTTTATTCTGTTTTTTAAATAAATTCTGAAACTTCAGAATAAAGAAGTGGGTTCGAACGAGACTCAACACCCCCGTGATCATTCCTCGGGAATACGCCATATAATCACAAGAGTATCCTTGTGCTAAACAAAGTTAAACTTTCAAAACTTAACTGTAAAGTTAGAACATAAATGTTTGCCGTGTTTGTTTATCTAATTTTTTTTTTTACTATAAAATGTACTTTATTCAAATGTATATTCACCATTATTTTTCAGTCTGCCATCGACACTGGTCATTACTTAGATGCATGACCGCTTGCAAATATCAGGTGGTCTAAGCTTAGATGTAGGAGTGGTGTAAGGGACAATGGCACGGAATTGTAAAGAGACCTTGTTTGGTTCGTTATATTCACTTAGAAACAAATAACATTGGGAAAGATACAAATCGAGCTCCCTCGGCTATGCTATGCGGTAATTGCTAAGAGCTTTAGGTGCTACTATAAAGTGAGATCTACCTCAGTATAGCCTGAGGTTTACCTCCAGTTTTGATTATTGCATGAAATCTACCGCAGCATGAAAATATAATTTCATATTGTATGTATATATATATTTATTTAAACCTTATATTGCGTGTATACGTTTTTATTCAAACCATATAATAATACTTATATATCTATATAGTATTTATATCAAAGGTAAAGAGTTAAAAATAAACACCTTATCAAATAGAATACATATATTTATTTTAGCGAGAAACACTACTATATATTCTAGGAATGGCACATAGAGTTCATTGGATTTTTTTTTCATCATCTTCCAGCAAAAGTGATCAGGCTGGAACAGCTGACGACCAAAACCTCGCATTTTCTTGAGAATCATCCTTTTAGCATTTAATCACGATTACTCAATTATCTCTACTGCAGCTGGGTAGACGATATATTACGGTAAACCTCACGCTATAGTAGTATCGATTTGTATAACTAAACCATTTTTACCTAAAAAAGTTCTTATAATCTAAAAATATTTTCTGGCTTTAAATAATATGCAATAGATTGACTTTCCGTAGAAAATGACTCAACTCTTCATTATTTCATGCAGTGAATATTAGGTTATAGTGAGCGGAAAACATCCTCTTAGGAGTAAGCTCTACAATGCATCGGATCGTGGGAAGAAGGTGCTCGAGTGGAACTTACATCTTACAAATGGGAATACGAAAAGAATTAGGTTTGTTCGCTACAATGTGCGTGGCATAGTAGCTCTTAGCTGAGAAGGTTAGAAATGGTTTAACACTGGTGTGTAGTTCGCTTCAACACTTTCCATGGAAACATCAATAAAACAACGAAAGGATTGAATCGTTTCTTTGCTTTGAGAAGGGCTATATTATGGAGAATAATTCATCAACCGCAAAGAAGCGGAGGCGGTTTTGGACTCTATGCAGACTGCAGACTGAGCAGCTCCTGCAAAAAAATGACAGCACTGATCCATTTTCGGTCTGATCAGGATCTTGTAATGGTACAGGCAGATACTTATTGAAGCGATACAACTTTCCTGCTATGTATTTAGTCTTGCTTGATGAAATCTAAAGAAGAACTTGCAATGTTATTGGCCTGACCTGGGATCTCAGTTTCCGTCTCTCTCCAGCCGACGTAATGCAGCTTCCCTGCAGAAGCTTGGAGAACATGATAAGCTCAAGGCATATTGAAAGCAAAATATACAGAGGGAAGTCAGGATGGGATGAATAATTTGTCGTCTAATTACGGAAAAATGAAAATAGCTCTGACATCTCATTTTAACAGATAAATTTACCAAAATTATACAAAAATATCTTGAAATACCGAATAATAAAATTATTCAATTCTGTTGGCTTCAACCACGGCCTTCAGACAACTTCAGAATATTTTGAAAATTTTTCAAGGCGGTTTAAGAGGGTGAATGCGATTTATATTTCGTTTTAAAATGTTTTGTTTGTATCTCGCTCACTGTGATTTTGTCTGACTTCTTTCTAACCACAAATCTCACTTGTGTGATGGCTATTTTGAAAACAATGATGAGATCATATGTGTTATGGAGGCTTCCTTGGAGGTCCAGGACGTCACGTTCCTATATATATATATATATAGAGAGAGAGAGAGAGAGAGAGAGACAGAGAGAGAGAGAGAGAAAGTTTTAGTGTAAACAATTTGTCACTTTAGCTGAACAGGTTCATGCTGATTTCGAAGTTTCTTGTTATGATGCCTTCACTCATCGGAGCTGGGTTTTAAAAAACCCTGCTCATTGAAAGTGACAAATTCTTTGCACTAAAACTATCAACGCTCTATCGCTATACCGATATCGAGCACTTTTTATTAAACTCCCGCTCGCCCAAATAACTTTTATCAGTAAAACTGGTGAAAAATCAACAATCTTGGTAAATAAACATTATCATAACTCAACGCCACAAATCCCCCCATATATATATATATATATATATATATATATATATATATATATATAAAACACAAAATGGCAAATATGTTCGTATGTCTGTTCACGTTAATAGAACTGCACATGCGCAGAGTAGCTGGGAATATTAATTTTTTAAAAATAATTTTAAATCCTTTTTTTATAATGCGTTTGGGTTATGTTATTTTTTGTTTTAATTATGTTGGATAATTTATAACAAATATGATGCCAACAAGAAACAAATCTCCTCCAATGAAATCCTTATCAAAGTTATGATCAAACTGCTAAAGAAGCAAAAAAAAAAAAAGCAAACATCCCTCTAAACAGTAACTCCCAACGTCTAGCCTATGCTTACAGAGCAAAAAAAAAAATTCTACTGTAAGATGATGAGACCTTGCCCCATTCTGGTAATGATCTTAAATTCATAAAGTCTAGGTACGAAAAATGATGCTCGTATTGTTTATAAGAGAATATTTTTCTCTGAAAAGTTGACTTGTTTTTTTCCTTTGAAAATTGATATCTTTTTCAACGTATTACTTACAGATTTTATAAGAAAACCTATCAGTGAAGAAGCAAAAGAAAAAACGCAATAAAGAAAAACGATTAAAATATTTCTAATCCCTATACATAAAAAAGCTAAACCACTACCAATGAAATGAACTGTAGAGTTTCGTTGCGTCTTGGCGCTAAAATTAATTACATAGTCCTCGAATGTAAACCCATATTCATTTAAAACAGTTTGCAACATAAACTCAACACTGGCTAACTCCGAACATTCCAACTTTACTTCTTGAAAACGAGTAACGACACTTATAAAATACTCCGAATAAACACAATTTCAGCAAGTTTCGTTTCTTGGTTCTAACTCAGAAGATACGATTTCATGAAACGAGGAAGAATCCTCCAAATGTCTTCACAGAAATTTCCTATCTTTCCTTTAATAAAATAGGTTTCAGCTTCCTCTTTAAAGATATTAGACTGAATGTTAACGTTTCAAAAGCAGAAACCATAATCTGATACTAGAATAACAGCAGTGATGATGCCTACACTGACTGCACAATACAAGTTCCGAATGTGAAATTAGAAAATATTAAACATTTACAAGAATTCGGTATATGGATCAGTAATAACAAATTAGTATAAGAGATAAGTAATTTAATCACTGGAATATACCACACTGAAATTAGAGCGTGCTGGGTGTCCAACATCGTAAACTGTTGCAAAACCAAAGCAAAAAGTTTAAAAAAAATCAAGCCTATGTTCTTAAATAACCTCACCACGCCGAGACTTTCGTATGGTTAACATGCTTATGGTGAAACCCGTCCAGATATATGTAAGCTATCAGCTGTGCATAAAACTTTCTCTGGTCAATGATTAAAAATGGCTTCTCGCAAATGAAACCGAGAGGTTTCAGCGAGGATCACACGTTTTTAGACCTCGTTGTCTGGCGTAACCGAATGACACAATAAGAACTGTACCAAATAAAAAAATAAAAAAAACAAAAAAAAACAAAAAAAAACTCACATCACTTGCAGTATTTAAACAAACAAAATCCAACATAGTTATGCAAAACTGGAATAGAGAACGATATCATCAAGATGCTCACATTTCCTACTGTATCATACAAAAGGATAGGTAGGAAGCCCTCATCCAAACTGGAAAACGCAATAACATTTGATGGATTGAGAAAACACAAAAAAATTATTGTTTTATTAAAATAACGATTTTATAAATTTCAAACTACAGAAGCACTGGCTATTCGGTCAATGTCGAAAGATTTTGTAAAAACGGAAACATAATATTCCCACTACCATTCAGTCAGTCATTTAAGTGTCATACGTGATGCACGCTTAGGCGATCATATCTCGAAAGAAACATTTCCCGCATTAGGTTGCCATTAATTTCTGCAGTAGACTCGTTGCCAGACAAGGATATAGAACCCAATCTGCCCTGTTATTTAACTTATAACTAGAGGGAAAGAAACGGATTGATACCTCTCCTAAGGGTATTAGTTCAACTGAAACTCGAACTCTGCTCCCCGATTTCTCGTTCCGAGACGATATCTACAGCACTACAATATACATCCACTAACATTAACATTATATAAAGCATTTATTGATAACGACAAATGACATTCAGAAAACACACACGTACATACACAGACACACACACAGGTCTTTTGCACTTAAGAAAACGCGCCTATGAAAATGTTCAAGAGTTAGGAATACTTCGTTTTATGTTAGACGCGCCCCTGCCCTGTGCATGCAACTAATTCACAGTGATATATGAAATCTGTTCTCGCAGATTAAAAAAAAAGAGTTTCTGCATAAGCTTAACCTGTAATTCATCACGCTGTCCTCTTCACCAACCCTAGTCTTCTATGCAAAAACTTTAAGCTAAGGACACAAATCGTTCCTACATCTTAACCAGTTTTCAATACGTCTTCCTATGTTTTAAGATCGATGTTACAACGTTGGAAATCCAGCGGTCTATACTTGTAGCACAAAAGAGGACGACTCAGAGGAAGTTTGCCATAGAATTACTATTTCGAAATCCAGGTTATTGAGGAACTGAAATTCGCATAATGCAAGGATCAATCGAGGTAAAGAGTTCTACAAATAAAAATAAATGGTAATAGAGGATGTGGGTGACATAAACGAAAGACGATGTAGTTGGAAGCGAAAATAACATTGTGGTAACGATTGGTACTTGACTTAAAAAAGTTTAAAATTTTACTGTTCGGGGAAAAATAATCACCGGTATCGATTCCACAAAATAGCAGTTCTTGGGGTGGAGGAAATAGCATAGCGTTTTTCAGCTGTACAGTTGTAAAGGTAAGTGACTCATTGTTAATTCTTGGACTAACATTTTCCGCAGACATCAAGTGGAAAGATTATATTGAATGAATTGCTAGATCTGCAGCTAAAATGCTGGTTTACTGTGTTGTGCTAGAAAATGTTTCTTGCTAGAACTTATCTTACGTATTTATAAGTCTACCATTCATTCTTGTTTAAATATTGCTACTACATCTGGCCTAGTGAGCCTACTATATATTTAGAGATATTCGATAAGATCCAAAGAATCTGCAATGTTAGTGTTCCTGAACCGTTATATCGGCTTCAGTCACCTTTTCACCGATATATCGTAATTTTCGTGTGTTTTTTAAAATAAACATTTTCATGGTAATTGCTTGTGTGAACGTCCATCTTTGGTACCTGAACTTTATAAATTTAAGCGGAACATGAGATTAAGTGACAAGGTCTCATCATTTTATAGTTAGAATGGCCAGCTTTAACCATAAGGTCTATGCTAATAGTTTATCCTTTCGTACTTCTCTCTTGTGGCACATTTTTCCGGCATCTTGCTTCCCAGTCACGTTTGAATTTCAAAAATTTAAGTGCAATTGTTACCTTCTGTCTTCTTAAATGCTGTTCTTTTATTGTGTTTTCTCCTTAATAGTACTTTCGTATTCTTAATAGTACTCTCATATTCTTAGTAACCTCTTTTGTTTAACTGGCTTTATTAACTGAAATGATTATAAAAATGGTTAGTACGCCTGGAGTTAAAGAATAATGCGAATCTGAGAATTTGCCATTGGAAATATTGAGAGGATAGTGGTTGGTTTTCGATGGTGTGTCTTTGGGAAAATCTAGCAGAATACGACGTCGTAAGCAAATTTAACTCTATCGAAGTTGGGGAATCGGTATTGACTTTC
This sequence comes from Ascarosepion bandense, assembly GCA_037127315.1. Lineage (NCBI taxonomy): Eukaryota > Metazoa > Mollusca > Cephalopoda > Sepiida > Sepiidae > Ascarosepion > Ascarosepion bandense. The sequence continues at coordinate 3,051,526 of JBBBDQ010000398.1, forward strand.
ATTAATTCAATATTTATTTTAATCTGACATTTGTTAATGATAAACATGCTAGAAGTGAATCAATCTTTAGGGGTGATAAAAAGTGAAACTATTTCCCAATATTTTGAGCCATCAATAGTATATACAAGTTCCACTTGAATTCTGGAGCAAACTTTAAACATTAGACAATCAAAGAAAGGATCCACATTAAGATTTCAAACATTTATCGAGGCGGAAGAAAACTCTAGGCCTGATCGGGAATGAGGAAACAATACAAGCTTGTTTCTTATATTGCTAACTTACAAGCCACTTCTTAAACATTGAACTGTTAGATTTCGTTCAGAAGAAAAATTATATGCAATACTCCTATCATCTGTTATTTTGGATTACTGGAAAAACGTTTTTTTCTTTCATTGTACCACTTCAGTAAGTGTCTGACTTCCTTGGTTAAACACTATCTTTACAAGAGACAAATAAGACAAAAACAACAGAGTACACTGCTATATATGAGTTGAAAGTGCTCAGTCATCACTTGTCTGTCTTGATATATGTCAGTAGTACTCCATTGAAACTTTCCAGCATTCCATTAGTATGGATGACGTTACTCTCCCAGAAAGCAAAACACTACACCTCCTTGGCTTCACTCTCTCAACCGACTCAAGCTACATCAAATCAACAGCTACAGCTGACGCTACGAAAGTCTAGACTCAATGTAGCTTCAGGAAGTTATATTATCAGCATCCCTTGTGCACATTTCTAATTCTACCATTCCAAATGTATAATCCAAATATATAAACCCAAATTAGGATCTGAATGTAATCGATGTCGATTAGGCAACTTGACTTCAATCATTTTCTCACTGACGGGATGTGGCATCTCTCTATCTTTTATACAAAGATTTTCATAAATTCTGCTCTGACAATTTTATTTCCCTGATGTTCCGACTATAGGAATTTTCACGTGCTACTAGATTGGTAACTAGGTTTCATCTTTTACCGTCAAAATTGTCAAATGTAATTGCTACTTCTAATCTAATAGTTTCTTTTCTAACACTTTCTGCCTGTGGAACTTCTCTCCGTATACTTGCTTCCCTAATATTTAGAATCTGCAAAAGATTCAATGCAACGTCACTTGCAATTTTCAATCTCCTTGATTTTCGAGCTTTCTCTTATCCTTTCTTCGACATCTCCTGTACCTTGTTCTTTTTCTTTCCTCTTACGGTTACCTTCTGCGCACCAGTGGCAGCACTGTCTGCTTGGTGTGAAGTGATTATATGAAATAAAAACAACAGCAAATAAGGTACCGAGAAAAATAATAAGGTTTAGTGTATTTAGTATTTAGTCCCACACCAGAATATTTGAATACATAATTTGATAAATACCTTGCCTTCATATCTCTACCCCTGCTATTTTATAGACGCTGCACTAATTTGAAAGATTTTTATCATGATTTCGATATCATGAAAACCTACCTTAGTAATCCATCGTGTTAGTATCGTTAATGTTCCATAGATCAGGATCTTGGATTGCAAACTCCTTTTCTGTTACAGACTTGGGTATATTTCTATAAAACGTCACCAGCAGCAGTAACAGGCAATGATAGTATGTCTGCTGAAACTGGATGATTGCCAACCGAAACTTATACTGATGTGGATGCTCTGTCTATGGGAACACTACTGGTACTTCTGAAGAAATGGTATGATGTTAATTTTGAAAGTTTTCTTATATTTTCATCCTTCTCTGCAGCTCTCTTCTGTTCTCCACTCAAATCATTATTAGGTTTATTCACTTAGAAATATATATCTGAAATACTTAGCATTTAGTCTTACACCATGTTTTTCTTTAATTGCATAAACACTATTTATAATATAAACCCTATTCTGTGTACTGATTCAAAAAACTACCGAACAAGGCCTAAATCTAGCTTAGTGACGTAGCTATATTGTTTAGCACTGATCTAGACTAATCTCTGTAGAGGTCTTTTAAATTAAATTTAGCGTTTTTCTCAACTTGCACAATTTTTTTAATTGTGCAAGTTGAGAAAAACGCTTATCCTTTTATATATTGACCAACTAACAATTCTTAGTTAATTAGTACTGCGTCTGAAATTTATAATCTTAAATAACCACTACATGCTTACGTAAAAATGTTCAATATTGTGACTGAATTTTCTTATAGATCTATGCATAGCCCTTATACGTGGACACATACAAAATATACATATATTCAATAATCATCACAAATTGATATTAATAGTACTGCGGTAGGTATAAAGTTAATTCTGCTTTCTTCATATTTGTATTAATGTTTAAATCAAAATAAGTTGAAATTCTTTTTTGTTCAGAAATGAAGATGAAATGAGAAAATTATTCGCTTTAGTTAAGACAGATGCATTTCTTGTTTTGAAGTAAATATCAAAGCTAAGGACGAGCTCAAATTTTGCTGCAGTCGCCAGAAATAGAAAATATAAAGAGATATAGTTAAGGCGAAAGAAACGCTAGAGTTTTAGAACCAAACGAATAATTTACTTAAAAAATATAAAATAAATAACGAACATTCAAAACAATGTTGATTTAGTCTAGGGGAAACTTAAGAATTAAATGAAACTAGAGAAAAAATAATAGGTAAAATATATTATTATCTCTAACCGAAAATTAACTGTAGTCTTGATCACAGAGAGTAAAGATAGAAATGAGAGTTTTACCGGCGAGGCTGTGCTAGGACAGTGCGAAGACTGATCGTCGGGAGTGAGGGTCAGTTTTTTGTTTTCCCCGATAACGAAATTGTCTGCAAAGAAACTGAAACAGCGATAAAAACAAGCCCTTCCATTTATATAGGTGGGCACCCTATTTGAAGAAGGTCTTCGCCATTTTCGGTGTTTATTAAGTCAAAAAAGAGATTCTACTTTCTTTTATATTCGAGAATTAACTCAAATGAAATGGGCCTTTCTATATTTTGGCATATTTTCACTAATAGCAACACGCGTGGCTTGCCGTAATAATTTCTATTTTCAGTATTTCTTAAAAAAGGGCTTCTGTAACACAATCACTTAACATGAACAGAAGAGAATTGGGCTTCAATGCACGTGCCCCCCCCCCCGGGAATATTTCTATTGGGCTTATTTGTTATGACAGCTCTGGCTTCAATAAAAATGAAACATGTTCGATTGATATACGTTTCTTATTTGTTCTTTATTTTACCATTCTGTCGAATTCCAATCCATATTTGATGTGCCTTTGATCTTTAACGCACGCACGCACGTTCACACGCACGCACGCACACACGCACGCACACACGCACGCACACACACACAGCTATATATATATATATATATATATATATATATATATATATATAATAAAAAGAAAGATGCTTTATTCTTCTTTGTTTATTCCACGTTTCTTGCAAAAAGACACAGGCGTTTTCAAAAATTCCAACATTAAAATCTTTCCCTTTGTGCCTCTATAAAATCACAAGGCAAATGTATGATAAATATTATCAGTCTTATTGCCAATATTATCACTTATGATTTTCTTTTTATTCCTCAAAGTTTAATAACCGGCTTATTAAATCCCCCCTCTCTCTCTCTCGATATATATATATATATATAAATAAGAGAAAGAATGAAAATGGGAATAAAGATAGAAAGACAAGAAGTACAATAAAAGGAAGAAGGTAAAGAAACAAAGACACGCGTAAGAAAGTGTACAGAGGGTAAAATAGAGATCATAAGGAGAGAGAGAGAGAGAGAGAGAGGGAGAGAGAATAAAGGAAGGATAAATAGAAAGAGTAAATGAAAGCGAGAAACGAAATAAAATAATATAGATGAAAATCATAGATGAAAATAAAAAAAGATAGTAAGAGGGAAAATAGGCATAAGGTAGTTCATGAGAACGTGAATCCATGTGCACTTAAATTTTCAAGACTGTAAATGCATTCTTCGAAGAAAATACCGTCCAACTTTCCCCATTCCCACTACTAGCACTTGTGCGGTTCATACGATCAAGAAAGCCACACCCTTTCAATTCTGGGAGCGGCCTGAATGAAGAATTCTTTAATTTTTGCTGATTGAATCCCTCCACTGGTGCACATGGATGGTCAGAGACGCTTGCACAAATGCAACAGTCACATATCGAAGGGCGGACGGCCGTGAGTGCAACTTTTGACGCATGCGCTCAGCTGAGAAGATGTGTTTCCGCTCATATACGTCGAATAAATGGCGTTTGCTTAGAAAAGAGCTTTATTGCTAAATATAGATTGACTTCATTGAAAAGCATGCTTGTGTTCTCATTTCATCTATCTATCTATCTATCTCAGTTTATTCATATCTATTTATCTATTTATCTCTCTATCTCAGTTTATTCATATCTATCTATCTATCTATCTATCTATCTATCTATCTATCTATCTATCTATCTATCTAGCTATCTATCTATCTGAGTTTATTCTATCTATCTATCTATCTATCTATCTATCTATCTATCTATCTATCTATCTATCTATCTATCTATCTAAGTTTTCTACCTGGTGGCATTATGAGTAAGAAGCTAGTGAATAGAGGGATGATTGGGAAACTGGAACGATTCATTCTTTCCTCAAGCGTAAATGCAACTTGTTAACCGTAACAAATCAGATTGAGGACAATATTTAAGCGCCAAACAAGCGTGATAAAAAAATCCCTGCAAGCTAGATTATTCTTATATTTTTCTATTACGTATTCTTGGCGAAATTGAATACTTTTGCAACATTTGCTACAAAATTCCATAACCCAAATAAACTTATTTACATCCTTGGAGCTTCCTAGAAACAAATCAGTAACCAACAAACTGGCAATTGATAGAAAAGTGCTAACTCCAGTGCAACGCTTGGCACACCGGATTATTAATATAAAACTACAAGAAAAAAAAATTGTTAATTTATACGACGTCGTACCAGAACGTTGCCAGTTCTTAAATTAGTTCATTTTTTATCATGACTTCACCCCAAGCAAAGCAGGAGTGTCTTTGTCCTCAAAGGGTTACAATGGGGACGCCAAAGAATGATAAGATATGGATAAGATTCAAGTAGAAAAAAGATGGTAATTGACATGGAATTTAGTCTTTTGGATATAATACAATGCTGATAGCAGTCACGAAAAAGAATCTACGAGACCTCCTACAGAAGATCGGTAAATATAGAAATCCGAAAGTGTATTGATATGGCCAATGCTGAGTAGAATATTGAGGGACAAGGTGATTTTGTTACAAAGAAATAAAAGCGTACTGGATTGTTAAGTCATGTCCACCCTTCAATATGGCAGTGAATGCTCGACAATCTTCTCAAAGATGAAGGGAAGACTTTAAAAATATTGTTCTACAAAAGGATACTGAGGATACGATAGATTCAACTTGTAAGGAACGACGAGGTTTTGGAAAGGATGGAATATACAAGTAAACAGATAATTAATATTATTAAAATACAGTTTTTTGGACATATAATGAGGAAGGAGAGCTTGAAGAATCTGATACTGATAGGACTGCTAAAGACAAAGAGGGGCAGAGGAAAACAACCTGTGAAATATTTAATGGGCTTGAGCAAGAGGATGGCACAGCAAAGTTTACAAGAGGAAGGAGCTATCAGGGATAGAGAGACGTGGAAAGCCATGAACGTTTATGTTCTGAAGGCAGATAGAAGCTCTCATGGAATCAAACCGAGGAGAGTTCCAGAAACTGGGAGTGCGAGGACAGAAACTGTCAGCGTGAAAAGGCGGTTATATTTAGCTATTTTGACGATAAAATAGTGGGATCTAGATGCCAATCTTGTAGCACGTGTAAGTACATGTGGTCTAGAACCAGGGTAAAAGTTATGAAAATTCTTGTAGAAAAGACAGAGGGAAGCCACATCAGTTCGTTAGGAAATTGACTGGAGACAGGCTGTCAAGTCAGGATCGATTATATTGCAGATCCTGCGTTTGATGTTGACGAAAACCTCAAGATGAATATCAGAAGCACCCGACCAGATATGGCAACTGTGCTCTATTTACGTCAGTTGTTAATAGTTGAGCAAACAAATCCAGTCGGGTTCTTAAGTAGCTTTATGAGAACGAGGCTTTCTTATGGTAATCATGTAATGTGCCAACATCGTTCAAAACATATTCTAAACTACAGACTATATATAGACACTTTCTCAGACAAATAAGTAAATATTGATTCGAGAAAAGGAATGGTGTTGACAACAGCGATAACCATTATTCTTAGGACATTATGGACTGATAGTGCAGAATAAAAACACAAAACTGTACCAAATAAGAGCATCTCCGAGGCCTTGTTTGGGAAGAAGAATTTTTCACCCACTAAACTCTCTCTCCCAGGCGGATCGTTTACTGCTCTCTCACTACCTCCATGGAGAATTCTCGGGCGAACTACATTCCTTAGTTCATTCACGACTAGGGCCCCCGTGTCACTTACATTGTAAAAAACACCCACATACACCCCGTATTCCATCGAAGAGAAAAGCTACATCCCGCGAACCACTACTCTGTTAGGGATGGTTGCTCGATCACCATCTTAATATATTTAAGAGTTAACCATTATCTTTCCTTCATATTCATAATAACTACGCCTTAATGTAACTCTCGACTACGAGTGCTCTCCGGTATTTGCACAGAGTAAATGTAGAAAATAAATTAATAAATAATATCTCTTGATGACATTCAACAGCAGCAACAACTTAATTGGATATCATATATAACATGAGAAGGAAATAATGAAATAATCAAGATGTAGGTGTTCCACTGTTACTTCAAACAAAAGGTAAAGAAAGAAAAAAAATCATCTTAAAATAGCCGTCAAAGTTACTGGACTTAAGAAGTCTATTTTTCTTTAGAAAAGGAGGATCTGTAACGTGGTTGATACTGACTTGGCAGACCGGCTGCAACCACTCTCTCACCGGCGTGATGTGGCTTCCCTGTGCCTCTTCTACAAGTACTTTCATGGCTTCTGCTCCGATGAGCTTAGATCACTGGTGCCGCCTAAGCACGAATTTACACGTGATACTAGATTAGCATATAGGTCCCACCCTTTTACAGCTAAAAAAATAAGATGAAACCGTAAATTCTACTCCAACAGCTTCTTTTCTCGCGCTTCCCGCCTGTGGAATTCCCTTTCCCGACAGCTACAATCTCCAGGTGTTTAAATGTAGCGTCAATAGACACCTCCTATCACACTAACTCCCAATTATTCTCAGAACACTCTCATCTACCCAACCCGCATTCTCGGTATCCTTACCCGCCTATCACCCACCCTCTGACATTTCCTATATTTAATCATCCTTTCTCCACTCTATGTAGCCCCCTGCGCAGTAGTGGCAGTGACATGCCTTGCTCGGGGTGAAACGCTTATAAAAAAAAAAATCTTCGGAGAAATACATTTCAACCAGCAATAGCTCTGCCGGTTTGCTTAGTGAAGTACAAATAACACATATAGATGGTGCCACTAATAAAACATTCATATAATATTTATGAAGTACTAACCTTCAAATGACACGTTAAAAAGCTAGGCCCATTCGGATAATTAATTTACAAGTTACAGTTATTTAAGTGAAGCTACTGTTGCAGGTTTTCAAAACAATGGAAAAGTTTGAATTTCGTGTGTTTTGATACAGCATTGCTTTCTGATGAGAAAAATACTGTTAAAGCAAAGTAATTGCTTGATATTTTATTCGGACTTTGCTTTATCGGAAACAAGGGTTAAGATGTAGTAAGCTGATTTTAACGCGGTCGTACAGACACAAATGATGGTGAAGGCTCAAATCGCCCAAAATCGGCAGTTGTCATTGAAAACACACACACACACACACATACACACACACACACACACACACACACACACACACACACACACACAGAGCCTACGAACTGGTTTTGGCCGATTGTGAGTTGAAGTTGTGTGAGATAGCAAGCAGAGAAGTTGAATATTTCTAAAGAGAGTGTATTCACCATTTTGCATGAACATCTGTCAATGAGAAAGCTGTGTTCAAAGTGGGTGCCGCGTTTGCTCATAGTCGATCAAAAGTAACGATGCGTCGACGATTCAGAGCGTTGTTTGCAACTGTTTCAACGCAAGAAGAAGTTTTTGCGTGAATATGTGACAACAGATAAAACATGGATCCACCACTTCACTTCGGAGTCAAATCGGCAGTCAGTAGAGCAGGCAACAGTAGGTAAAATACGTCCAAAGCGATCAAGATTTTGGTCTTCGTATTTTGGAATGAGCAAGGTATTTTGGTTTTCAATTACCTTGAGAAAGAAAGAACCATCGATACCGAATATTATATAGCATTACTGGTGCCTCTAGGGAAGAAATTGCCAAAACACGGTCACATAAGAAGAAAAAAGTGATTATTCACCAAGAAAAGGCACTGTGTCACAAATCCATAGAAACGATCGCAAAACTACATGACTTGCACTTCAAATTGCTTCCGCATCCACCCTATTCACTAGATATGACCCCCAGAGACTACTAGCTCTTTTAAGACCCCAAAAGAATGCTCGAGTGAAAGGGATTTGACTCCAAAGAAGTAGTGATATTGGAAACTGAGGCGTATTTTGAGGCAAAAAGAGATCGTTTTTTAGAAAAGACATCAAATTGTTTGAAAAGCATTGGAATCAGTGTATCACCCTAGAAGAAAACTATTTTGATGAATAAAGTTGAATTCTGCCTAAACGTTGTTGTTTTATTAGTTAAACCCGTGATTTATTGAGTGATGTGTTATAAAGAAAGAAATAATATGATCATTTTCAACATTATGCTTTCAAGAAAAATCCTCTTGGAAAAGGCACACGGTGCAACCAGCAGCTTCTCTTTGCTTCTAATGCATCGCAAAGGTTCAGGCCCTTAAGTCTGTCTAGTTGCGCCCAAGGTATCGATGCTCGTGTCTTCCGCGGGAGTCTTCTGACAGAGTGATTAAAACAACTGGTGTATTGTAGCGTAATAATCACCGTGTATGATTTTAAGAATTTTCTCGCCGATTTTCTGGTATTAGATAGCACTGAAAGCTCATTATCTTGAATGCATTAAGAAAAGAAAAAGAAACTGTGTTGGATCTTAATAATATTAGCAAAACCTGATAAATCATTTTGAAGACTTTCAGAGTAGATTTTTTCAATCTTAAAAAGAAATGTTGTACAGACCTGACTTCTTCAGTCATCGTAAAAAAATGCAGAGACGTTTCAACAAAACACGGCAAAACTTGCAGAATAAATATGAATAGGAAGCACTGTGAAAGAACGAGGAAGTATTTTCGGAGAACATTCCAGTTCTCTTGTAAAATCTTGTAATAACTTTTTTTGAGTTTTACAAACTCTACTCCTCTATTTTACAAACCAATAACAAAAATTGAATAAGCCTATTTGTTTGGAAAATACTTTGAAAAAACCCGGCTTTATGTTTAACTAATTTCTCTGATTCTATTTCATAGGACTTTAATTTCTTATTTCTTTTTCATTTTTTAACATCGAAGTTAAAATTCATAGAATTTATTATTCTTGAGCTTGCAACATACAAGTGGCTATGCGTAAATAGTTTCTTCGGGAGCCTAATTCTAACTTTTTGAAGCGTTTGACTATAGCTCTCGCAAATGCAGGGCGAACTAGAAACTAAATTCTTGTATATTAAACTTAAAGTAAAGATATGAAAAAACAATTTTACCTTTTTATTAAATAAATATTTGATATTTTAATCATTAAATTCTTTTTAGAATTGTGTATGTTACATAAAAAAAAATACTGTACTAAGCTACGCAACCTAGACAATTGTGCCTTGTACTCCGCTTATCCGTTAGCACTTCTCCCCAAAATTTGGATCTGATCGTTCAATGTATCGGTATTCTTGAGGTTGTGGCGGACGGAGGTACTAACAGAAGTTACAATATTTTATATCTACATGCTTTATGATAGATGGCAGATGATAGATATCATAAGCATTCTTCTTCATATGCCGTGTCCTTTCTTCTTGGTATATTTCCCAAACCCCGCTACGATATCCACCTGCTCAAGCCAATCAAGTAGACCTTCTTTTGCTTTCTGTCTCTCTTTCCCTTTTAAGTCCTCTTTCCTTATTACATGTCTCAGAAACCTCAGCCGTCTCTTCCTGATGCCAAGTACAAGTTTTCTTTTCATTTGGATTCTCTGCAAAACCTTGTCGTTGCTCACATGATCAGTCCATGATATCCTCATCATCCTTCTGTATAACCACATTTTTGTTGTTTAGAGTTTCTCCTTTATCTTTTAGAAAATTGTCAAGCATTAAAGTGAGAATGAGAAAGCTCTTTTCTGAAGTTATTAGTTTAAAATTAACTTTATTATTACAGAAATTACAACAGGTTGAAATATGGAAATAATAATTAGTCTTGCATTTATCATGCACAAAGGAACTAAATTCGAAAAAAACCTACAAACACAACCTACTTAATGAATAAAACTAAGCATTTTGAAAATAATTTATAAAAGCTGAAAGTAATCCGAAGGAATTGGACAATTTGTATTCATATTTAACTCAGAAAACAGAAAAATGTTTCGAAACGTAGAATCCTTAGAAATGCTAAAAACTGAACTTTCCTTGATCTTTAACGAAACTTTCTAAACTAAACAAAACTGTTGGTTAAATACCATATATATATATATTGACAGTAATCTTCTTTTAAACATGTTTCGCTAAAAACGAGTGACAAGGAAGATTTTATTAAATTTGATTTAATTTTCCAGTATTCGTACTTGTTTCATTTAGCTGGAGATAAGGAATGTAAAAATACTGTATTTTTTTTTACTTTCCAAACGCTTTCAGCCACTTCACTAGACATCTTCATGGATGCTATTTTTTATTGTTGTTATTGTACTGATGTTGTTATTTTATCCTCATGTTTTGACTGTAACGTAATTTTTTGTCTTTAGAAAAGAAGTGTCATTAAATGCTATCACGTAACTGTCAGTCTGTTTCTTAAACAACTTTTAAAATTCCATTTTCGCTGTTAAATAATGTAAAATTGTTTGATGTATAGTCTCTCTCTGATCGCCAAATGCTTTAGATAGTGTGTTAAAAATTGTTTTTGTATTTTCAAATTAAATTTTTCTTAAGGGTTCTTGTTAATTATGGGTTAATAAATGTTTCTATTGAATTGTTGCTACATTGGTTGCATGTAAGCCAAAGAAGTAAAATTATGGCGAATATAGGTAGTCAAATACAGTCTTGTACAGGGCATTAAAATTTGTACACTATATTAGTCATCGCTAGTTTATATTTGATGGAGTTATTCTGCTTAGAAATTATATATATATATATATATATATATATATATATATATATATAAGTACTCACACATACACACATACATTTATGTGATGAAATATACTTGTAAGAGATGCTATATTTATGGTAAAAATGCTCGCTCACAGTGATAGTGCATATGTAAGAATAAATATAGACACATACTGTCACCATTCGTTTTAGAAATCTCAGTTTAACGTGTGTGTGCATATGTGTGTGTGTGTGTGTGTGTGTGTGTGTGTGTGTGTGTGTGTGTGTGTGTGTGTGTGTGTGTGCATGGTATGTATTTATCTATGTATGATTGATAAATTGCTATGGAAACAAATCCTGCTTAAGTTTTATTTCTATCTCAAATAAAGTTTTTCTACTTCTTTCTCTATAATAAAATTTTCGCCCATCAAGTTGCGATCGACGTGCGATAGTATGAAGACGTACAATTAACCATTTGCCACTCTGAAAAAAATGAATATTATCGCATATATTTATATACAGATATAAGTAGTGCTGATTCAAACATGTATACATATATTATTTGAAATTTAATTAGTATAGCCACGCCCACAGTTCAACCTCATGTAAAATTTTGTAGAGAAAGAACACGGGTCTGTCTGAAAATCCTCGTGTTTCTATTTAGTCAAATAATGGATTAATAATATACAGTAAATATTATTTTTATTATAATTATTCTTATCATCATTTGTATTATAAATGTTGGTTTTTGGTTCTCGAATTTATTGAGCTAATTTCTCTCTCTCTCTCTCTCTGTATATATATATATATATATATATAATTGTATATTTGAAAAGTAATCCGTCTTTTGTACAAGTGTTATAAAAGAAGTCTGACAATGTACTGCGATTAAGCTTTTTATTCTGTTTTGCCTGCACTCATACGAGTGTTTCATTTTCTGGACATAGATTGTATAAAAACTTCCCAAATGTTCTTTATCTTCGATTGCTTTTGACTATTTTATCAGCCATTATCAAATTTGTTTTTTGTTTCTTCATCTTTAACTGAATCTGTAGATTTTTATATGTGGAACGATTGTGATGGTAATGTATTTCTTCAAAACTCAGCGAGCAAGTTGTAGCCGTGTTCAAAGTTGATATTATTCAGCGTTGGTGTTTTCTTTTTCATTATTAATTGTTTTTTTGTTGTTGTTTTTTTTTTTTCACATTTTTATGAGGCTACTAGCAGTATAGCCCGGCGTTGCTCGGGTGTAATGAAAGCTTTAAAACTAATCCATCCCCCTGGAGCTCAGACTCTTTGGATGTTGGCACGAAAGTCTAAAAAGCAAGTTGTTTCCAGTTAAAGCGAAACCAGAGACTGAATGAAAAATGAATGGATGTAAGTCAAATTTTGATTTCCTGGTATCGATATCAAATAAATTCTTTTCGTCGTAAATTGAATTTTGAAGGCTAAATAAATCTTCTGAGTAAATAGTATCATGGCTGAGACTAAGATCTACAATTATACCTACTTGGAGCCAAACCGGAAGCAAAAACTAAAATAAAAGGGCTGAAAAAATACAGACATACAGGCAGATAAACAGACACACACACAAACATCTTGCCTTATATATATATATATATATATATATATATATATATATATATATTATCGATTTTCTGCACTGTTGTAAGAACTGCAACCTTGAAACTTCTGAATATCGTTGTTATGTTTTTGTCTATAAGTGTATCAAATTTGATTAAAATCGAACCACTCCTTTTATAATACGATTTTTTCGATTATCGATTTTCGATGTTTATCGGGGGTACCTCGACACAAAACCTAGCTAAGAACAGTCGCAGACGCTTATAGTACAACTGTGTAAATTTTCAAGAAAATCGGTTCAGCCCTTTCGTTTTATGTAGGTAACGGACACACACACTCAGATAAACACACACATACATACACAGACAATGTTCCATTTATAAATAAGTTTAGATTATGGCCATATTATCCATAAATATGCATGATAGAAAATAAATTCATATCAGAATAATTATGGGTAAATAAATGTACAGAGAGATCAAGTTTGTAGTAATTTTCTTCCATGTATTATGTCTCTTCAGGACCTAGGCGATTATGGGTTTTTTACTATTTACAGTATTTATAGCTCTTAGTAATACGTGATTCGCGCTTAGACGTTCATGGCTATTTCCATCCATGGCTGAGTGGACAGAAGATTTTCCCACTGTCAGTTGTCATTTCTTTCTGCAGTAGACTGGTTGCCAATCAAGGCTACTAACCCCAATCTGTCCCGGAATTTATTCTTTTTTTTAATGTTATTTTTACTCAAATTTCCAGAGATTATTTTCTGCGAGGTAAGTGCATGAGAAATCGTTTTTTTTTCTCCCTCTCCTTTCTGTCTGTAATAATTTTCTTGGCTTGTTTTTTTTCTCTCTCTTACTAACATTTTCGAATTTATGCTCCGTTTTAACTAAGTTAAAACTTAGTTAACTCGTCACCTCTCACTTCTTTATTTCTTTTTTTTAAATTAGAGAAGATAGCCCAAACTATCGCCCGGTTCACATTCCTCCCACGTCTATTGAACAGGAGTAGAGGCTTGCCCCTTGTTCCCTGTTTAGGATGTGGTCTCTGGCTTTCTCTTCTCTCACTTCTGACCTTAGTATTGGTGCTTCCGTGATTTTCCTGCGATCTGTCTGGTTGGTGGCAACGGCTCATCATTGTGAGGGTACCGGGTTGGCAGTTTCCTGGTTGCTGCTTCCGTCTGGTAGTTAGAAGCCCTAACTTTTGCGTGGCGTCAAGAGCGGCTGCTCTGATCAACAGTTGTATAATATTGGGGTTCTTGTAGTGCCATGTCGCGCATGGATAGGTGTCCCTGCAAGCGCTTTTGGTGGGCAACCCTGAGACCACACCTTGTTGCAGCTCTAGCCAGTTTCCCTCCCAGCACAGATCGTGGATAATGACCGCCTGTATCCTCTACACTAGGTCCCTCACTATAAACAAAACATATGATGAACAAAAGCAGAAATAACCATGAACAAGCAAAAATCAAACCACCTAAAGCCCTTAACCTTTCCTTCACTAATATCCGGTGCATTCGTACTAACTTTCCTAGCGTAGAAACTATCTACTATTCTATTCCCTCCTCTGACCTCTCCATCTCTTGCTATCTCTCCCTCTTAAAGAAGGATTCCACTGTCCACATGCATGGGCTGGGGATCTGCGTCAGCGAACACCTCCCCATAGCTAGGGTGACTTCACTTGAATCTGCTGCCCACCAGTACGTGTGTCTCCATCTGTCTCTCCTCAGTTCAGTTAGTTACTTATTCTTTCTGTACCGCTCTCCCTCCTCTCCTGACTGCTCCCTTCTAGATAGCATTGCTGACTACATTGATAAGGCTATTTCCTGTCACCCATTCGCTCACATATTTGTATTCGTAGATCTCAACGTCATCACTGAGTGGCTTAAAGACTCTGTTACTGATGTAGCGGGCGTCCACGCCATGAACTTCGCTATTTCCCAATCCCTTACGCAAGTGGTAGACTTCCCCACTCGCTTCCCAAGCACTCCCTCCGGACACACCTCACTACTAGATATATGTTTTACTTCTGCCCCTGACGCCTGTCAAGTCTCGCAGCTTTGTCCGCTCGGCAACTCCGACCATGCTGTTGTCTCTCTCAGTATTTCTTTCCACTATCACTCCCCTCAGGAGCCTCCTACCTATAGGACCTCCTACCGCTACCAAAAAGCTGACTGGGATGCATTTCGCAATTTCCTCTGCGACGTCCCTTGGGGAAAAGTGTTCGATCTCCCAGTTGATGACTGTACCTCTGAGGTCTCGTCATGGGTGAAAGCTGACATTGATGCCTTCATACCCACCAGGAAGTATTGCCTAAAACCTCATTCCTCTCTGTGGTTCTCTCCTGCCTGTTCGGCCGCCATTGCCCACAGGAACCCACTATTCAGGAGCCAGTCATCTGATCACAATAGGCGCCTATTCACGTCTGCCCGCAATAAGTGCAAGAGAATCCTGAATGACGCCAAACGGTTGTTCGCTGATAGAATGCGACAGCGCATAGCTGATCGCAAGTTCGGCTCCAAGGACTACTGGTGGATATGCAAACAACTGCAAATCCTCTATACCTCCTGTAATCCACGAATTTTTAGATTCTCACATCATCTGCGGACAAAGTTGAGTGCTTTGCCCGTAGATTCTCATCCAACTCCACGTTTGACTCATCTGGAGTATGCTCACCGGACTTCCCCGTTAGAACTGAGGCCAAACTGCACAACGTACATATTACTGCGAAGGTAGTATTGCGAGTAATTTCAAAACTTGACCCCCCATAAGGCGAGCGGTGGCGACGGAATGCCGCTGATCGTCCTTAAGAGGTGTGCCCCTGAACTCTCCTCTGTCCTCTCTAAACTGTTTAACTACTGCCTTTCTGTTTCCAGTTTTCCTGCATGCTGGAAGTTCTCTTCAGTCGTTCCTGTTTTTTAGAATTGTGGTGAACCCACGGACCCACCCAACTATCGCCCTATCAGTCTTCGGGAAAGTGTTCGAGGCCATAATCAATGCTGAAATAGTTCAACATCTAACTGCCCACAAACTCTTCTCTGACAAGGAATATGGCTTCCGTTTTCCTAGGTTCACTGCCGATATGCTAACAACCTTTACGGAATACATGCTCCGGACCCTCGATGAGTCAGGCGAGGCTCGTGCAGTTGCTCTGGACATCTCCAAGGCTTTTGACAGGTTCTGGCACTCTGGCCTCCTTTCAAGCTACGGGGTTACGGCATTACCGGACGCCTGCTTGACCTAATCCAGTCCATTTTAAACAACCGCAAAATGAAAGGGCGTATTGAATGGGCATGCCTCTTCATCCTAGAGCACGAATGCCGGTGTCCCCCAGGGCTCTATTTTCATCAACGACCTCACAGATGAGATCAAGTCCCAGGTAGGCATCTACGCAGATGGCACCACAATATACTCCCGCACAAGTAAGCAACCTGGCATGGCGGACAGACATAATCTCGCTGCTGACCTTGTACGGGATCTACACTCTGTTGTGAATTGGAGCAAGAAGTAGCTTGTCAACTTCAATGCGTCCAAGTCCAAGCTGTTGTCCGTCAACCATCACAGGCAACCTCTCCTGCCTCACATAAGCATGGACCAAGCGATGCTCAATGAGTGCAATACACTGTGCCTCCTAGGCCTTACCCTCTCTTCTGATCTCAAGTGGAACCGCTACATCGAATCCATAGCTAAATCCACTGCTAAGAAGGTTGGGTCAGTATGTCGATCCAGGATGTTCATGTCGCCTGAATCCATCCTGCATATATACAAGTCTACCATTCGACCCTGCATGGGGTACTGCTGCCATTTATGTTCATGCGCCACTGCCGCTCACCTCAGTGTTCTCGACAGGCTCCAAAGGAGAGTCTGTAATGTGATAGGTGCTGACTTGGCGGCTCGACTACAGCCACTTCCACACCGACGAAATGTGGCCTCCCTTTGTTTGTTCTATAAGTACTTTCATGGCTTCTGCTCAGACGAACTTAATTCACTGGTGCCTTCTTTACTCGTGCAACCAGAATGGCAACTGGGTCCCACCCATTCACAGTTAGGTTAGCCAAATGCAGACGAAAATTCTACTCCTGCAGCTTCTTCTCTCGAATTTCCCGCCTGTGGAACTCTCTCCCATATTCTTGCTTTCCTGACGGCTACACCCTCCAAAAATTTAAATGCAATGTCAATACTCATCTACTAACCACTTGATTCTAGCCCTTCCCCCACCCCGTATATCCTTCACTTTCTCTCCCCGCTTGCAACTGTCATTACACCTGCATTTTCCTCTTTCTATTGCTTCTTTCTAATTGGTTTGTAATCCTCTTCTTCCTCCTCTAATTAATTTTCTTTCAGTTATGTAGCCCCCCGCACATCAGTGCATTTACGCCTTGCCCGGGACGAAATGATTTAAAAAAAATCGAACTCGGATCAACTGATTTCTCATTCTGAGCTGATAGCCATTGCAGAACAACTCTCATCAGCAAAGTTTGCTTTTTTACACCTGTCCTAATCTGTCTACCAGGCGTTTACACACGCTCAGTAGGAAGATAATACACTGTTTTCCTCTGTCTTACTCGCCTTCACTAGGTCCTGTAAGTGTCAAATTTTCCTACCCATTTTCTATCATGTGCGCTAGAAATTTCAAGTGTCTCATTATGATGTTAAGTATAAGCGTACATTTTGGTTCTATTTTCTCCAAAACTTCATTATTGTTTACTTATTTGGTACACAGTACTTTCACTTACCTTTTCTAGAACCCTATTTCTAGTCCCTTCTTCATCCAGCATTCAGCACGCTTTTCTGTTTTAAAGAATTTTTCTATTATTAATACCTTGCTTAGGTTTTTGAAAGCATCTTTGGCTATCCCTATGAGCCTAGCGACTTCGATGTCACACATTCCACTCTCTGTTAAAACATTTCCATATATGAAAATAGTTATACTTGTTTGGTTTCGTTACCGCCAATCTCTAACGCAGGCGGTTTGCTTTCAGTATTGTGTTTGGAATATTCTAATTTGGATTTGATGTGTGAGCGGAGGTCGTTGCCTTCTATACATAGGATTGATTCGATTTATGAAATTGCTATTTCCTATGAATGCGTTCTACAACACATACACAGACAATCTATCTATATATTTCATTGTGTTCATTTCTATCTATCTATCTATCTATCTATCTATCTATCTATCTATCTATCAACACTAGTGTGTTAACATCTATCTATCTGATGTACAGTGGCTGACACCCTGACAGTACTCTCAATGATAGAATGGTCTGATTAAATAAAGAATAGTATTCGATGCTTCATTTTTGGTTGTCATTTGAGTAATATTCGGACTGATTATTTCGGCAACTATTGTGACCTAAACCACTCCTCTCTATGTTGTAAGTTCTGTCTTGCACATCATTCTAACTATTGTCTGTGTATCGTATCCACTTCGGCGATACAAGATTATCTATCTATCTATCTATCTATCTATCTATCTATCTATCTATCTATCTATCCTATAAAGATATTTTAATTATACGTGTCTTTGAATTGACATCCTTTTTTTGATTCCTCTCTCTTAATCTCGGCTAGTTGGCCTTAATTTCTCCATTTAAGAAAATAAGAATACAACAAAGAAATAAGCATGTCAACTTAAACTTGCGTATGCACGAAATGTAACGTTTATAATAATGAGTAATGATTTGGAATACAAATTATATATATATATATATATATATATATATATATATATAGTCATCCGCAGACAGATCTGTTTCTCTGTATCACAGCTCATCAGTACGGTTAGACTCCGATTATGCTCTCATTACGACTGCGCTTTCAGGAGAAAAAAAATTAAAAACCGTTTCTACTTCTGCGATATATGCATTACTCTTCACTTCAGAAATGAATTGAGTTCTTTCGCTGACTGGCGTGTGGGCATACACTGCTTATATACAACACGTGAAAATTTACTTTTTCTGGTTTCATGCGCCTATGGCTTAGGTGGGTAGTGACTCCGACTGAAACCAATTCGGTCGAGTTTTGATCCCGGTCAAAAGCAAGTGGATGAGTTGTGATACAGCGACACAGGCTTGTATGTGGATGACTAATATATATATATATATATATATATATATATATATATATATATATAAGCGGTTGATAGTTAGGTTCCTTTGAAATGCTTTGATATCGGTAACTTTGAGGGTCCCGTTTGTTGAGTACTCTTTTGCTGTTAGTGTTATGTTTCTTTGCTTAGGCCATACTGTTTCCCATACTCTCGAACACTTTGTAGGTGTGCTTTTGACTGTTTTGCTTTTTTTATTTCCAAAGTAACGGTGATTTCTCGGCATTTTCGTTCTAGTCCGTATGGAAATCTCGTCCGCCAGAAATTTTACCGGGCGAGTGAATAGTATGAAAACATCAGCTACCCTCGTTGAAACATTTTGAACTTGTTGTGGAGGAGGTATAATTTTAACCCGAAAACAGTGATTGCGTGGAGACACATGAAGGTTTAATTGTCAGTCACTGTACAAATCACGGGGACTTATACAAAACATCACTATAGATGCATATCTGTCGGGTAAGTGCCATACTTGATACACGTTTGGACGATCATGTCTCGAAAGAGAAATGACTGACTAGGCAGAAGATATTTTCACATTAAATTACCATTAATTTCTGTGGTAGACTGATTGCCAACTAAAGCTGGTATTTAAACATAGAAGAAGAAAAAGAAAACAGATTAATACTTTTTCCAAATAAAAGCAACGAATTCAACTGGAATTTGAACTTGACTCACCGATTTTTCGTCTGGACCACAGCGTATATCCGTGGATGCATGTATATAGTCAGAAAATAATACATAGTCAGCTATTAGTCTAATAAAAAAGCAAAAAAGGTCATATCTTTTTTTTTTTTTAAAAGTATAAGGTGTGTCTCTGTGTGTGCATATATAAAAAACACTGCAGCTTATACAATGGGAAATTGTACTATTCAATGGTAAATGTAACTTCTTAAACTTCTCGACCACAAACTCAATGATGATCAAATAGAATTCTTGAATATCGACCTGAATTATACCTCCAAGCAAGATACGACCCCATTCAATAGCAAACCGAAATCGAAATATTTCACCATTCAATTCAACAGCTAACACCAGCATAATTAATTTGGATGCACCCTAATTCAGGTGATCTTCTAAAAGCGGAAACTTTGAAAACATAATATTATCCTCATAAGCAAACACAAATCAGATGCTGATAAACTCCACGTGCTGACATACCCAATAACTGTGTAGATCTCAAACGTCAATATTACAACAAAAAATCACAATCTAAGATAACACAACAAACTTTATAAACTAAGGAAAATCCTACAGATTCTTTAAAAAAGTATGCAAATAAACTAATCGCAGTGAACAACGCTGATATTGGTAGCTTAAAAATCAAGAAGATTGTAGGTGATTATCAACTAGGATATTTTTACGGTAATATAAAAACCTATAAACCAGGTTTTCTTCTCCGACATAAATACCTACAACTTTATACCAACTATCAAAAGAAGTTCACATTTCTTTTTTTGCGCCTGGCTTCTTAAGCAGTGCTATAAAAATTGATCTGCTTAAGTCTTCCGGTATATCACCATTGTTGTAGATTTCATTTAATATGCCTGTAATCCTGTCTACGCCGAATTCTTCTAAGGCTGTCAGCATCTCTATTACAATACTGTCTTGTCTGCTATATTTTTCGGTTCAATTTGGTCAGTAAAACATACCGGTAATTAAAAAAAGCTCCAGTACCAATTCTTGGTTTCGAAACTATGATAGCCAATACCCGGAAAATATAAGATAGCGGTGATAACAAAATTCTTATATAGACCACACCACATAATATTTTTGAGAGAACTGAAATACATAAAACAAACATTATTTGACAATAATTTTCCCAACTGTATCATTGATAAACAAATAGAATTATTCTTACAAAATAAACGACACCAGTAATAAAAATATTGCACAACAAAACATCAACGTATTTTACTGCGTCCAGATGTACAATAATTATAAGAAGAATGAATTCGCTATATAAAGAATTATAAAACACCATATTTATACCATCATTCCTGATAAATATGTAAAATTTTATTATATTAAAGCAAATTGGAGACAACAAAACTTGTCACTAATAAAAATAACCCCATCACATTCAAATGTTACGATGCTGCAAAATTTGATAAAATTTAAGTAAATCTTTTTTATTGGCTGTATTTAATAAAAGATGTTTTAAAAGAAATTTTACTGCCCAATTATACATTAATTATACATATATGCGTGTGTATATGTATGTGCGTGTGTGTGTGAGAGAGAGAGTGCGTGTGTGCATTACCCTTGAGATAATTTTAAAGAAGATCGAAAGTACTTGGATTGACAAAAACTACGGTGTCTTCCTTTTTGAATTTCATCTAAGCACCAAGAAAATGATTAGACAAGCGGAAAAGAACAGTATAAAATGATGAGATACAATATATCTATATTATTCAATGAAAGATGTTTGAATAAAGATATACATATATATATATATATATATATATATATATATATATATATATATATATATATATGTGTGTGTGTGTGTGTGTGTGTGTGTGTGTATTCGAAATAAAAGAAAATGCGTGCAAGACTTTTGGATTATTTTGAAGTCAACATTAAACAATATTCGAGCCGATTTACTTTGACACTTCAAGGCCATATTTGTGCCACTAGTCATATCCAACCATCGATTTAATATATAAAGCTCAAAGTCTGTTTGTCTGCTTGATGGAAAATATGAAATTTGATTTGAATATCTCTAGACTTGGTTGTTAGTGCTTGTGCATTAACATGTGCATTCAACGATATTAGGCAAAGCTCTAGCATTAAAGGGTTAAAATAGGATAGGCATTTTTTTCCCTGTTCACTCAAATGAAATATGGAACATGGACATATTTAAAGTGGGAATCCCTTGCGTACATGGGATTGGAGATAAATATTGATCGATTTTCTCGCATTTCCATCCACCCACACTTGAGATACCCTAGGCATCAGAAATTGGCTATGACATTTCCTCTCTTTCAGAAATAGAAGAACTCCTACATTGATGAGGAATAGTCCCCTGGAACGGACCATAATAATTGGATTGTAAAAAAATAAATGATTTTATCATTAACATATGCCAGCAAATGTATTATATCTTTGTGAGGAGGTCAATTTTATTTTATTTTATTCTATCTTTTTAATAATCATTTCACCCTAAGCAAGGCACTACTGCTACTGGTGCGTACTTGGCTACATAAAAGAAGAGCAAAGAGAAAGAGGAACATGTTACAGGGGGTGTCGGAGAATTGACTAAATTCGTGTAGAGGGGGGCGCAAGTGAGCGAAGCTCTTCGGCGCAGAAGCCGTGAAAATATGTGCAAGATGGATTCAGACGAGAAAAATTTCTGGCCTGACACAGTGATTCCGACCTTCTTGAAAATAGATGGAGCTATTGATTCAATGTAGAAATTTATTTAATTTGGTAGATTTTGATCGTTCGTCAATAATGTGTTCTAATTTTTTATGGTAATTGGATTTGTTCAAAATTATGTGTTAGTTTAGTCGGCTCGTCTACTGAAGACATTAGAATTGTTTTTTTTTTAATTTGATTGCAACAAACTTTTTAGATTTGATGTTAGGAAATTATTATAGTTGCTGCGAGCCCTCTTCCTTAACCCGGCCTCTCAGGTCTGAATGTATTGTTATTATTCTCTCAGCCTTAAGTTGGAATACTGACTGGTGTAAAACTTCTTTGTGATGACAAATTTAGATTGGCAAGCTATGAATGTCACCTACTATTTATTTTCATATCGGCATCCTCATCAAAAAACCTCTTCATCTATGTAAAACTACTTCAGACGCGTTAATTAGTGTCAAGTAAATATCGAAATTTATTTGTCCTTTTAGGGAATACGTGAAATATGAAGCCGCATGAGGATAGCGATAGAGACCTAATTAAAGGATAAATATATAAGAAAACATTTTTATACCAAAGAGTGTTGAACATCTATGTAATATCTAATCTATTGATCCAAAAAACACATTTTCCGCCGCTGTTATCACTACTTTCTTTCATCTGACAATTGTGGTTCGTGGTGACATTCACGACCGAATAGCGTAAATGGCTTCCAGGTTCCTTTTGCACCGGAGATGTGCAAGTTACACTGTCATTACTCTGAGAAGTTAAAGAGGCAAGATCTACAAGGCTACAAGTGTTTTTCTTCTCCTAGACTGGTGATAGCATATGGAGGTCGTGTGCTGATCAGATTATATCACCCGCCCCTCTCGACCATACTGACAATATTCAAAGGGATACAGATTACATTTGGGAACAGTTTGGTTGCAGGAGTTGCCGGATAAGTGTCAGATTTGACAGCCAAACCCCTTCGGAGTACCAGTCCGGATTTATATATCTACATAAACTTCACTAGCCTTTTCCATGTTTTAGATATGATCGCAAGACAGCGGACGTTGAAAATAACGGTTTTTCTTCTCTTAGGTGAGCTGCCTTCCTGAGTTGTTGAGCACCATCTACCCGCCTCATTTCCTAAATGACAGTGAATTCTGACCATTCTGTCACGAGTGAAGAGAAGAATTGAAATTACAGTGATGCTCTTCTACCAACGGATGGTGAGATTATTACAGTTTACCCAATGAAAGACCCGAGAGTCACTCAAGGTAGTAGGTTACTGAAGGAATGTTTTGTGTGAGTGGTAAGAATAAGAGGCGTATTTTACAAGGATATCGGTTTTTCCTGTGTTTGTATAGATTAAGATTGCAATATTTGGGAAAGCACTATCTCGGTTGTAAACACTTCCCTCTAAAAACGCTCTGTAGAGAGATATTTGTGTGGAAAAATACTTTTCCCTAATGGAATAAAAGCAGAGCCGTGGTGGATCATAGCTGACAAGGTTAGATTTGGTGGAACTAGGGAGTGTGATTAGTTTGAACATTTTTCATGGAAATAGCTTATGTGCGTAAAAAGGCAAGAAGTGAAATTAATTGCGTTATATAAGAATAAAAAACGGTTAAACTAATATTTAAAGATCATAAGATTGCAGAGCTCAGGTATACATCCTGGAAAGAACTGTCCGAGTGTTACTTACTTCTTAATTTTTACTAATAGAATAAGAAGGGAATCAGAAAGATTCATGCTTTTGGATATGACATGGCAAATCCCAGTCGCAAAAATCCTGGAATAAACGTAAGTAGCTCGTCACATAACATGAAAAAAAACGATAGAACAGTAAGGGGCTTGTGACATTAGGTTTATGGGAAAGGAATTGGAAAGGAAATAATTCTTCACTCACATGACCGCATCCGAAGACTGAAAAGTAAGAGCTGGGCAGATTCAGCCGCGATGTGGAAGCAGTATTTTATTTCTGGTCTGATCTGACTCTTCTAAAGACACAGTATATGAAGCAGTTGGAATCCGATACTTACTGCAGCGCTAGAATGAACCGACCGTTTTTTTCAGCATTCTTAGCAATATTTCAATACATGACTACAGAAGAGGTAACAAAAACACGGAGAATTGAGTAATGGCTAAAAACTCCAACATAAACCACCTGAAGATGACCGGAGCGTGCAAATGCTGAAACATTGTGAATAGGATAATAAAGATGAGAATAAATGTAGGCTGATAAGTGATTCTGTTTCTGTTATTAGGTACACGAGGTTCGATGGAGTATGTTCCTCCCTAATTTCTAGGGAGTTCATTCGCTATTTCAATCTATTCTATAAAGAACTGTAAACGCTTCATATAACGTTGTATAGATATTCGGTGATTTACTAATCATTATAGAAAACTGTAACATCTAACACAATCTCAAACACTAATTTCTAAAGACTTAAAATAGTGGATAATTTAGTAATGATAATAGAAAACTGTTACATTTTGCACAATCTCAGACACTACTTTCTAAAGGCTTAAAGCTTTGAATTACTTTTTTATATATATAAATGAGAATGTGTAGGTGTCAGACTCATTATCAACTTTAATATAGTTGCAAATCAGTTGGTGAAAATGCAAGCACCGTAGTTATTTTACAGACTGGCAATAACAAAAAGAACTACTGTTTATTAACTTTGACATAATTGGGAAGAATATTTGAATAATCAAGAGTCTATACTGGCATAAAACGGCCTGCCTATGTGTAGAAAATTAATTCAGTAAATATGCATATATAGGAATGAGGTGTAAGACAAAGATGTATCTTCTCACCAAACTTATTCATCAATTAGTCGATACTGAGAAAATTGAAAACCCTAACAGGGTTTATTATTGACGGCTGCAATCCTAACGATATAAGATATACTGATGGCACAGTGTTGTTTAGCAAATACGGAAAGTAAAGTACAAAGTCTCCTACGGATAGTAGTGAATGGATGTTAAAAGAAAAGACTAATCATTAAATGCAAGGTGACTGATTGTGTGTTAGCAAAAGAAGCATCACAACATGCAAATTTGAAATTGGAGATAACAAAATGAAAAAAGCAGAGCAATTTGAATAACTAGGAAGTGTTTTAACAGAAAACAGAAAGTGCGACACTGGAAATCTGAAGGCACATTGGCATAGCAGAAGAGCCTCTCAAAAGCTAAGCAATGTACTACAATATAGAAACATTTTGTTAGAAACAAACAAAATGGACTGAAAACTTACGTGAATTAAGTTATCCTATATGGCAATGGGATGTGCGTTGTGTGCAGTGGATATCAACTCGGAACAAGAAACCGGTGTGCCGAGTTCGAATTCCAGTTGAATTCATTGCATTCACTTACGCGCAAATACCCTTAGGAAAGGTATTAATCAGTCTCTTACTTCCAGTTATGGGTTAAATAACAGAACAGATTGGGTTCTATAGCCTTGGCTGGCAACCAGTCTACCGCAGAAAGCAATGGCAACCTACTGCCGGGATAATCTGCCCAGTCAGTCATGACTCTTTCGAGACATGATCGCGCAAGCGTGTTTAACGTATGACACTTAACTGACTGATATGGCAATGAATGATTGACAATTTCTCAAAGATGAAGACAAGACGAAGCAACAAAAATACTATTCTACTGAAGTATTGTGAGGATAACATGGATTGAGCATATGAGCAACGACATAGTTTTAGAGTAAATGGAAACAAAATGAAAATTTATACTTAAGACAGGAAAATTATTTGAAATTTTGAGGGTACATAATGTAGAACGAGGCCTTGGTAACTCACAGGACAGAGAAAAATACAGAGTGAAACCAAGTGGGCAGAGGAAAATCTTTCTAGTGTACTCGAGTAAATAGATGGCGTAACAAAGTTTTACAGAATTTAACAAAAAGGCAAAATTTATTAAGAATTACAATAGACAAGAAAATGTGGAGAGCCATGATGGCCTACGTCCTGAAGAATCATTGTTGTTGTCAAATAATTGTTAAAGAAAACTTCACTCATCAAAAAGATGTTTTTTTAATCATCTCATTCCAAGCAAGGCATTCTACTGCCATTGTTGTGCAGGGTGTTACATAGGGAAAAGTGATGAGAAAGAGGGGTTAGTTATAGAAAATGTCAGAAGGAGGGTAATAGACGCATAAGAATACCGAGGATGGGGGTGGAGTAGATGAAAGAAGTGCTTGAGAGAATGGATGCGAGTTAGTGAGATAGGAGATGTCTATTGACCTTACATTTAGATTCCTGGAGATTGTAGCTGTCGGTGAAGCAAGTATACGGAAGGGAATACCACAGGCGAGGAAAAGAAGCTGTTAGATAAGAAATTGCGGTTATATTTTATCAGTTTCACTTTAAAAGGGTGGGATCGAGTTGCCAATTTAGTAGCTCTTGCAAATTCATACCTAGTGGGCAACAGTGATCTACGTTCATTGGAGCAAAAACCGTGAAATTATTTATAGAAGAAGTACATGGAAGCCACGTCACGCCGGTAAGAGTAACTGCAGACGAGCTGCCAAGTCGGTATCGATCACATTATAGATTATCTGTTGGATTTTGACAAGAACCATGAGATGAATAGCAGGGTCACCCGACCAGATGTGGCAGCAGTATTCAATCCACGGGCGGATGGTAGATTTATATATGTGCAAGATGGACTCAGACGAGAAAAACTTCCTGGCCCTGCAAAATGAACCGACCTTCTTAGCAGCAGATTTAGCAATGGATTAGATATAGTTATTCCACATGAGGTCCGCTGAGAGTGTGAGGCTAAGGAGGCGTTTTGTTTTTACTTACAAGCAGACTAGCCTGTTCCATGCTAATGGGGGGTAGGAGCGATTGTCTATGATGATTAATAAATAGCAGTCTCGTTTTGGAAGCATTAAAATTCATGAGTCATTTCTTACCCCAGTCTACCACGGATTGGAGGTCCTTCTCAAGTTTGGCAGCGAGGTTCTCTTTGTCAACCTCAGCAGATTTTTGCTCGCGGCAAGAGTAAACGGTGGTGTCTTCAGCGTACATCCCTACTGGGGATTTTATTACATCGGGGAGATAGTTAATGTAGATAAGAAAAATAGGACCTATGATTTTCCGAAAGTGTTGATGAGACGGAAAAATTAAAAAAAAATAAATAAATAAATGAATAAAAATAAAAAATAAATAAAAAATAAATAAATAAGTAGATAAAAAACCAGTTATTTTCATGAGAACATAAAAAAAGAAAACCGAAGTGTCAAATCAAATAATGATCTCATTCTAATATTCTTTACACTATTTAAATGTGGACGATTTTCTCATCTTTGTTGTTGATATCACTAAAACAAAGATGAGGACAATATTAATTTCGAAGTGAAGGAAAATAAATCACACTAGTTCACAAAGGAATAGATACCGGTCGAAAAGGAATAACTAGCGTTGTGTTTTCCATAAATTTACACACACCGCATAGTCGTTAATTGAATAATCTTCTTTTAACGACTTAGTTTGTTTGCAAAAACCTAGTCGCTAAATGGTTTTATCGCTTAGTAAAAAAATCAAACACAACAGTTATTTCAAGAATACAATGAGTGTAAGCAACGGAAAACTAATGCTATATTGTCATAGATTAACTAACACTGATATTATTCACTAACACTGCTATTTTTTAATTAACAAATGAGTTCGGAACCAACAACATGGTCGCTAAACGAATTGTTCATTACATGAAAGATCGTACCTAACAGTTCTTTCAAACCTATTATGCGTCCCGACGTAGGAAGTGTGCTGCAGTGGATATCGTCTCGGAACGACAAATCGGGGAGCCAAGTTCGAATTCCAGTTAAATTCTTTGCATGCACTTACGCGAAAATACCTTTCTATATTCTTGGCTGGCAACCAATCTACTGCAGAAAGTAATGGCAACCTACTGTGGGATAATCCTCTTCCCAGTCTCTTTCAAGACATGATGGCCCAAACGTGTATCACGTATGGCACTTAACTGACTGATGCGTCTAGAAAACGTAAAACATGTCTGTCATATACTCACCAACGCTGCAAATACAATTTAAATACAATTTCCCGCTCCAATGACCTGATTGCTTAACGAGATGGTCGTTAAGTGTGATATGCTACCTTAAGGTTTACTTCAAGAATACTTTGCGGGTAATGAATCAGCCAGTGTAAGATAACTTTAACGTCACTAGTGCGCTATTTGTAATATTTCCAATTTATTTTTAAATGTTTGTACAGTCACGTCTCACCGACTTGCTGTAGCTTCACTCTGTCTTTTTTACAAATATTTTCATGAAAACTGCTCTGACGATCACATGAATTAATGCGTGCTACTACATTGGAATGGAAATCCCACCACTTTACTGTTGAAGTACTTAAATGTAACCCTCTCTTCTACTCAAACAGTTTCTTTTCTCGCACTTCCGTTTAAATGCAACGTTAAATGCCATCTTCTATCTCCTTAAATACTAACCGTATTTAATCCTTTCTTTGAAATTCTCTTTTTCTCTCACTGTAACCCCCTGCGCACTAGTGGCGGTCCCATATTGCTTGGGGTGAAATGATTTTTTAAAAAAAGTGTACGGAATAGCGTCATCGTAAGAAAGACATTCGCAAAGGAACTCTATATTCTGTACATGACATTATTTTGCAGACTAAACAAAATATTTTCGAAAAGCTTATTAATAAAATAACCCATCCGCTATTAAACTAATTTATGAAGTGCAGAAAATTTCATTTAAATCTGATTAATACACCTTATTTTTACTTTCGTTCAGTAAAATACATATATTTTGACGGAACACGGTTGGATATATATATATATATATATATATATATATATATATGTGCTTATTTTATATGATTTTATAACTGTCTTTGTAAGTTTGTGGTGGTTAAGAAAAGTGAGTTGTTAAGAGAGGAGTGGGGGTATATTGTTGCTGGTAACAGAGCGGCATACTGATGGGTTGTACACAGCAACGCGAAACGTTTGTGAAGAAACATGTTCTTCAAAATTTGCAAGGTTGACTGAGAGGCCCGTTTGATTCTGTATTGGTTGAAGCCAGGGAAATCAATTTGTTTTGATTATTGCGGCAGAGCTATAAACTATAAAAATCGTCGTATGCATAAAGATGATTTTCTGATTTATCAAATAGAGAGGGTGAAGCCGTCAATACACTGAAATATATATATATATATAATAAATATCTGTGTATATATATATATATATATATATATATATATATATATATATATAATATTCAATATTATAATATTCGATGATATTGATAAGTATACATATTATCATACGTTTAAGGCACAACTCGGAGTTCATGCATTACGCAATCATCAGGTGCATATTATAAACTTTTTTTTTTATTTGATCTGGGATGAATTTTTTTCATTTAATAAATGTAAAATTTAATAAGGCTTATAACGAATCCCAAAAATGGAATAGGAAACTAAAATTGTTGGAGTTAAAAAAGAAAAAAAGTATTATTTGGGGAACCGATTTGTTTATCATAGGTTAAAGAGGAGGTCACTTGTTTATATTTGTGACGAAGACGCCGAAAAAATATAATAGTAAATAATACGAGGTAGAATTTTGTAAATATGCATATAAACAAACTCATAACATACCCCTCATATATATATATATATATATATATATATATACTGCCTGCCGGGCATAATTATTCGTCCACTCCAGTTTTGTTTTGCTTTTTAATGATGTATTTCATACTATTTTTAGTATTTATTGTCAAGTGGATAACTCTAAATGAAAATAAAATAGTTCCTTTGTTATTATTATTTTGCAAAATTTACAAGGCAGCCACGAAGCATTTGCTTTGGCCAGCCAATAAGAAGAAGAGACTAGCACAGGGAAATGAGCACGGAAATTGGGTACTAAAACAGTTCATTTGATGCATATGTTAATGTGCAGTATTAACAAAAGAAGTATTCTATTTTTATTTAGAATTATCTACTCGGAAATAACTACTAAATATAGTATTTTGTTAAACGTGGAATACCTAATAATTATGGCCAGTAGTGTATATGATAATAATATAGTTCCAGGTATATCAAAACGATCAATATTATTGATAGAGAGTACGTAAATATGCAAATGAATTTTGAGGTCAACATCCCATAGTGACTATGAGTTCAGTTTTTAGACGCAATCTTCAGTTTATGCAGGAACATCAGTGTTCACTTTTATTCATATACAGACCATTGCAAAAGTATTGGAACGGCAAAACAATTCCTTTGTTTCTGAGGTCAACTGACAACATTTGAAATCAAGATCAAAATATGAATATGAAAAAAATTCAGAAATTTCACCTTTTACGTCCTGGATTCGGATGTGTTAAACTGTTTAGGACATACGACCTTTTGTATCAGATAATTTAATATTCAAGTGAACTAAAGTAAAGGAACGGATAGTTTTAAAGTTAATAACTTAATATTTGTTTTCATAGCCGTTGCTTGCAATACTTGCATCAAGCCTGCGACACATTGACATCCCCATATTGTTGATTTTTTCATTTGTTATGCTTTTTCATACTTTTAATGCAGCTACTTTCAGTTCTTTTTTTCTGAGGTTTGTTCCTTTAGTCTTCTTGTCAGGAGCTACAATGCTTGCTCTATTTGGTTATGGTCCGGTGATTGATTTTCCCAGTCTAGAACTGTTCAATTTCCCAGCTTGATGAAATCCTTCGTTGTGTTGGCAGTATATGACAGATCAATGAAATGATAAAATTAATTTCGGTTATTTTGGATTCATTTCTTTGTAAATTGTCAGATAAAATGTTCATTTACACTTTCAAAAATGAATGAGCTTCTTCCAGAAGCAGCAATTCAAGACCAAATAGAAGACATTTTCCCCCTTAATGCTTCACAGAAGAGCTTGTATGCTTTTGATTGAACCTTTTATTTTTCTACAATTTCGTTTTTGATCACACTGGTAGAGATTAATTTTGGTTTCATCAGTATATAAAACTTTCTTTCAAAATTTTATTCACCCATCTCCGTACTTCTTTTCAAATTCCAATCTGATCCTCTGATCCTTTCTGCTGATGAACGGTTTGCATCTTGTGATATTGCATCTAGACTTTTCCTCTCAAAGTCTTTTTTTATGGTGGACTGGGAAACTTGCACTGGAGAGGCTGCTGGTAATGTCACTGACTGTTGTTTTGGGGTTTTTCATCAGTTCTCATCATGTTTCTGTCATCAATTGCTGTTGTTTTCCTTAACCAACCTGTTTTATACCTGTTGCTCAGTATACTAATATTTTTTTCTCAACATTCTGAATTGTTGTTAAACTATTTACAATGTTTGTTCAATGACTCTGGTCAGTTTTCCTTTTTTCTCAGCTTCAAAATGGCTTGCTTTTCTTCCATAGACGCCTTTCTTGTCTTCATGTTGACTTATCTTTTTAACAAGAAATGCAGTATTTACAAGTAAAGCAAAAGACCATTTATTTATTCAGAATTGTTTAATAATTATTCATTCAATCTAAAAAGAAACAACTTGACAGAAAGGAACACTTGTCTTTCCGGCGTTCTAGTATTTCTGGTCATTTGAAACATAAGTAGCTTCAAACAAAAGGTCAGTCAGTTAAGTGCCATACGTTATACACCCTTGTGCGATCATGTCTCGAAAGAGACATGACTGACAGGGCAGAGGATTATCCCAACGTAGGTTGCCATTACTTTCTGCGGTAGACTGGTTGCCAGCTAAGGCTATAGAACCCAGTTTTTCTTGTTATTTAGCCTATAACTGGAGGGAAGAGACGGATTAATACCTTTATCACGGGTATTTTCGCGTAAGTGAATGCAAGGAATTAAGGTATTATTAAATGTCTAACTCATCTAAATCTAAATACCAATGAATAAAAGCTGAATTTCTGAACTCCTGTCTCAGATTATTCTTTTGATCTTAAAATTGAAATAATTTCGTCAGTTAATAACACACACACACACACACACACACACACACACACACACACACACACACACACACACATATATATATATATATATATATAATTTTATCAGGTGCATATTTTAATATAGAAATTCTTAATATGCGTCTGATGAGTGCATAGAGAGGGAAATTCTGCGTGATGGTTAAACGTAGAATAATATGTATATTTATTGATATATACTTAACAACACTCTCATATTACACCGAGTACTGTTTTATGAACATCAGAAAATATTATATATTCATGTGTACCTGCGTGTATACCTATATGTATATGTATGTATATTTATTGATATCCATACCTATATATATATATATATATATATATATATATATATATATATATATATATATTGTGTATTTGGCCAGGTTTATGCAGGTTTCATTGAAATCGACAAATAATGATAAGATTTCTTATATAATTTAAGATTTCTTATATAATTTTTCGTGTTTACTTATGATTTATTTCTTTTCAGAACACAAATTATCTAGAAATTGTCTAAATGTTTTGTGTTTCCGAACGTTTCAGCTATACTTTTAGCCAATGTTAAGGCTGAATTTTATTTTACTTGTATATGAATATTTGTAGAGTTTATGTGTGTAGAGTAATACGTGTTTGATATTCCGAAAGTTGGTAAACATATTGTTATCGTGTTCATAATTGATACTAACTGATTTTTATTTATTAATAATGCTCCCATTATTTTTCAAGTTTTTTTCTTTTTTTACATTTAGATGATGATGTTATGGGTGTTTTTTCAACAAGTATGTGGCATACAAAGTTTGGTAGATTTCCGTTGCGTTTAAATGATATCGAATTGAACTATGATCTTAAAGGTGCAATGTAAATGTTGTTTGGATGTGGCAGTGAGAACGATGTAATTGTTTACGAATGTGGATAGATTGAAGCCGTAGGAAGATAGTTAATTTTTCTTGGTTCGGCCTTATGTCATACATACCAAACACCCTACAGCTAACATGTTTATCCAGAATTATCATCAGCTTAGTATCATCAGAAGGTTGGTTTGTAGCAGGTTGGAATGTGTGAATAATTATGGAATAGGATAAGAATCAAAATATACATTTTGCATTTTAAAATAGAAATTTATTAAAAGGAAAGAATAACATAAGTTGTAGGAGTTAATGTACAATTAAAAACATTATTAATAAGTTAAGGGTAGAGTTCGTGTTTAATGATAAAGTTATGGGTATCAAGATTTGTAGAAAATGTTCGTAGTAGTAATTGTTGAAAGAGTATATGCGTACGTACGTACGTATCTATGTGTGTATGTATGTGTGTATGTATTCAGTAGGAATGTTTTTGGATGGATACCAAAAAGTAAAAGGAACCAGCAGAAGGAAAAATAAAGAGGAAAATGTCCGGGTCAGCTTGAAGCTTCGCTCGTTACATTTTAGGCTGTCGTCTTTGTTGTTTCCACCCCTGACTGACTGACACTGATCAAGTCCTTTTATTGTAATCTAGATTTTTCACACGTGCTCGCTAAGATTTTTTTGGTCTTGCAAGTCGCTCCCATTGGTCAAAAATCAATTTAGCACTTACTTACGAAATCTAGTTTCGACTTTTTCTTTAAGCACATGGTCAATCCTTTTTCGATTTGTGAATTTTTCTAAAAGAGAAGAAGAAGGTAGATTTTAATTTTTAATTTCATATCCCTACAAGATTAAGAATACAGTTTATGAAAGAACATGCACATTCGTAAACAATACTGGAGTTTTAGTTTTAGTCTGAGTTTTGTTTAACGGCATATCAATCTCAATTGGTTATTTAATGCAAAAAGTTAGGGTCTGAAGGTAATTTTTAATATTAGATTATAGTGAGAAATTTGATTTAGTCAGATTTTAATGATTCTTTTGTTTTTTGTTTTTTATTTTAGAAAACTGAAAATGTCTTTTAGTTTTGAATTAGAAAATAATACGCTGAGAATTTTTATTTTTCAAAAATGTGTTATAGTAATTTTTTTTTCAAAAATGTATTGTTGATAATACTTTTCTCTTAAAAATGTTTATTTTTCTATAAACGTGTATTTTAATACTTTCATAGTGTTTTGACCCATGTTTAGGGGTTAACGGTTTGCCCGTAGCTGGGACCATAACAGGTGCTACCAATCTGGGTCAGGGTGGACCTTAGAACAATAGCAATTGAGAGGTGGTTCCATGCTCCTCACAACCTCCCAATCAGAGGCCTTGCTGCCGGATGCAGTTTACCGTCATGGAAAGGACCAACAAAACTGGATCTCTGCAGTCCGATCATGAAGGTGGATGCTATTCTTGATTTGAAGTTTTAAACTTTATGTATAAAGATAAGTTATGTAGATAATCAATCAAATTTACTTGTTTAAATCAGTCTGAGTTGCATATATTCGGTTAATGTTTTGAAGTGAAAATTCATCCTATTTACAATTGGCTTTTGTCGAAAATATTCATGTTACCTTTTTTGTCGGTGTGTCTGTTGTTATTGGTTGCATTAGAAAGAAGAAGTCTGATATGGTAGGCAATTATATAATTTGGAAAGCTGTTGTTCACAAGCGTTTGTGGAGTTCTTTGAAGAAACGCGGGCGAGAAAATTAATTCTCATACGCTCTCTAAGAGAATATTTTTAATAACTTCAATTTTATATCTAAGAGAACATTAATAAAATTAAGGTTGCAAGATTTTTTACTACTGTATTTTATATATAGTGAAGTAGTGAAAGTATCATTTTTAGACTCCACGAGAACATTAAAAAATGGAAGTTTATTTTGTGGCTAATATGTGAAGTTGAGAATAGAATTTCTTTCAAAGTACTTTTAATATTATCGATTTCGTTTTTGTTCTCAGATAAAACGAAAATATCATCAACATATCAGATATATATTTTCGGTTTGTTAAATTTTAAAAGACTGTTTTTGACACGAAACAAATTGTAGGATTTTGAGCTGGTGAATAATGTCCTGAAGAGGTGTATTTTTATGATGCAACAAAAATATGCAAACTGCTAGAGAAAGAAAATGAATATTGTTTTGATAAATATTTGATCGTTGTTAAAATAAAGCATTCGGGTAAAATTCTCCGCGTCAGGAAAATATTTGATTGTTTTGAAACCAGCGTAGTCAGGGTCAGATAATATGGGCTTTGGAATTATGTAAACAATGTGATATGACGTGATCACTTATATAAGAGACAGAAATTGTTAGTAGTAAGCAGTCGGTTGAGAATTGGGATTTGAATCAAGACCGAGAAAGACGCAAAGAAAACCGCGGACGATCGTGGCTTCTTGCCCCTCGATGCGTGTGTGCTGTCACCTTCGAACATATCTTCTACTCTACGACACGTCACCTGATGGGCAAATGAGTGATGTGCTGTCTACATTTGTTCCTAT
Source organism: Ascarosepion bandense (assembly GCA_037127315.1). NCBI lineage: Eukaryota > Metazoa > Mollusca > Cephalopoda > Sepiida > Sepiidae > Ascarosepion > Ascarosepion bandense. The sequence continues at coordinate 3,087,188 of JBBBDQ010000398.1, forward strand.
GTGCGTGTACCCCTGACTACTTGCCTACACACAACTGATTGCAGAGATTAAACTAAGTGAATATATTTTGTACACACGTTGTCCGTCGTTATATTTCAAGCCGAGCACCAACATTGGTTTGCAGGTTTTACTGCATCCGTCACCCTGGAATTCATCGTCTTTATATACAAGAAAATAAAATTAGAGAATCACGTACCAAGAGAGTTTTCCAAACTTACACTTTTAGTTTGTGCATAAATATCGCTGTGATGGTCGTAGAAATAAACGTTAGTGGCAAGTAAATTTCCTTTGAGAATATTAGATTTGATAGAGGGGTGGGAATTGAATTATATTTCTATATGAAGTGAATGATTATATCAATCGTTTCATCAACAGGAAATTTAGTAAATAGATTTTCAACATCTAGCGACGTGAGGGTGCCTTGGTTTGGTGTTGTAAATTTATGAATTTGAAGAAATTTGAAGGAATTCATCAGTTGACTTAATGCTATAATTAGTAGATATGTATCGAGTGATAATATCATTAAGAGACTATGACACTTGTTATACAGATGTTGAAATCTGAGAAATGATAGGTCTTAATGGGTATCCAAGATTGTTAAATTTGGGATAAGTATCCAGGTAAATAATCGCTAACAATTTTGTTAATTTCAGTATGGATACTATTTATTTTTATAAAACTTTGGATCGGTCATAGATGAAGTGGTGTTATTTTCGTGTGGTAATCTAGTTTATTCAAAAGTACGTAAGTGTTAGATTAATCGGCCCTTCGAATGACGATATTAGGGTTGCATTTAGTTCTTTTACAGTATTTGTAAGTTTCCTTTGGAGATGGTTGTAGATATTGCGTATAGAACGGTTATTTAGATTATCCTCCCTGGGGAAATATCTGAGATTTGGATGGGGTTTTGTTAATTTGTTATTTTCTAGTTGGCATAATGGCTGGTGTAAAATTTCAGTTTCGGTCTTCTTTGTGAGGAGGTTAAATTTTGGTTGGAGGTGATAATTTGAGCCGGGAATAAAATATTCCTTCTGGTCATCTCTTAGTCTGTTGCTGGATTGATTCATGCATTTGTCAGTGGGGAATTGAGTATTTCCTTTGTATATATAGCTTTTTGCGATTATTTGTCGGTGTAATTTGATACTTAGGTTAATATGGTATTGTGCTACGTTACATTCAGTTTCAGTCAGGATGTCTTTTTAGCATCCCGTCGTGTTTCTGGATTTCAACATTTATATGTTGGACTGAGTTTTTTTTATATTGTTATCTTTTTTTTTTGCTATTTATATTCGTCGTAAAACACTTGGACAATTTCCTATATGATTTGGGTTCTGAAAAGAAAAAATCATAAGACACACAAAATAAATTATATAAAAAAACGTAATGGTACTAACTTGTCTGTAATTTTCAATAAACGAGGAAAATAATTACAACGTTCAAAACATTAATTTAACACATTGCTCTATATAAAATTAGAGCAATAAATGTTTATTATACTTTAAAACATGTACAGACTACAAACTGCTGAAATTTTAATTAAATTGTCATTAAAATGGCGTCATTTGCACTGCGTACTATATACCCGGATGTGCGTTGTGGTTCAGTGAATATCGGCTCGGAACGACAAATCGGGGTGCCAAGTTTGAATTCCAGTTTAATTCCTTACGTTCCCTTAGGCACAAATACCCTTGGAAAATGTATTAATCCGTGTCTTCCCTCCAGTTATGGGTTAAATAATAGGACAGATTGGGTTTTTTACCTTTGGCTGGCAACCAATTTACCGCAGAAAGCAATGGCAACCTACTGCAAGACAATCTTCTGCCCAGTCAGTTGAGTCTTTTTCGAGACCTGATCGCTCAAAGCGTGTATCACGTATGGCACTTAACTGACTGACTATATACTTGAGGGTAGTGTTCTACGGTTAAAGGAAAGCAGTTTTGTTTTGGAGGCTTTAATATTTACAAGCTATTTTCTTTCACAGTTAAGCACTGAGTGGAAAACCAATTCAAGAGCAGCTGCCAGGATTACTTTGTCAGATCTGACTGATTTGCTACTGAGATAGTATTAAATGGTAGTGTCGTCTGCGTAGATGCTAAATTGAGAATTGATGATATTAAAAGGATCAATGATGAACATCAGAATCTGCGTAGGATGAGAGGGCACTCGCATTCATATGACAGGATTAGGAAGTGAACCCTTTCAACCTTCATTCAACGATCTGATAAGAACGATTGGATGAAATCAAACAATCGTCCTGTAATATCTTATCTCTGGACTTCATCGACGTGCTAAACACTTTTAAAAGCATTCAATATATGAAGAGCTGTTATTATCGAAAGCTGGGTATACATATTCAATTACACATCAGCGGTAAGAGACTAATAGGGTGATAGTTTAAGGGGAAAGAGTTTTCTCCAGTGGAGGACCTCCAACAGATAAAAATCAGGAGGCAGCGAGACAATTGTTATAAAGTTTAGATAGAAGTGAAGCCATTTCGGATACACACTTTTTTTTAGAACGACGGCTTGTGTTGTGGGTGTCAAGATTGGTAAGGATGCCTGATGAACAGGTTGTGATGACTAGATAGATAGATAGATAGATAGATAGATAGATAGATAGATAGATAGATAGATAAGAAAAGGCGATAAATAGCGTAGCTGTTATCAATGTACAAATCGAAATCAATAAAGTCAGTATCAATTTCACTTGCCGCTCTTAATATATTGAGAAATATTCTTGGAAAGTTACGATTCTTCTAACTTCTTGTGATCTTTCCTCTGTTTACATCTCTTCAGAAACGTTTCTTCACTGCAGTGGCTCACAGAGGAAAGCCTGCTGAAGTGGTCATTTGGCTTAACGGTGCTGTGCTTAATGGTAATTAAAAGTCTAGCGTACCCGTGTCATGAAGAACACATGGTCTAGTGGATATAAGCGTTGGTTTGTTCCAGTGACATGACCCAAACAGTTGTAAGTTTAATACCTGGCTCCAGCAGTGTTGAACAAATAATTTGGAGTTTTGAGGGAGATAACTACATGACATGCATGTGGAATGATAATGATATTTCGGTTCGAAATTCCTAGCACATAAAGAAAGCCGAAACGTTATGAACAGGGCAATATAGATGAGAAACACAGTCAACGCAAAGTAAATAATATAAATATTACCTCATCTCAGAAGTATAGACAAATAATGACGGCAAGTGTTTGTAAGTTTTTATCGTGAGAATCAATGAAACAAAAGCCTTGAAACAATATATTTTCATTTGATTAAACGGAGATAAAGAAATCGCAGATAAAATAGAGGTCAATAATTTTTTATTTGTTAGACGTTCAATGGTATGATTCATTGATTACTTCACGTATAATATTATAAAATATATAATTTTCTTTTTGATCAATATATTTTCATAATAAGATTTTTATGTGTTTAATAAAACAGTGAAGTAGAAATATCTCTCGGGAGAAAAAGATTAGCAACAAAACGACAAAGACGGTGACATCAAAGCCAATTACAAGATCAAGATGAGGTAAGACGATCACTTAATAGACAAAGGTGCCCATGTTCCTCAAATAGAGGACGTAAACAAATAAGACTGCAATCTAACAATTGTAGGAGCAAATGAAACAATTAGTTAAACGATTCATTTAATTCGTGGGCCAATTTTGTCTGAATGCAGATAAAAATGTTATTTGTAAAGATTTTTTTAATGACTAAGGGAAGTATTCAGTCATAAATTTAACTTAAGTTGATTTATTTCCCTTTCCTTGACAGTCGAGATAGAATATATATAAATAAATACACAATACATAAATAAATACGGATTTATAATTATTATGATGTTTGATCTATTGACAACCGTGACAATCTTCAGTGAACATATTAACAGTTTTAATGTATAAGAATAATATATATATATATATAAAAAACCGGAATTGAATCTCAGCCCTCCAATTTTCAATTCTCCGCTATTATCTATTGCATCGCCTGTTAAATTTCATCAACTTCGGCGATTATACAATAATCGGTATTTCAACCTGGTATGTCCATAATCTATAGTTATAATGTACATAAATATATATATAGGCTTGTGGATTCCGGGTAAGGAACCGCACAAAATAATGAACAACAAAACATATGGAGATAGAAAAATAGTTTATATGGAACGTAATATATTAACTTGAACACAGGTTAGTACGTCCAGAAATACTATTAGTAAGAAAGAAATATTTACAAGACTTGAAGTGAAGTCGTTAGAAATAGTATATCTGTGTATATTATTCTAGCTGAGTGGAACTCAGAGCTAATCTGAACTCTGATGTAGTCGTCTCTGGGTAAGTTCGGTATGTGTCGATAACTTACGTATCAGTTCCGGTACTCTCCGATAACTGGCAAGGATCTCTACGAATACTCTCTCTCTCTCTCTCTCTCTCTCTCCTCTATGGCAGCAAAACCTGTTCTCTCTATGACAGTAGTATATGTCTACTCAGTCGAGTTCCATTATCATATACAAAGGGGAGATCCCACAACACCCCCTCAGTAGCTTCTTTTTTGGGAGGAGTTAATAATTTTTCCTTTTGTTTTCTATGATTCTTAACGGCTTCAAAACTTTCTTCCATCGCGACATCGTTTTCTGAGGTGACGAGCTTTGCTCCTCACTTCTTTTCTGTATTTTGTTTGTGTGTCTCTTATGGGTAGATTTTTCTCCCTGTATTGTGTAGATGACATTTCCTGGTCTGTTTCTTATTGTTCCAAGTTCCCAATACTCCATATAATTTTTTAAATTTCTTAAGTAAACTTGTTCACCTCGTTTGAATGCTTTTTTGTTACTATAATAAAGATTGGTTGCTCATTGTTCTTTTGCTCGATTTTTATTTGCCAATTTGTTGCTTCGTCCTAGACCACTTGAGAATACCTTTCTCAATTTCGTAGCTTCTGTCGGCTGGCTCTTTATTTTTTTACAACAAGAGCTAATGGGTAAATCACCGACATTAAACTTCTGCATCAAGTCTGTTCCTACGAGGTTGTCTGTGATTTACATATCGATTATTTTTAATTTTTTGGTTTTTCCCTGAAATTTCACATTCACGATTATTTCGAAACTGATCTATTTTTCAGTGACAGATTTAGAAATTCTTTTGTTTGTGTATTCAGTTTCTTCCATGTTTGTAAGTTGATTATTGTTAAGTCTGAACCTGAATCTAATTGTAATGTGATTTTCTTATTTAATATTTCAATTTCTACATATTTCCGCATGTTTTTTTTCTATTCCAGTCTAGCAGATCTTACATTACTAGTTTTTATATACAGCTGCCTTGTGTCCCATCTTTCCACACGCTAGAAAAGTTTTGTATTTGAACCAACAATCTCTAACCCTATACAATCCACCACATCTGTAACATGCAGTTTGGGAGGGTGCTTGAATTTTATTTGATTTCTGTCATTAGTTCCTTTATATCTTGTAATCTTGTCATTAAATTTAGTTATTTCATATCTTGTAATTTTGTCATTAAAATCTCGTTTTACTTTTGGGGAGGTGGAAAAACATATGCGCAATTCCTGATTTTTGAATATCTTTACTGTATTTTTCTATACTTAGGCATTTTTAGCAATCTTCTGATAGTTTTTGCAACATTAAACCCTGTTCATTTTGGAGATTGTTAAGCGTTCGTTTTTGCATTTCTCTGTCTGTAACAGCGACTAATCTTTGGACAAATATAAGGCATTTAAAGTTGTCTGGAGTTAGATCAGCTGATTTAAAGTAGCCACAATGCTTGTTGACGATAGCTGAGAATGTTGGATAGTCATAGCTTTCATTTTTCACGAGATTAAGGCATTTCCACCTTTTATGAAACAAATAAATTTTTGGGCTAAATATCTCAGCGAGGCATGTCACTGCCTCATCGATCGTTAAGTCGTTTGTCTTCTTTAGCAGAATATAATCTACAAATTTAGTGTATTCCTCCGCATCTAATATTTTGAGCAAAAGCTTTAACTTTTCTTTTCTGTCCAGTTCAGACAATCGATGTTAAAAATGTCATCATATCGCCTGTAATACTCTCCAAAACTTTTGTCTTCATAAACATTAGTACTTAAAGGTTTCGATCGCATTCCGCACGGCATGTTGCGAAAACGTAGCCTCTTTTCCGTGTTCCTTTCTTGTGTGTTGATTGTCAGTTTTAGTAATAGTTATTGTAGTTGTAATTGTCTTTTTCAGTTCAACCTTTGAATTTCCTTTTGTCTTTCTTCATTTCATTTGCCTTTCGAATTTCTATTTGGTTTTCTTCATTTGCCTTTTGAATTTGCATTTGTGTTTTCGCTAATTTAATTTGTGCTTCTTCGAATTTATATTGTCTTTCTTTACTTCTTTTTATGATCTAGTATTCCGTTCTTAAAGTCATCCATGGTTTGTTGCTTTGATTCCGTGAAGCGTTTCACTTTTCAACTATTGGTTTTTTGGCAATAAATCTCGTAAAAATATTTTGTCCAAAATATTTTCCTGTTGAAGGGAAAAATATTGACTTTCAATTTTCTTTTTACAGTTTTTCATTCTATCTCTTTTCGTTCCAAAGTTGAAATGCCAGAGGATTATCTACGATAGTGTCGCCAAATTGTTTGTGGTCGGCCTGTGTGGCACTATGGTTTTTACGTTGTTCTGTATGAGTTCTGTTGTTGTGTGGTATACGTATACGTGAGTTCGATTCTTCGTCGCCAATTTGTTGTGGCGACTTGTGTACGAATCCTCGTCGCCAATTTGTTGTAGCGATGTACCTGTACGTAACTTCGAGTCTTCTTTGCCAGTTTGTTGTGGATTCCGGGTGAGGAACCGCATACAATAATAAACAACATAAACAGATATTGAGATAGAAAAGTAGTTTATATAGAACGTAATTACAAACTTGAACACAGGTTAGTAAATCCAGGAATACTATTAGTAAGAAAAAATATACACAAGACTTGAAGTGAAGTCGTTAGAAATAGTATATCCGTGTATATTATTCTAGCAGAGTGGAGCTCATAGCTAGTCTGACTCTCTCTCTCTCTCTCTCTCTCTCTCTCAACTCTATGGCAGCAACTCCTGTTATCTCTATGGCAGAAGTATATGTATACTCAGTCGAGTCCAGTATCATATACAAAGGGGAGATCCCACAACATATAGCTTAAAGATCATTTTTATGAATACCAATATTTGATTAGACTCTCTGTTTTTATTTATTTATTAAACCCGTATATTTAATTATTTCCATCTAACTGCCTGAATAAATCGAGAAATTTTGTTAAAGAATATGCGCAGGATTCGAACATGAGTCTCCTAGCGGCAACCATTATGAGATCTTATATTCCTTGAATTCTCAGCCACGAAGAACCTCATGGAGTGCGCATATTTATCGAACAATATTTAGGCCGGTAGACTGAAATAAATAAATAGTCGTCAGGGCCATACGTTATACACACACACTAGTAATCGTGTCTCTTTCAATATTGACTGAATTTCCCGCAGTAGGTTCCCATTTCTTTTTGCTGAAGACTGATTATCAACCAAGGCTATAGAATCAAATCTGTCCTGCAATTCAATACAGAGAAGTAGCGAAAAGAGATGTGTTCAAACCTTTCCCAAGGGTATTTCCATGTAAGTGAATGCATCGCATTCAACAGTGATTCGAACTTGAACTTGGCTCTTCGATTTCTCATGCCGGGCACATAACAATTGCACCACAACGCACATATTACATAAACGCGCATATTACATAAGAATTGCACCAAAACGCGCATATTACATCAAGTTTTTCAAATGTTAAGCGCTCACCCAAGGTGTTACGTAGATCATAAAAATCGTCATCAAAGCTATTTCGACTGCATATCAAATTGTTTTCTAATCTTCAGAATCTTTGTAAATATGTAAGCAGTTTTCAAGCTTTTTTAACCCACCGAAGTGATGCAAATTTTTCAAGCTATTCGAAGTTTGAAAAAATGCTGTTTGATTACATGTAGTGTATTAAGAGACAGAAAAATTTCACTAGAAACAAAGAAGATAGTACTGGATTGCTTGTTATGTCAGGAATGAGAGAATGTGATTATCAAGTCACGACATTTTATACGTTCGAATGTTTGCCAGTTTCAGAATAATAAAGACATGAACGAATGCTTTAACAATCAAAGTATTAAAAGATATTTCAATTCTACACACCTCAAAGAGAAGAGAAAAATATACACAAATTAATATTCACATCTCAAAGAGTAAAATATAGACAAGACTCGAGACACACTTTGTATATTTTGCAAATTTGACTAGAAAGTTACTTCTATCCTTTTAAACAACGCAAGACACATGCCTGAGCGAAAATAACATTTTTTCTTAATTTTTATTTTTTGTTCTTCGAAAAGGTCGAGGACTATCAACGAGAAAACACTGAACTATTAATCCCAAGAACAATTATGCCCTTAAAAAATAAATATATGAAAGCTAACGGCGTGAAGAAGTTTAAGTAAAAAAGAATTAACTCCTCGCCGGGTAAGGACTGAAATGGGTAAAAGGGCGTCATTCCGCGACTGTTAGCGCCAACTTCATGAATGGGATACGGTTCCTCGGAGCTGATCCCTTGCCCGGAATGGAATGACATGAGCAACAGGTGACATTGGACCGTTATCCTGCAACAGTTCACACCAAACAAAAAATTACTCTAGGGACATGGAACGTTAGAATGTGAAACAACTGTAGACAGCTGGAGAATGTCAAGTAGGAGATGAACAGATTGAAGATCTACATTTTAAGCATATGCGAAACTAGGTGGCCAAAAAAAAAAATTCGTCAGTGACAGCCACATGATCAGATAGGCAGTCGGTAAAAATAATGAACAAGGAGTCGGCTTCATACTGAACAAAGGCATTGAGAAATGAGTTCTAGAGTACTGCCAATTATCCGAAAGAATCTTGTGTTGAAACTGAAAGGAAAGCCCTTCAACATGTTATTGTAGTGTATGTACCGACAACGCAAAACACTGAGAAGGAAATAGAATCTTTTTGCTCCAAACTGGACAACGCTAATGCTCAGTGAAAAGCACAAGAAATTAGAATTATCATGGGCAACCTGAATGCCAAAGTAGGCAATTGGAGGGAAGGTGTAACAGTTGGAAAATTCGGACTAGGAAATCGCAATGATCGAACAGAAAAATGGATCCAATGGTGCACAGTGAATGACAAAGTAATAAACAACACCTAGTGTCAGGGACACCTAAGATGATTATGGACACGGAGAAGCCCAGCAGAAGACACGAATAAACCAAACGAATATATAACTATAAACAGGAGATTAAAATGCATTTGTTCATTGCAAAACTTAGACTGTGGAAGCGATCACCTTCCAGTCATATGTAAACTAAAGATAAAATTTCAAAGATTGAAGAAACCTTATGCAGTACCAAGACTGCAATACAACAGACACTTGAATGATCTCAATCTATAGAAAAATACGTGGGACACACTAAGAGAAGCGTTAGTGACATCAGAAAACGACATCGTTCCAAAAAAACAAAAAACAAAAAAAAACAAACGTCGAAGGTAAAATAAGTGCATCACAAATGAGATTCCTGATATGATGCAAAAGAAACAGAAAACAATGCCAAGAAATGGAAGAGAAAATACAGAAAACTACACAAAAAATGAGAATCAAATGCAGACAGGCTAAAGAGGAATAGCTCAACGGTAATTCTGCAGAAGTAGAGAGATTGAGCGTAACTAATAAAGGAGACATTCATAAAAAAAAATCAGAGAACTAACACGACAAAGGACCTGCTTCTTATCGGGATGTATAAAATTCAAGGATAGAACACTCACATTAGTGAAAGTGAAAGTAATTCAGTGGAATGATATATTAGAGATCTCTTTCAAGACAAGACAGATTAACCGACAATATACATAAATACCGACAAACCGGAAATATTAACATCCGAAGTGGAAGCAGCACTGACCAAACTGAACATAAACTAAGCAGCAGGACCAGACGGCATTGTAACAGTCTTAGACGATTTCGGCGTAGACAAGATTATATAAGGAATAAATGAAATCTACAACTGTGTCGATACACCGGATGCTTCCGACGAACTTAAGTCACTGGTGGCCCCGCCACAAGAATTTATTCGTGCAACCAGACTCGCGCCAAGGTCCAACCCATTTACAGTTAGATCAACAAAATGCAGCCGACATTCTACTCCAACAGCTTCTTTTCTCGCGCTTACCGCTTGTCGAACTCCCTTCCATATACTTACTTTTCTGACTGCTACAACCCCCAAGAATTTAAATGCAATGTCACTATCCATCTTTTATCCATTTTACGCGATATTTATACTCAGAATGTTATCAGAAAGATAACTACAAATGCAGAAAGACGTGTACCTACGCAAAGGCATTCGACACAAAGTACGACACAAAGACTTGACATATTCGGGAAAGATATTAGAGTAATCAAGAACCTCTACTGGAAGCAAACCGTCTGCATAAAGACAAGAAAGAAGTTCAGCAGATATACAAAAATAGAAAAAGATGTAAGACAATGATGTGTCTTCTCACCAGATCTATTCACCCTATACAGCAAAACAATTCTGAAAGAGCATTCGTCATTGGTTGCCACAATCTGAACAATATAAGATACGCAGATAATACAGTGCTGGTTGCAGACACGGAAAAAAACTACAAGACTTCTAAAAAAACGTAGATAAAGAAAACGGAAACGAAGGACTACGTACAAAACTGCAGGAAATCTGAATGCATGTTCATCAGTAAAAAGAGGAGTCCAAAATGACAACTACAGGCGGTGGATACAAAAATCAAGCAGGTACAGCAATTTAAATATATCTGATATGTGTTCTAACAGGGGACGAAAAGTGCGACACTGAGATCTAAAGGCGTATTGGCATGGCCAATGATGCATTCCAAATGCTGAGTAGATTAGTGAGAGACAGAAAAAGTTCTTCAGAAACAAAAAAGAGATAACTAGATTTTTTTGTGATGTCTGTCATTCAATATGGCAATGAACGCTGGAAAATCTCTTGAAAGATGAAGGAAAGACTTGAAACCAGTGAAATGTGGCTCTGCAGAAGGATGCTGAGGATACCATGGACTGAACATATGAGTCACGACAAGGTTTTGGAAAGGATGAAAACGGAAAGAAAACTGATACTTAACATAAGGAAAAGAGAGATAACGTTTCTCGGACATGTACTAAAAAAGAATGTTTTCTTCCTTCTATCTCTCACAAACTGTCCTTCTTCGAGATTGGAGGAAATATAGTAAATTATGACTTTTAACATACATAAGTTGTGAATTATTCTTTAGTACCCAAATCTAATGGCCTTGAACAATAGTAAATAACTACATATGCATAACCACCAATTTATGCGCACACACACCTCTCTCTTTTTTCATCTATCTATCTATCTATCTATCTATCTATCTATGTTCGTGTGTATGTGTGTATATATATATATATATGTGTGTGTGTGTGTGTGTGTGTGTGTGTGTGTGTGTGTGTGTGTGCGTGTGCGTGTGTGTGTGTGTGTGTAAGGTAAAGAATATCGTCCGTTGCAATTTCGATAATTCTTCTGTCGAGCGAGCAAGATAGACGAATGGTCAGGGAACCTCTGTTTGGCCGAGCGAATCAAAAGTACATCGCAAATCGGGCATCTTTGTCCGCTTTTCATTAAGAAAGGCTGCTCGCCTTAGAGGAAAGAGACTTGAATGTTCAAGCGTAAAATGGAAAAGCCGAGAAAAATATTGAGAGTCGAGAGCGGAGCGGATAAGGCAGAGAAAACAAGAAGGAAAAACAAAGAAGCAAGAATGGAAAGACAAAGAAGAAAGACTAAAGACAGGAAAATGGATGTGGAACTGTGCCAGGCCCGCGGAGCTAGAAATGAATCAGCACTTTGCAAGCCAATTCTGCTCGAACGCCCAAATCACATGTGAGAGAGACACGCATGCGTTGAAAAAGCAGCGGACCACACAACTGACTTTCATTTTTTATTTATTTATTTCTTCTTTTTTTTTATTTATTTCTTTTTTATTTCATTAACGCTTTATTTTTCTCTCACTTTTTTATCTTTCTTTTTCTTTTTGAATATTAATTCTCTGACTCTATTCAAGTGCGTTCTCACTTCTATAGATTAACAGCGTTTTTTACACTATTTATCTCTCTTTTAATTCCCTGATTTCAGACTGTGTCAAACAAAATCCTGCTACGTTCTTATTGCATTTTGAAGGGAGGTGAATCAAAATACAAACTTTGTTTCAAACAATACAGAGCCGGAAGGGCTCGTTAGAGTAGAGTGTTACCGAATAGGTTCAATATGAATGCAAAATAAGGAAGTAATCATATGAATAAAAGGAGGATAGATAACGATTGGCCCTCATTTGAAATGGGTAAAGTTTGTAGAAATCAGGGAAGCATCAACGCGGAAGCGTGTTCTGTATGATAACATTTTTGGAAAAAGCTGCCCGAGTGTGAGTGATTCTACTATATGACTATAGCATGGCGAATTTTAGATGTGAATAACTGAGTTGGTCAATGTAAAAATAATGTAGGCTATATGAACATTTACCATGGGTATAGTGATATAGTAACGTGAGGTTTACAATGTTGCGCTTGATGGAAAATGAAGTGAATAGACTGTAAGTAATGCCAACAAAAGATCGTGTGAACGATTTTGAACTTCACCAAAGCTGGAAAGTAAATACTGAGTTGCTCTAAAAATATAAACGATAGAGTGAATCAGTCATTTCTTAGCATCTTTGTAACTATATAACTAGCAGTATATCCCGGCGTTGCTCGGGTGTAATGAAAGCTTTAAAACTAATCTATGGTCCTGGAGCTCAGATTCAGCCTAAAGAATATTTGTGCGCAGTTTGATGAGAATTGGATAAAAATTGTGGATGTGTATAAAGGACATACAGACAGATAAACAGACACACACACAAACATCTTGCCTTTATATATATATATAGTTTCTTTGTCTATGAGTGTATCAAATTTGATTAAAACCAATCCATTCCTTCTATAACTCGATTTTTTGGATTATCGATTTTCGATATTTATCGGGGGTACCTCGACGCAAAACCTAGCGAAGAAAACTCGCAGACGCTTATAGTACAACTGTGTAAATTTTCAAGAAAATCGGTTCAGCCATTTCCGAGTCTATAGGTAACGGACACACACACACACACACAGACAAAGTTCCATTTATAAATAAGTTTCGATTAGATACCATTTGAGGTCTGTAATGAATTTCGAATTGGCATGGCGAAGGACGCGTTCTAGATGCTGAGTAAAGTATTATGAGACAGGAAACTTTCACTAGAAAAAAAAAAGAAGAGAGTACTGGATTGCTATGTGATGTCAGTTCTTCAATACGGCATCGAATGTTGAACAATATCATCAAAGATGGAAGAAAAACTTAAAGTGGATGCTGCGGATATCATAGACCGAGCATGTGAGAAATGACACGCTTTTGGAAAGGATGGAAACAAAAAGGAAACTAATACTGAACATCAGGAAATGATAGCAAAAATACCTGGGATATATAATGAGAATGAAGAGATTAGAGAATCTGATACTCACAGGCCAGATAAAGGAAAAAAGAGATTTAAAAAAGCAGCAGATAACCTCTTTGAAGGTCCTGAGCAGGTGGATGAAAGAACGAGGGTTGCATGGTGTTACATGAGAAAGTGTGCTAAGAGCAACCAGGGATAGGGAGACGTGGAAAGACATGATCGCCTACATCCTTAAAGAACAATGCACATAGAAGAAGATATGTTACATTCTTTTATAGTTAATCATTTCACCCCAAACAAAGCAATAATGCCACTAAAGCGCATGGGGAAATTGTGAATGCGACTGACTAGATTTTTCTGAGGAGAAATAGCAATAAAAGAACTGGGTTCAGGTAATCAGAAGATAGAATTTGGCATTTCATTTGTAACTTTGAATATTGTAGAGCGGAAAAGCAAGAAATTGGAAGAGAATGCAACAGGTGAGAAGTGCGAGAAAAGAAACTATTAAATTACATCTTACATCTATCTAGTTCGACAATAAAACAGTTGCCAATCTAGCAATACTCCTAAATTCATGTCGTCGATGCATCAAGAGAAATATCTCATCGGAATAATTGTCACAAAACATTTATAGTAATTCAAGAAGGAAGACACACTCGCGGCGATGGGAAAGTGACTGAAGTCTGGATGCCATTTATGCAAATCGTAGTTTCGTATTAGAGTTTGAGTTTAAGTTTGAGTTTTGTTTAACGGCATATCAACATCTGTGGGTTATTTAATGCCATAAAACTGGGGTTTTAAGGTATTTTCTTTAATGTTTAGTTAAAGTGAGAAGGTTGATTTAGTCAGATTTTAATGAAATTCTTTTGTTTTTATTCTTTTTCTTTAGAAAACTGAAAATGTCTTCTAATTTTGTACTTAAAACTGTTGTGTTGTAAATATTTTTTTCTTCAAAAGTGTGTTATGGTAAAAAAATTTCTTCAAAAGCATTTATTTTTCTATAAAAGTCTATTTTTATGTATATATTTCTATAAAAGTTTATTTTTATACTTTCATAGGGTTTCGTACACAATTTTGGGCGGGGGTTATCTATTTGCCCATAGCAAGGACATTAATAGGGTCAGGGTGGACCTGAGAACAACAGCAATTAAGAAGTGGTTACATGCTCTTCACAATATTCCAATCAGAGGCCTTGCTGTCGGATGCAGTTTACCCACATGCCCAGACCATTCGTATTAGACGTTTAGCTTTTATATTTATATATTAATTAACATGGATTCTTACATAAACTTTCACAACCTATTTAAAAAAAGGGTTTTTTTATTTTAATTCTTACCCTTTTTTATTCAACACTAAATTTAAAAAAAAGTGACCGAAGCCAATGTATTAAATATTCTTTGAAAAAAGCATTCACTTAATACCTGCGTTATATAATAAAAATATTCTTTTGAACACATAATTTTGGAAAGAAATTTTGGAGATCTGAATAGTCATGAGGCTCATCGAAGGTAAAAACAGACAGAAGAATGCAGGATGTACACTTTGAGGTATGCCCGTAAAGCAACATACGGAGAGATATACCTCAATCGGAATTAAATGATTGCGAAAGCTGTAAGCTGAATGCTACGGTGGCAGGCAAGCAATATTTATTATAACAGCCCGAACAGCTTTAATATAGAACGCATGAGTGCCGCCATAAAACAGTGCACAAACAGAGGTGCGTTGCGTAATAAGATTTTTGCATGCCAAGAGCGCAAATCCATTTTACCTTAAACTTGTAGCTGTGCAGAGAAAATTGATGAGCATGTGGATGTGCAAAAAGTGTAACGCTTATTGGCACGGAAAATGAATTCGACGAACCGATTTCAAATTTCGGATGCGTTTACTTCCGCGCAAATTCCTTTGGCAAAAGTTTAAATCTGCCTCTTCAACCCAGCCCTACGTTAAATAGCAGGTTAAACTGAACTCTTTAGCCTTGTGTGGTAGCCAGACTAGGAGAATGATAACTCGAAATTCAAAACCGTAAAGTTGGCGAGGGGAACACACTTTATTAATTCTTTCAGGAAAGCATGAGAGTTCATAGATAATAAAGAAAAAAGCTGTGGAGTATATTAATAATCAGTGTCATAAAGAGATGTGACAGTGTAGAACTTAACCCTGCGTGCCAGTGGATAAGAACCAATGAACATTTTACTGTAAATTAACTACGCTCCCGATGGACAATAAATATTAAAACATTTCTACTGTATGTTAATTTCTGATTTGTTAGTATATTTCAATGTTGTAAAAATGCCTACGAACTCGTATTTAAACCGAAATCTTGAAACGTGTTCTAGATTCAATCACTTTACTAAAAAGGACACTTATGCGTAGTATCAGAAAAATACAGGTAAAAATGATGCGGAAAGGAGGTTTGTAAATGTAAGAGAGACAGACGAAATCAGCACATAACTTACCTAATCTAACGATTTTAGGAAAAAGGTTAAAAGAACAGACATTTGAAGATATAACACAAAGACAAGCTTCACTAAAGAATATATAGATGAGAAAGCTGCGAAAAGTCAAGACCGCCTACACTAAAAAAAAACAAACATGGAAAATGTAAAAAAGTAAAAGAATGAGAAATCATCTGAAACTACTTCACAATCTTTTCTCAAGAAACCATAGGGATTCCCGTATAAGTAAAGATTGATATATATATATATATATATATATATATATATCAATCTTTACTTATATATATATATATATATATATCAATCTTTACTTATAGGGGAATATTTAAATAATACAAACCTATCAGGGAATTTAAAATGTGGAAAGCCTCGCTGTTTAATTTGTAAACATTTAAAAACAGACAAAACATTCTCTGTACCCAACACCAAAATAAAATTACACCCACCAAACCTTACTTGTGACAGCAAAAACATCATCTACTTTCTCTTCTGCTCAATTTGCCCCAACAGTGGATATATCGGCGAATCCGGTAATAGCTTTAGATTTCGCTTCAATAATCACAAACTAAATATACGACAAAAAAATGTATACTCCCCAATTGCAGCCCATTTTAATCATTTTAATCCTACGTTTATCAGGTGCATATTACAAACTGACCGTTTAAAAGATTTGAATTTAAGTTCACTTGATGTTCGTGGTAGTTATATTTTACGATGTTAAGGTGCTTCTTTAAATTTTTATAGAGCATAATTTATACACAAAAAGTTACATAAAGATAAAAAAAGAAATATGAAATAAAAATTCAAAAATTCAAAAGATATAAATGTGGGAGATATAGCCAAATGGTTGATAAGTCATAACTATTATTAATAATAAATATTTACGAGGAAAAGAAAGAACAAAATTAGGGGAGTGAGAAAGAAAGAAAGAAAGAAAGATACATCAAACAAACAAACGCATAAGGGAATGTATGTTAATCTAAGTCTAAGTACGTGAGTAAGTATTTTTTATATATGCCAGTATTTGGTCATTAATTAACTTTTTTATTTCAGTAAATTAGGGTTATTTAAGTGTTCTAAGATGACAGAAGCGATAGATACAACGTGTGTATAGTGAAAAAAAAACGTCATTTTTGCATAGGAGGATTGCGTACGTTAAAGTTTTAATTCAAAATACTACACGCTATGAAACACAATTAAGTCGGAGATCCCTGAAATTGTCTTAAAATTCGGATATCGTAAAATAGCATCTCGACGTGCTAGCCAATGGGTATGAGAAAAGAGCAGCTCTAGTATAATCCTGGTTTTGCTACTTCAGATTATCATCTTTTTGCTAGATGTGAAGCAATGAGCACTGATCATTTAAGCTAGGTATCTCCAGAAAATCGCTGAAAACACAGCATAGTATGAAGGAAAAAGACCCCAAACTAAATAGAAACAAAGTTTTATCAGCAAAATGTTTATATTATCATTAAAAGGATAGATCAAACACTTTTTAAAAATTTAAAAAAATAAATTTACAATTATTTCTAACACGTTTGAAATTTTTGTAGAATTTTTTTTCTTCTTACGTCAGTGCGAAACCTAAATTGATGCATAGATTATTACGTAAAAAACGTAATATTACGCAATGCACTTTTTTGACCGTAAAAGACATTAATTTTGAAATTCTTGCAAAAGTCAGATAATCGTCGGATTTTTATTGAAATTTCAGGTCTTATTTGAAATTAAGTGAAATTAATTTTGAAATAATTATTTCTTATAAAGTGATGGTAAAGTATTTTTTACATATGTTACCCCCCACCAATTAATTTCCAGAAATACTTAAAAATTCAACATTGGGCCCAAATAAACCTAATATAATTAAATGCAGGAGTCATTGGGGAATGCTAATCAACTGTCTTGTTTTTTCTCCAATAGTTTCCGATTTTCTAAAAAGTAGGTTCGAATTGTGAAAAATGCAATAACTATGCCAATTTTTATTTGGATAAAATTTGATTGCTTTCATGAACAATATAGATTAAGCATATCATTGTCTGAAAAGAAAAAAAATCAACGAATAATGAATTTTTACAACAATAATTTTTTAAAATTATTTTTGATAATAATATATAAGGTTTCAAAAATATTTAAAAATTTCTTCCTTAACTTGGCGGGCTAGGGTATAAAATTAATGTATGAAAACATTAGTAATCGAAAATTGAAAAACTTAATTGTGTGCATTTTGATTTACCGTATCTTATTTATACGGATGACCTTAAGTAATATTTATCATTAAAGTAAGTTTAATATTTTAATTACTAACTTTCTAATTTTGTTAAAAAGAATAATTGTAAAATTCACAATGTGTGGAGGTACCTAAAAAGAATATGAAAAATAGATATTGAAAATATAAAATTAATAAATGCCATAACATTTCATAAATTATTGAGTTACCTCTGCCCTGATTTTCATTCTGTTATTAAATTGTACAATTTTTAAAAGAAAGATTTATAGTATTTTAATTTTTATTTTTCATAAAACATTTTCAAGCGTGAGTCTACAAAGCTAGACTAACAAAAATCCCATAAAATATTTGATAATTGCTGAAAAGTGTCTTAAATATTTAATTTTAACATATTAAAAATAAAAAAAACGATTTGTATGAATAAGATTTATACCAATTTTTTCTCCCATACTTGGAATTTTTTAGGCCCGCTACTGTAAATCATATCATTAACCCGTCCTTGACAAGTGTGGACAGATGTGATAACAAGGATACCGTTATTGAGAAACGAATTTATTAAATATTTCATGAATTAAGCAAATAATTCTTGTTTCAAGCCAACTTAATGTAAGTTTAAAGTCGGTAATTTGAATAAAATAATTTGTCAGCGAGGTGTATTTTATTTTTGTAATGTTTTTTAAAATGACTTCTGTTTACAATCAATGAAAAGTGGCGGATAATTTGAAATTTTAACCACGTTTTTTTAAATCTACAAAATTTTGATTCCGATCATTTCGGTTTGAAATTCACCAGGGTATTTTGCTTACTGTAATTAGCAAATTTAATCTCTTGGCTTTCAATTAAAGCTAAAATTAAAGCTTCAAGAAACATTTTACTTTTAAAAAAATAATTTAAATTGCTGTATCAAAAATGAGTGGAGGTACCAAATTTAAGCATTCCACATCACATCCCAGACGAAATAGTCATCAAATAGACATCAAATCTTTTTTTCTTATGATTAATACCTATGAAGAGCTACGTCATAGGTATTCTATTAGTAAAAGGAATGGTCTTGAAGAGAAATTCAGCATCTACCAAGTGTTCTAAAAATAGTTTTTAAGATAAACTTTTCCAGAACAGAAACTATAATCTGAAGAGGAACTGAAACTAATGCTGTCGCATGTCCCTGAATCTAACCTAAGTTTTTAGATTGTGAAACTAAGTACCGAAAACCGTAATCCATCCCAACCTGGCAGTATGATTCCAGCCATTTCTTACCGATTTGATGTGGCTTCCCTCTATTTTTCTACAAATATTTTATGGGTTCTGCTCCGACAAGCTTATCTCCCGAGTAACACTCTACAAGAATTTACTCGAGCAACCATATTGGCAGCAAGATTCAGCTTTTTAATGTCAAAACAACCACTTCTACTCTGTCAGTTTTTTTTGCACTTCTCGCCTGTGGAACTCCCTTCCGTATACTTACTTCCCAGATAGCTAATAGCTGCAAGAATTTAAATGCAACGTCAGTGAGCATTTCTTATCTTCTTGACTTTCATTCTTCTCTTATCTTTTCCCCAACAACCCTGATTCTTGCACTTCTTCCTTTGTCACTCTACTGTCACGCAACTCTCTTTACAGCAGTATTCCCATCTTTCTCCTGGCCATTCACTGACACCCCTGTAACCGGTTCATCTTCGGATCCTCTTTCTCTTTCTTCTTCTCCTGTGTAACCCTTCATTCTCCTCTTATGTGGTCCCAGTCGCACCAGTGACAATACTGCTTTGCGTGGGGTGAAACGATTAAAATAAAAATCCAAATATTTAATTGTACTTTACATTTTGAAAAATAAAGTTGATGGGCAAACCGGTAATTTATGACGCAACTTAATAGTTACTTGCGTCTCTTTGCAGCAGAACGAAGTCAGATAAGAAGCAATTAAACATAGGAAGAGTTTTCAGCGGCATTAAATGTTAGTAATAAAGTATACTGCATTTTGACACAACTGGTACATCTCAGAGTGAATAGTCCCATTTTTGCATTTCGATGACCAATTTATCGATTTCTTTTTGCGTTCTAGCAGGTTGAAACCAGTACTTATGTTCGATTTTGGTCAGAATTACAACCACCGCCAACTCTTCGCTTTCTACTCCGTAGATCCACGTGTGTGCATGCCACTTTGCGTTAAGTGCTGGCTTCCATTCAGATTTGATTTTTGAGATCGAACAATTATTGGAAATTTTGATTGCTATCGATTTGCTGGGATTCATAAATGCTGAACTATAAAGAGTGCAAATTGCATTGTTCAACCGTTCCAATCCGGTTGAAAAAAAAATAGGGTATTTTAGGGCACTTGCAATGAATTTCCGGAATTATTATATGTTCATCATTAAATCTGTTTTGCTTATATCGACCTCTTTTTTTATTATTACGTATAGAAAATATTGCTGCTTGATCCTTTACATCACAGCAGCTAATATATATCTAAAATGCTTATAACCTGATGCCTACAGTAAAAGCTGAAAATATATACCCACGCCATTGGCAAAACTGAACACATGTAGAGCTTTGCTTTGTGGAGATATACATACATAGACTTTTTATCAGAGGAAACCTTATTCCATAATAGTGTGCCGGTGACGTCAAAAATGACGGCTTTCTCTCTCTCTCTCTCTCTCTCTCTCTCTCTATATATATATATATATATATATATATATATTAAGTTTCTTACATTAGGACATAAAAAACTAAAATAAAACAAAATAAACCCTGAGTCAGACAGGAGGGATATATATATATATATATATATATATATATATATATTAAGTTTCTTACATTAGGACATAAAAAACTAAAATAAAACAAAATAAACCCTGAGTCAGACAGGAGGGATATATATATATATATATATATATATATATATATATATATATATATATTCTACACAAATCGAAGATATAATTATTGCATAAAAAGTAATAACAAGGCACTTTTAAAGAGCAAAGACACGGCAAAAGCTTTTGTAACTGGTAGTAAGGTTAAATAACTGGTAGTAAAGAGATGCTACCTCACTATTGTTTCTCCATTGAAATGATCGCTCATCATTGTCATTTCCCCATAAGCGTGACCGAAGGGATATATAGATATACATGCATACACACATACAAATAAATACACAACGGTCTTTATTATAATAAAGAGCTTATATATATATATATATATATATATATATATATATATATATATAATTTTAAACGAGTTATAGCACGATTTAGGTTTTCTACCATGTGGTGTCTTCAGGCGATTTGCAATAACTGTTTTAACCGTTTAACCTTTTACTGTTACGGTGTTTTTTGAACGCTCACGTAACGGTGATTTTTTGAACGATCACCTAACGGGGTATTTTTGAACGCACAATTTTTACAATTACAAGAAACTATAACATTTTCATTTATGGTTGTCTGAACCTAACAGGTATTTTTGTAGGTATGGTTACACTTAGTCATAATTTCTTTTCTTTCATTCAATAATTTATTTTTGTTTGGGAATAGCATAATCGCTAACTTTTCTTCCTGGCACAGTCTACATATTTTGCCATTGTTGTAAGGTTTGGCTGTTTTCACTATACTCCACGTTATGGTTCGGTCTTTTCCATATTTTAATTTCAATTTCCACAAGTAGCTAGCTAATTTTGTACAATTTTTTAAGTTTTCTATTTTAAATGTAGATTTGTAATTGAATCACTTGGGCTTAAAAGTGTCTTTGGTTGATCCCAAATATAATTTGTTTTGGTCATTTAAGTCATGTACTTTTGCTTTGTAAATGACTTCTTTTGTATTACAAAGTCCTTGACGGCGGTATTTATTTTTGTTCCTGCAGTTGCATTTTTATTAGTGATCTTGTTTTGTACAACGGTATTAAGTTTCTGACGTTTTGTTTCTTTATGAAACTATCTAAATTACCAGTACAGACATAACTTAGTTTGATTATATTCCTATTGAAAATTTTGTTTAGTTCTGATTTTTTTATAAAATTTAGTTCTAAGCTTTATCCAAAACAAAAAAATAACAAAAAAAAAAAAACAACAACAAAGGACTTTCAATAATGTTAGAAAAATTAACTATTTTCTCGGAGTATTTAGTTATGAAGGAAACTTTTAAGTTGACGTTAAAGCACTTTTTGATTATATATATATATATATATATATATATATATATATATATATATATATATATATATATTATTCACATTTAAGCTATTCTACTTTTTGTTGTTATTATCACATCCTTTCGTCATTGCATCCTCCGGGCTTCACCAGGTCTATATATATCCGGGAAACCTACAGGGAATTAAATACAAGGTTCAGTTCGTAATTCTCATTAAGTTAACCGGATCGATATGCATCTGATAAATACTGGTTGGTACAATTGCTGAAACGTTGTTATAACAAAAGCCAATATGAGGACAATAAGCCGAATGTAAATTGTGAAAAGAATGCTAACTCCTCATCCTAAAAATTCAGAACAGAAGCATGTTTTTCAGCATTGCTCCGATAATTTCTACTGTACTGGCGAAACTTAAAAGGAGATGTCTTTTCTGAAATGTTTGTTTCGCTTTAAAGTAAAACCGAAATTTCCGAAAAGTCACGTGCTCGTAATTTTACCAGATTCTGGGGAAGACATGCACAACTAAATCAAATGCAGAGAGCCACATTAATCGCTGGAAAAGAGTACTTTTTTTTTTAGAGAAAATTACAGATTGTAGCCGAGATGGAAACAGATATATAAGGAGAGGTATAGCGTGGAAATTATTTCTCAATCTCTTTTGAAAGTTCAGAAGATTAATTCCATACA
The DNA here is from genome assembly GCA_037127315.1 of Ascarosepion bandense. Classification (NCBI taxonomy): domain Eukaryota; kingdom Metazoa; phylum Mollusca; class Cephalopoda; order Sepiida; family Sepiidae; genus Ascarosepion; species Ascarosepion bandense. The sequence goes on from JBBBDQ010000398.1 coordinate 3,110,240, forward strand.
AAAAAGTAGAATATTGATTGAATAAAGTTAGAGTTTAAAAAAAAGTAGAAAAAAAAACTGAATTTTTCAGAGGCGGTTAGTCGCCGAATTTATTCTTATGAACGTAAAAATTAATGACTATTTTGAAAACCTTGTGGGCGGCAGGTGGCATGCAGCTGGGGCGACACGTAGCATGCAGCTGGCGTGGCACATACTGTGCAGAATTTCTCGAGGTCATTTTAAACTATACGATTTGGACTCCTTTGGTCCTAAATAATAAGGGGACGCGATTTCAGTCAATTTAGAAGCATGGATCTGAAATTAATTGCCGTTAAATCAAGCGTACATTATCCTGAACTGAAATTTCCTGGTGCCGTTTTGCCTAAATTGGATCAATTTTGAAATATAATAAAAATATCCCATTTCATTTTTGAAGCTTAATTTGTAATTTAGTCTTATAACCGGAATAAAGATAAAAGAAAATTCAGAAATTTTGAGGAGAGTGATGGTATGGCGTGGATGATTTGGCATACACAGTATGTGACTAACGGACATGCCAAAATAGGGGAAAGAAAAATGAAAGACCTCTTGAAAAAAGTTGTAAAGGAAAGTAAGAAATGAGAACTAAATTTCAGTTGAAAAATCCAGAATGCGAAAGGAACAGCACAACATGAAAATTAAATTTGTAAATAGGAAAATCATACAAGTACAAAAATTAAAATATCTGAGAAGTGTTCTAACAGAGAACGGAAAATGCGTCATAGAAATTCGAAGGCGCATTGCGATAACCAAAGATGCATTCCAAAAAGCTAAGCAGTGTATTAAGAAACTAGAAAATTTCGTTAGTGTTATAGTGGCACATCCTGCCATCCCCGAGAATAGAATACTCTAGACTATAAGAGATTGTGACGAACGGTGCGAACAGAGAGCAAACATCTTAGGTGAAGGCATTCTCTATTTGATAGTTTATTCCCCTCCTACTCGTTGACTGCTTATCTGTATCTATTAGTTAATTGTACAATAGCACAGTAAATCCGTTATATCGTATTCCTGTGTCGAGTACCATTCTTCCACTAATCTTTACACTGATATTCCTTTCCGGGATATATCAGTTAGAAACAAAGAAAAGTCTACTGAACTGTAAGGTTATATCTGTCGTTCTCTATGACAGTGAATCCTGGACAGTTTCCTCAAAGATAAAGAAAATACTTGAAGTAACAGAAGTGTGCTTCTACAGTAAGATGCTGAGGATACTGTAGACAGAACATGCGATCAACGAGAATGTTCATAGAAAATGGAAGCCAAAAGAAAAAATATACTCAACCCCAGGAAGTAAAATATTGAAAACCCGGAACATTTCGTTACAACCAATGGAAAGCGTACTGAATTGTTATATAATACCAGTAATCTTGTATGAAAGTGAATGCTACATAATCTTTTCACAGAAGTGACATGAAGAAATTTGGTTCTGCTGAAAGATGCTGAGTATACCATGGACCGAAAATGGGAGCAACAACGAAGTTCTACAAAAAAAAAAAAAAAAAAAAAACGGGACAAAAACACACATACATCACCAAACGACAGTATAAATTTCTTGTCTACTTAATGAGAAACTGGGTCTTGATAGTCACAGAACAGAACAAAGAAAATGCACAGCCGATGCTTATTGGTGGTCCTTAACATTTAATTATCTGTACCTGATGGATACAGCTGCGTTTAGAATGTGTACGCTTGCGAAAAAAAGTATGGTAAGTAGATATGTATACTTCCGCTTGGGTGGAGGAAATATTATAATTATCATAGATTCATTTTCTACAGTTTACCAGCTATATGCATTTTATTTAAAGCCAGAATATATCTAATAATTTTTGGGAAATAATAAGGATTTAGTGATATAAGTCTTACCAATTAAAATATTCCTCAGAGTACAAGAGATAGATTCATACATTTTCTACGGTCATTTGCGTGTAAGTTAGTATAACATATCCTGCTGGAAATACTTACCTGACACATTTTTGTGTTAGGTAGGGGCCAAAAACCATCTCTCAGTTGCGTTTCTGTCCTTGAAGACAGAGTGTAGCTCCGTCCGAGAGAGCAGAGGTGCTTTTAGGAAAAATTACACTGAGTAGATGCATGGTCCCGGGGAACAGTGTCCCGCGGCCGCGGCACCCCACTGCAGCAGAGAGGTGGACTAGGTGCTCGTCACCGGGGACAGCTCAACCGGCGATTGAGGGGGACTGGGGAATTTTTGTTACTTCGCCTGTCCGTACGCGGTCGGGTTGCCCACGTTGTAAAAGACCTTGTGTCGCATCTCACTCCAGTGGGGTGTAGGGTAAATACTTACCATGCTGGAAATAGAACTCAGCTCTCCGTTTAACTATTACGAGTTATTATCCATTACATTAACGACATATCTAAGCTTACGGCACCTGGTATTACTAAGCGGTCATCCATCTAGATATTGATCAAGTTCGACATTCCTTAACATTGGTGATCCTACAGAAACTGGTGTTTCAACGTGATATAGTCGAAAGACGAAGGCGGTAAAAAGAGAGTCTCTTACATTCTAACGAGAATGTGGTGTTGAAATGGCATTCAGGCTAATTGACGAAGTCCGTTGTTGAATGAAATATTCTTTTTATTTACTACTAGCAGTTTAGCCCGGTTTCACTTGGGCAGTTTAAGGAATAATAAGAATAAAAAATTATGAATTTACATAGCAAATACTTACACAACGCTCACCCTCGTCACTTTTATAGATATAGATAACAATGTGGAATGTCACTATTGGATTAGGGTGGGAGGGGGAAGTGCAACATATATAGATGTAGATAATATAAAGTGGGGTGATTGATTCTATATTATAATCAATGCATAAACGATACCTGAATTTGTGGGGTGATAATATATATTTTTCTGCCTTTAATTTTGACATTCTGGAAAATGTCAAGGTTTTGTTAGCATTCTAAAATTTATATCTACATCTGAACACAACTCCCGTCGAGCTAGACTGTAAAATGCAGACGCTAAGTCAAATCTATCAAACGACCAAATACATACACAACGTCCATCCTCGTCACTTTTAATGATATAGATAAATCCATGATTTGTTTGAACATTATTTTTTTTATCAATACTTGTATTTAAGTAGATATTCTGTTTATAATCAAACAGTAATATATATTTGTTTATACAGGCCTGATTATTTACGATAAACTTTTGTTGTGAAAATATGTGTCATTTGGCAGGATTTTCGTAACAAAAATTTATCGTAATCAGGCCGGTAGAAATAAATATATAATACTGTTTGATAATAAACAGAATATCTACTTAAATACGAGTATCAATAAAAAATAATGTTCCAACAAATCATTTCAAATTGTCGGTTGTTTATAACCAGTTTCGTTAATGTTCGTTAATTTCCGTAACATATTTGCAGATAAATCTATATAAATGCTTGCTTATTTACTGTCATTATCATTTCGCTATGTCATTATACAAGCTTTTTTGTAGGTTACTCGCTACTTACCTCTGCTTATCTGTTCAATATTCCCCGTGAGTTTAAATTCCTCGGAAACTTTTTTCCTTATGTTTTCCAGAAATTTTAACGGTTTCTCTCTGATTATATGTACATTTTTCCTTTTGGTTTCATTTTTCCTGAAAACTTCATTGTTTCTCACATGTTCCGGCTGCGGTATTCTCAGCTCCTTCTGTAGTTCAAGTCTTTACTTCGTCTGGGAGGAAATTGTCTAGCATTTAATGTCTTATAAGAGGACGGAAATAACATCGCAGTTCAGTACTTATTTTCTAACAAGACAGATAATTTGATTATATTTTACGTAAAACTAGCTAGACATTTCGAATAACAGAAATGATGCAGAGTGTGTCTCGAACACCCCCTGAACCCCTTCTCCCCATTTCATTCTCTCAGATTTAAGTCAAAATCTAGATGTTATTCATTGTCTACGGTTTATTAAACCGTTGAGGGTTATTTAAATTCGGAGAAAATATTTTCACACTTACAATCATACCATTGACAACAGATCCCTTTGTTGAGTGACTCTCGAGCATTGTATTTGGGGAATTTTAGTCTTAAAAGGTATCAAAGTTACAATCTCGCTGAGAGCTTATTCTTTATTGTTGACCCTTAGTATTTACAAACAGCTGTAAAGTGACGCTCAGAATAGTTGCGATAAAGAGCAACTAGAATTATGATTAAAAAAAATAAGACGGGAAAAAAATCAATGCCAAATACATAGTTGTTTGTCATCGCTCGATCGGAAGAAATCTCTCTCACGGGAAATAGAAAAAGGGACTTATTTACGAACGGTGTTGTTGTTTGAGATGCCATTTTGAATGGCATTGTTGTCCAAGATGCCATTTTGAAGACAGATTTCTCATGTACCCTTTTTCACTTTGCGACTTGTTTTCTTCTGCTGAGCAAAACCAGAGGAAGCAAAATGTTTGTCTATTTTCTTATCTACCTAAAGAAATAATATTTGTTATGAATAGATAATGTTGGCTTGTCTCTCTCTCTCTCTCTCTCTCTTTTACTTCTCTAAACGAAAATCTCCATTTCCTACAAGTTCCAAGATTAAGTAGTTTCAAAAATTCACATATTGTTAATATTATTTCATCTTTTCTACTTTTAAAAGAACTGTTTCTTTATCAACTTTTAACTACATGATACTATCGTCAAATTGAAGGTTTTATTCTTGCTGTAAAGGACTAATACTTACTAACTAGAAATTCCCAAGCATACATACTAAAAATCTGTGTTAACCTGAAATGAAAATTCTGTTATAAATATGCACAAAACAGCTGACCACCAAGTCTCAGGTTACACGGTGGCAGCGCACATGTAAACCTCGGTTTGTAAGAGCGGGCTAGTTTCTGCACTGGAAAAAATGCAACTTTACGGGAAGGAAACTACAAGAAACTGATATGAATATCATCTAAACTCAGTTACGGAGATAGGGCCTGTAACAATTTTGTTGGACTTTACAATAGCTGTGAGGATTTCATATGTAGGAGGAATCAATGGTTTGTAACTGTTTAGTACACTTTTGCAGATCTGTCTTTGGAACTAAACTTGCGCGCTGCTATACGCTGCTTGATTATGTCGGCAATCAACAGCTTAGCGTCATTGAGGATTTTCTTACACTCATTGCAAGCAGAGGCGATTATGGTCAGGCGCCTATTATGGTCAGACACGTGGCCCTTATAAAGCCGAAGTAGACATTTCTGTGCACTTTGGCGGCTGAACAGGCAGGTGAGAACCAGAGAGCGAGTGGGGTTTAAGTTAGAACTTTCTGGCTGGTATGAAAGCGTCGATTATAGCTTTCACCCAGGAAGAGACCTCAGAAGCACAATCTTTAACAGGGAGACTATTCATTTTCTTCCAAGGGACGTCACACAGAAAATTTCTTAGTGACTCCCAGTCTGCCCTTTGATATCAGTAAAAGATTGTGCCGGGTGAAGGTCCCTCTCTTATTTACTAATCGACAGACATACAATTTTAAGTGGAGAAATCTGCCATTATAAAACTTACTTTTCAGTTGCAGCCAATTCAATCTCGCACGGTTTCATTTTCTCAAGACAAGTGACTGTTGTATATTTTTTATATTCTTGCTCATGTATACATTTTAAAACATAATTTGAAGAAAACAGGCATACTGTCAAACTGCTGTTGAACATTGTATTTTCCTTTTCATAAATCGCTGTATTCTGCAAGGGTTTCAAAATAATGGAGAAATACGTAATTTTGTTAACAACAACTGCAATAATAATAATAATAATAATAATAACAACACGCCACTACCTGCCTTAGGTCTCCCCGCAGACTTGGTTGGTAGTGAGACCAAAGCAGAAATCGAAATATGATGAAAAATGACATAATAATAATAATAAACAATGACTAAAGTGTCACAGGACGAATGTTTTCCCCCCAAACATTTATCCCGGGTGCTACACTGTTTCTGATCTTCCATGAACTCTCCGATGTCATCAATTCCCAACTATGTATTTATGCAGATGACACAACCATTTACTCCTGTCTCAATAGCCAATCCGATAGATTTGTAAACTTGGCAGCTGCTCTTGAAAAGTATCTCTAATAAGTGGTTAACTGGGACAATAAATAGCTTACAAATATTAAAGCAACACTGCCTTCATTTAACCAATACAGATAACCTTTTTCTGATTAGTAACCAGATGTCTGACTGACGTTATTTTCTAGGATAGCAATACACTGTGTCTTCTTGACCTCAGGTTTTCCTCTAACTTGACGGAGAGTGATTATATCGAATCAATAACTGCATTGATTGCAAGAATATTTGGGTCACTAACTTGTTCCAGAATTTATTTTTGCCAGAGTCCATCTTGCACATTGTCAAATCAACCATTCTTCCGTGCGTTGGATACAATTGCCATATCTAATCTGGTTCTATTGTTGTCTATCTGGAGCTTCTTGACGAAACCGAAAGCTGGATTGCCATGCAGTCGATTCTGACCAGGCAACTCGATTTCAGCCATTTTTTCAGCGACATATGTGGCTTCCCTCTCCCTTTTCTGCATATATTTTTAAGGGAACTACCCTGAGTAGCTTTTTACTCTAGTGCCCCGAATACACGAATTTGATACTAGATTGACTTATAAGTTCCACCCATTTATTTTTTTAAAATAGTTAAATGCAACAGCTTTTTATATATCATCAGTCACTTTTCTCGCGTTTCCCATCTGAACTCTTTTCTCTTTAATTACTTCCCTGATGACTACGTTTGTCAATAATTTAAATGTAACATCATTAGCTATCTTCTGTCTTCTCGAATCCAGGTAACCTTTTGTTCTTTTCTCCATCTCCTTTTCTCTGTCTTTTCTTTCGCTTTCACTCTCGGTAACCATTTTCGAATTAGTGTTATTTCCATCTTGGAGTGAAATTATTAAAATTGCATGGAAAACTGTCAGTCGGAAAATTAACAGGTTAGGCCATACAATTTCATCACTGGAATCCGCCAGGAACTTCGTTCGCTACTCTTATCAAATCTGTCTCCATATCGCGTACATTTGGCTGTTTTGCATGTGCCTGGTATACTCTTATCAGACTGCCATGAGAGTTATATATTGTGCCTCATATAATTATAACCCATCTTTACTTTGTTTTAATAAATAAATAATAATGCTTCATCTTAAAGATAGCCCAAAGAATACATAAATCGAACATTTTTTAAAAACGATATGAAGATATATAAAAAAGTGAAAAATTTATTTCAGGCAATCTCATGAAAAATACACCAACGCAAACGTTTAATTACAAGCGACAAATGTAAAGTTTATAATTCAAAGAAATGTGAAAAAATGACAACTCTGACAGTATCAACAACATAGTGTCCCAAAAAGTCACCAATAATTTTTTTCAGTTACTTTATAATAAAAGCTACACAAATGAATCATATCAACATCAGTCAGTTTAGTGCCATACGTGACACAATGACTGGGCAGAAGATTATCCCGCAGTAGGTTGTTATTACTTTATGTGGTACACTGGTTGCCAGCCAAGGCTATAGAACCTAATCTTTTCTGTTGTTTAACCCATAAGTGGAGAGAAGAGACGGATTAATACCTTTTTCAAGGGCATTTGTGCGTAAGTGAATACAATGGGTTCAACTGAAATTCGAACCCGCTCCCCGATTTCTAGTTCCGAGCCGATATCAACTGCACCGCAACGCACATCCCAAAATACACGTCTGAAAACCGAACAAAAGTTGTGAAATCTTTCTACGAAATTCAAAGATCAATAATTCAAACTCAACAAGCATATTGTCGCCATTAAAAGTTCTCTAGGTTTTGGGGTTCAAGAAATGACCTTCCAAGAAATGGTATACGTTAGATTAGAAACGGAGTGGGATTTGAGCGAGGAAGGGAGAGTATCGAAGAAGATCCAATTGCATCTACTCGAAGTCGGTCTCGTCAGATATAGATTGCCAGGTTGTCACTCCGAATACATCAACCACTTTTCGTACGACAAGGTCGCGCAACAACTTCTTAAGCATATTTTGGGGAAAATAATGATTGCTTAAGGTTGCGGCATAAACTGGCTACCACGTTCTTCAGATGTGACAAGCCTAACTTTCAGACATCAAAGCACGGGTGGCTAAAACTCCTACGGTTTTAAATGAAAAATCCATAGAAAGGGCACGCTGGTACGAAATTGAAAACGAACACCACTTAAATAATGCAATCTTTCTCAATTAGTTTAAATTTGTTTCTCCATATCTATGGAATATAATGCTAAGGTATTGTTAATTAAACTTGGAAAAATAAAAGAATTTGTAAATTTTAAAATCTCATCAGCCTATATATATATATATATATATATATATATATATATACTCACGAATAATCTTCCGTGTATTATAATTGAAAGATGTGAGAAAGGTACTGAAACATTTAAAGTTGATTTTATTTTTTATTTCACAAGTTACCAAGTGCTTTCAATCTTTTTCCGAGATCATCTTCAGGCGTGCAAGTAGTAGTAACAAGAAATAGCCATAAAACTGTGTTGCTATATATATATATATATATATATATATATATATATATATATATTTCTTTAAGCTTCAAATAAAACGGTTGCTAGTTATGCTTAGTATTCATAAAAAATCTCATTCGTTTCAATTATAATACACGAAAGATTATTTGTGAGTATGAACAGACCTTATTAAAAATAAGCAGACATAATGTTTGTAATTTATTTAAACTGACATGCCTAAAACACTTAATGAGCCAGACGAACCTACCTAGGTTTCCCCTAAGTGGATCGTCAAGGAAAACCTATCTATTTACCTCTGTATTGAGCGCTTTCTGTTAGATGATTACTCGTATCGGGGTTTTTTCTTTGGGCTTCGTGCTGATCTTGGTCTGAATACTTCTGACTGACGTTCATGTACTAAGCTCTTTCTTTTTTAAAACCATGTCACGAGTATAATTATAATCTTGATTATATATATATAAACATTATGGTATATTTGGCACCAATCTTTCTTTTAAACATATTTCGTTAAAAACGACAAGATTTTATAAACCTTCATTTAATATTCAGAGACTTTTTGCATGTTTCTTTTCTGTTGTAGATAAGAAATGTAAAAATGTTCCATCTTTTTAAAATTTTTATGCGCTTTCAGCCACCTCACTGGCCATTATCATTATTATGAAGTGGTAGTATGGCTAATATAGATGAATGATATTTTATAAGAAAAACAGTCTTGTACAGGGTATTAAAATTCATACATTATATTGACATTACTAGTTTAAATTAGATGGGTTCATTTTGATTAGAAACAACACCGTTTACAGTCTTCAATTTTCTATAATATATTATAAATTTTACATATTTTTGAGAAATTATGACAGATATTTTGTTTAATGATTTTTCATATAGCAAATTTTACAGAAGGCAGTGTATTCACCATTTTACATGAAAATTTGTCAATGAGAAAGCTGTGTTCAAAGTGGGTGTTCTGTTTGCTCATAGTCGATCAAAAAAAACAACCCGTCGACGATTCAGTGCGTTGGTTGCAACTGTTTCAACGCAACAAGAACAAGTTTTTTTAGTAAATACTAGCAGTATAGCACTGCTTTACTCGGGTGTAATGAAAGCTTTAAAACTAATCCATGGTCCTGGAGCTCAGACTCTAAAAAACTAAAAAGCAATAGTTGTTTCCAGTTAAAGCAAAACAGCAGACTCAAAGAAAAATGAATTTTGATTTCCTGGTATCGATATCAAATGTTTTTTTCGTCGTAAACTGAATTTTGAAGGTTAAAATACAGACATGCAAGCAGATAAACAGACACACACAAAAATTTTGCTTTTAATGTATATATATTATCGAAATTTCTGCACTATTGTAAGAACTGCAACATTGAAACTTCTGAATATCGTTTCGTATGTCTTTGTGTATGAGTGTATGAAATTTGATTAAAATCGGACCATTCCTTCTATAACCCGATTTATTCGATTATCGATTTTCGATATTTATCGGGAGTACCTCGACACAAAACCTAGCTAAAACCACTCGCAGACACTTATCGTACAACTGTGTAAATTTTCAAGAAAATCGGTTCAGCCGTTTCGGAGTCTATAGGTAACGGATACACACACACATACAGACACACACAGACAAAGTTCCATTTATAAATAAGTTTAGATAGATGTGACAATAGATGAAACATGCATCCACCACTTTACTCTGAGATCAAATCAGCAGTCAGCTGAGCAGACAGCAACAAGTAAAAGCCGTCCAAAGTGACCAAATATCAGCTGGCAAGTTTTTGGTCCCTGTATTTTGGGAGGAGCAAGGTATTTTGTTCATTGATTATTTTGAGAAAAGAAAGAACCATCAATAGCGAATATTATGTATCATTATTGGTGAAGGACAAAATCGCCAAAAATAGCCACAAATTAAGAAGAAAAAAGTAGCGTTTCACCAAGACAAGGTGTTACAAGTCAATTGCAACAATAGCAGAACTACATGAACTGCACATCGAATTGCTTCCGTATCCACCATATTCCCAAGATTTGGCCACAGCGACTACTGGCTGTTTTCAGTCCTCAAAATAATGATCCAGAGAAATAGATTTGGCCCCAATGAAGAATTAATATCGGAAAACTGATTCATATTTTCAATCTAAAGACAAATCGTTTTACAAAAAAGGCCTCGATTTGTAAAAGAAGCGTTAGAATTGGTGTATCCCTTTAGAAGAAGACTTTATTCATGAATAAAGTAGAATTTTGCATAAAAGTTCTTGCTTTGTTAGTGTGTCCCGGTATTTATTGTGTGATGTGTTATTCAATGCACGGATGAATGGTAGATACATAAAAGTGCAGGATCGCTTCTGACAAGAAAACATTCTGGGCCGACAAACTTCTTAGCAGATATAGATTTGATGTAGTCGTTTTTTCAGGTCATTTGAGGAAGTGAAGCCAAGGAGTCGCAGTGTTGCTGTCCAATAGACTAGTATTATTCATTCCGATGGCAGGTAGTATCTACCGAGTTAAAACTAAAATTTGAGACTCGCGCAATAACTGGTCTTGTTGCCAAAACTGCCAGTTTCAAAACTCTGAAGAATGTGTGAAGAACGGATATAAATATCCAAGGAATATCGGATTGTACGGTTCCAAGGTGATTATTAAAACTTTTGCCTTTTTGCGTTCACATCTTAGTTGAATGCCATGTGGCTTTTTATGAGGACTTTTTGAGTTTTTTTCTTTTCTTCATTATTACAAAAAAATAGTATTTATGTTTGTTTTTTTCTTCTTCAAACTATACAATAAAAAAGATCAAGATACAAATATGGTGTCTGTACACACACAGGCACACGTTTCGTAAGTGCGTATAATATCTTGGAAAAAAATAAGACCAATAATATAGCTGGTAAGCAAAAATCCTTTTTGAAGCAATCTGATCCAAACATTCTTCCAAGTCGGTATTCTTTTGCCAGAACACAGTGACACTATCGCTAACAACGCTTTTGCTACACGCTTTTATTAAGGTAAAGCGTCCTTTCTCTAATAAAGGCCCGTAGAAATGATTTTTTTTTTCAAGGAACAAACTTGTAAGAAACGAGCGCCGTTTCTTTCTTTCTTTCCTCTCTCTCTCTCTCTCTCTCTCTCTCTGGTTCTTCTTCATTCTTTAGACAATAGGCTATTTACGTATTGATATTTACGAGTTTGTATTTTACAAGAGAGAATCCGAGAACAGGGACTAGAAGAAACTATGTTGCATTAAAGGTCCAACTGGGGAGGACCTAATTGCATAACTGCCCTCAAAATAAGCATCCGAAATGGTAGCTATCTCAAAATTCGACACCTTCTGTTTCATTCTGTTATGTTTTACGGCGTCGCTCGGTTGTAATGAAAGCTTTAAAACTAATCCATGATCCTGGAGCTCAAACTCGGCCTAAGGAATATTTGTGTGAAGTTTGGTGAGAATAGGATAAAAATTGTGGATTTGTATAAAGGACATACAGACAGATAAGCAGGCACACACACAAACATCTGACCTTTTATGTTTTTTTTTAATCATTTCACCCCAAGCAAGGCATTCCACTGCCACTATTGCGCATGGGGCTACATAGGGAAAGGTAAAGAGAAGGAGTGGTTAGACATAGGGAATGTCAGGAGTAAGGTGACAGATGAGTAAGGATACCAAGGATGAGGGTTGGGCAGATGGGAAGAGTGTTTGATAGAATGGGAGCAGGTTGCTTGTGTATGTGTCTGAGTGGATGTGTGTCCGTTACTTATAGACTCCGAAATGGCTGAACCGTTTTTCTTGAAAATTTTAAACATTAAGCCTTTTCCCAAAAATCTGCTCCGAAATATATATATATATATATATATACTACCAATATAGCCCGGCGTTGCTCGGGTGTAATGAAAGCTTTAAAACTAATCCATGACATTGGAGTGCAGACTCTTTGGACGTTGGCACGAAAGACTAAAAAGCAATAGTTGTTTCCAGTTAAAGCGAAACCGTACACTGAAAGAAAAATGAATGTATGTAAGTCAAATTTTGATTCCCTGGTATCGATATCAAATTTTCTGCACTACAACCTTGAAACTTCTGAATATCGTTTCTTATGTCTCTCTCTATGAGTGTATCAAATATGATTAAAATCGGACCACTTTTTCTATAACACGATTTTTTCGATTATCGATTTTCGATATTTATCGGAAGTACCTCGACACAAAACCTAGCTAAGAACACTCGCAGACGCTTATTATACAGCTGTGTAAATTTTCAAGAAAATCGGTTCAGCAGTTTCGGATTCTTTAGGTAACGGACACACACACACAGACAAAGTTTTATTTATAAATAAGTTTAGAATTCCATTTAGGACGTAGAAAATCATGACTTTTCACAAATTTCTATCCTCTTACCAGTCTATATTCAACCCACCCCTGTACACAAGCTTGTTATGTAGGATACTCGCCAATTACCTCTGTCTTCAATATGGTCAAACTCATGCGATAGTTAATTTTATCCATTCATTCACATTAAACAGGTTAGAAAATATCAACGTCAGTGTAATAATGGTTTAGAGGACTACGCATCGTATCCACTTAACCCTACATTGAATCGACCTTATGTCACATCCTCTCATTTCTTCCTTTTCCCGGATTTTGCACGGGGACCAAAGTGCAGTATTTATTCTCTTCCTTTCTGTTATGTATAACCCTTCAGGCAGTTCACGGGTTGGTAGTGAGTTAAGCTTACATCTAATGCTTCCAATCCTACGCAGCAGCTTTCCCATTTCATTAAATATAGTATTGGTCGATGAGGTAATTCGGTAGGATTCGTTCTTGCTCCATATCAATGTGTATTGGAAACCAACCTTAAATCGACCCTGTGTCCCATTCTAGCACCATGTGTGGTGGGCATTGTGAATACCGGTAAAGGCATTACTTTTCAACTGAAGAACACGAATAGAATCTTCCGGGTTTGTTCTTTACTCTTTTTCTCTCTCAGCTAATTCGTGTCAGGGAGTGTTTCCTTTAATAACGGTTTTTTCTCGCCTCGGATAATAAGAACTAAACAAGAAAGTTGTATTTGCCTTAGGTGTTTTTTGTTTTTAGTAGCAAAAATAATTCTTAGGAATGTGCTGTTCATCTAATGAAGTCGTTAGTAATTTTTTAATCATTTGGTTTGTGTTTTGGAAAGAAAACAAAAAAATATAATAAAATTTGATTTGAATTAATAGCTGGTAAAAACAAGAAAAATATTTGTCTTTTTTTAAATATTTATCTATTATCATCTCAGAAAGTAAAGACATTTTAATGTTCACCCTCCACAAAAAGTGGTTCTACCGAATTTTTTAACATATTTTTGTCTTTTTATGACGTCGGCGACAACCGCTACCCACAACCTGTTTTTTTTCACTTCTAATATATGCCAATTGGATATTGCCGAAGCTTTTCTAAGAATAAATTGCAGAATGATTTCCCGTTGTCTTAATTACAGTTTTGAAGTCGAATATATCTTTGACTAATTACTCAACTACAGCTAAAAGATCAACTTTACCTATTTTATCCATAGACGGGATGGATTAAATATTTTTCCTAGGAATATTAATATTTAATTCTGGGAACTTAAAGAGAACAAACACACGAAAAGGAAAAGAGTGCAACCTCATGAGAAATGATTTAATGGAGAAGCATTTTCTACGTAGACTGCATCACTAATGACAAAGTACGAAACATCATCAGAGGAGAAACATGTTCCTTGGAATACATCATAGTCACCGTCAAGGAGATGAAGTTGAAGTGATATAAAGATGTCACAAAAACCAACAATATTTTCCCAGCCATGTTACAAGGTACCAGAAGAGAGGGAAAAAAGGAAAATGTGCCAACAATGTTACAGTCGATAGGATGACCATTTACAGGCTTATACACTGGCGTATAGCGACAAATACTAGTGTCTGATCAGGTTCTCAGCCACGGAAAAACCATATAGTGACTTTTGATTATGAGACAGAGGATAATGATGAAGACGAGGATGAAAAAGAAGCGAGAAAAATTTAAATCCTCCTTATTATAATTAAAACCGTTGTTTATATATATATATATATATATATATATATATATATATATCAATCTTGAAATGGAAGATACTGAAAAGATGTCCGAGATACAGAACTGGCCAGGAATTTTGTAGGCTATGTACTGAAGGGAAACTAGCTATAGTTTTGTATAAGCAAGCGACAAATTTACTGAAATCCTGAATAAATGTAGGCATATGAAGCTCTGGCTATTAGATTAGGCCAATCTATCGTATAGAACCATTTCGTCTTTGTATTTTACCCCCCACCCTTAAAAATTAAAAATTATAAGTATAAAGATTGTAACCCCCGCTTCCTTGTGTTATGTAGCTTCTTTGATTTCCTGGTCACGTGGGGTTGTCTTAGTTACCTTTTTATATGTCGTTTTTTTCCTTTACCTCCTTAGCCAGCTTTACCTGACGATCTGTTTAGGAGAAACGTAGGTAGATTCGACTTCTCATTAGGTTCTATTAAGTTCGCTCTACCTTTGTATTGAGTGCTTTCTGTTAGATGGTTACTCGTGTCGGGGTTTTCCTTTTTCTTTTCTTTGAGCTTCGTGCTGATTTCTGTCCAAACACTTTTGACAGACTTTCATGTCTTAAGCTCTTTCTTTTTTCTTTTTTAAAACCATTTTTTTCCTTCGTTCGAAAGTTTTCGAGGAAGGTTTATGAGACGAATATAATTATATATAATCGTTTATATATATATATATATATATATATATATATATATATATATATATATCCCTCCACTCACACTATTCTTCTTAAAGTGATATTTTAAAATGAATAGTGAAAATGATTTATTTAGAATATTTAATATGATTTCATGGTCATTTAGAAAATTAAGAAGTGGTAGTTGGAAGAAGTTAAACAATATGCTTGTAGGCGTGTCAATATTGCTCAATCAAAAGTGAGAATTAGTTTAAACTATGGAGCCGAAAATTTGGGTCGCGAAAGGACACAAAATAGCATAATGTCAAGACATGACACTTTTTCATTTTGTCTGATTAAGGCAAATATTGGAACCATACATTATTTAAATGGGTAGAAAATATATTTTAATAGCAAGCTGGATTTTTTAGATTTGTTTTTGTATTACCTCATCAGTTAAAGGGGCTAGTTTGTTTAGGCTAGAATTAGAATTAAGTAACTATGGTACACTAAGGTATATTGGAGTTAAGAAAACCAAGTAAGTATTGGCTCTCATTTCTTTTAGTAAAATAATTTTTAAGTAATATTAGTGTGTAAGTTATAATTAATTAAATTTTAGAGATAAATATTTTTGATGTTTACATAAAACCATTAATTCATTCCTATGATTCAGCAGCACTTTATTTTTAGGGAACCTTATAATCTGCAGCTTTTCATTCGGGCACAGAGGGCAGATGTCATAGAATCATTTACAGAATAATGTTTTTTCTAAAATTTTCCATTATATTTTTGGGGTTTTATTTGTATCTTTTAACTGCCAAAAAACATGCAGAAGAGAAATGTTTGGTTCGGTACGTTTTATTTTTAAAAAGGTTAAATGCAAATACTACCTCTTCTTAAAAGTGTTCTTAGTATATTCAATGCAAACTTTTTTAATAGTTGGATTTTCATTTGATGATTTAGTACATTTGTAAACAATAGAATTTGTTAGACACCTATTTTTCAGTGAGTAATTTTTAGGATTTCGACAATTACATTTTCGACAATTACGTATTATTGTTATAGTCATTATTTGCAAAATTATTGTTACCTTGAGTTTCGTGCTGATTTATGATTTTACTAACAGTAGAGCCCGGCGTTGCTCAGGTGTAATGAAAGCTTTAAAACTAATCCATGGTCCTGGAGCTCAGACTGTTTGGACGCTGGCACGAAAAACTAAAAATCAATAGTTGTTTCAAGTTAAAGCCAAAACATAGACTGAAAGAAAAATGAATGGATGTAAGTCAAATCTTGATTTCCTTTCGTCGTAAACTGAATTTTGGAAGCTAAATATGTCCTCTGAGTAAATGGTATCATGGCTGAGACTAAAAACTACAATTATACCTATTTAGAGCCAAACCCGAAGCAAAAACTAAAATAAAAGGGCTGAAAAAAAACCCCCAAACAAACAGGCAGATAAACAGACAGACACACACAAATATCTTGTTTTATATATATATATATATATATATATATATATATATATATATATATATATAATGTAAGGACTACAACCTTGAAACTTCTGAATATCGTTTCTTATGTCTTTGTCTATGAGTGTATCAAATTTGATTAAAATCGGACCACTCCTTCTATAACCCGATTTTTTCGATTATCTAGACACAAAACCTAGCTAAGAACACTCGCAGACGCTTATAGTACAACTGTGCAAATCTACAAGACAATCGGTTCAGCCGTTTCGGAGTCTATAGGTAACTGACACACACACAGACACATACATACACATACACACACAGACAAAGTTCCATTTATTAATTAGTTTTGATTCTTATGATTTTTAATAATACTTTCTATATTATTTGTAAAATTAAATCCTAATTTAATATTATTTTATTAAAAAATTTACTAAGGAAATATTATTAGGGAAATGTATCTTCATTAAATTGAGGATATTCACCCCTAACTTAGTGCTAACAATTGGGTTATAAGTGGATGTATATAAAATTTTTATCTATTTCTATTTGTCCTGTCTTAGTCATATTTTTTGTTTGATATCATGGTTTTTATAACCTTAGGTCATTATTGTAAAATTAGCTATATTTATAAAAAAGTCTTCACTAGATAAGTTTTTAATAATTCTATATTCTATGGAGGAGGGTACATGTTTGATTATACTTGGGGAAGATTAGACTTTGGGTGGGTGTATAATGGATATACGTTAGATTTTATGTATGGTTGATAAGTATCATTTACTAAGTCCAGTGTTACATCAAGGAAGTTTACTAATTTGAAATTAATATTGATTATTACTTTTAGGTTTAGATTTTTGAATTCTTTATGAATTAGTTTTCTGATTTTATAAGTTGTAAAATGTATGCAATTTTGTACTACCATAAGGTCATCATAACCCTATACCATGTATGTTAATATCATAGAGTTCAGTGAGGTTATATAGAGCGAATAAACCAACGAGTTCGCAAGAGTAACAGTATAACGCCCCCTAGAGTAATGTCAAATTTGTTCCCAGAATCATTTTTTATCCATTGTTCTTGGTTATAAGAATAGAGATATAGGGATAAGAATAGATGTCTTAGTGGTAATTATAATATCATATTCATCCTTGGTTAAATCTGAATAATATGTGGTAACAAAGTGAAATTTTTCTTAAAAATTGATGGGTAATAATTAACTACTAGCGGAAACCGTGGAATTTCCACGAAGGATAATTATGATTTCCTGTAAAAAATTTTACTTTGTCAGACTACAACTGATAATAAGGTCTTCAAACATAAAAGTATTGCATAATAAAATAACGATAACACAGAGTGTAATTTTATTAAAATATCTATAAAAGTAATGTCCATATAAGCTACTTTACTGTAATCTTATATTAAACGGCGCAAAATACTGTAATCTATTTTGAAAATCATGGTGCCTGTGTTCATTGTAAACAGAAAAGACCAACTGAGTAATGGCCAAGGGTGTAGAGGCCAGACATTTCGTTATTAGATCGCGGGATACGACAACAAACTTACCTATTTTTAGTATATTGTACAGTACACATACCTATACACACACAATTACTGCTACAACCACCAGCTTAAGCTGCTGCTGATACGGTAATTCTATAGGCTCTCTCCTCGTACTCTCTCACTCTTTACTACCCTTCCGATTGGCAAAGGTGAGAGAAAGTCTGAGGAGAGTAAAAAGATAGTGGGAAAGGAAAAGCTCGTGTAGAGAGTAAGTGTGTAACGGACGGAGGAACTAAAAAACTAAATAACTAACTAAGGAAGGAACAAGCAGAATTATTATATACATGGTAAATTGAATTAAAGAACAGTTGTTTTATCTTTAATATTGTAAACCAATTTCTGACATCAGTTGTATTGATCTACTGTAGGAATCCAAGGTTCGGTTTGATTTGATTGTTAATACATCCTGGAATAATTTTACTGTTTTTACCAATGTCTGGCCTGGTGGCGTTGATGAATTAAATAGTAGATTTGTCTTCAAATTAGGTTTATGATCTAAAAATAAGTGCTGCTGAATCGTAAAGATGAATAAACGGTATTATGTAAACATCGCAGATATTTTTCTTAAATAATTAATTTGCACCCTTTCGCAACTGTAATTTTTCAATCCATAGTTCACCCTAATTCTCACTTTTGATTGAGCAATATTGACACACCAACAAGAATACTGTCTATATTTCTCCAACTACCTCTCCTTAATTTTCTAAATAACCATGAATTCATCTTATATTTTAAATAAATAGTTTTTGCCATTTATTTAAATTATCACCTGACGAAGAATATTATTGCACTGAAACAAGAAAATTTTTGTGTAATGGCATAATGATTTTATAATCCATTGCAATAACAAAATTATAATATTGAGCTTTACTTTGTATTGACCACTCTTTAGGAAAGAAAATGCATGATCAGACAGTGGTTTTAATCTCTCTGTTCTTTCAATTCCTTATAATATATATATATATATATATATATATATATATATATATATATATTCTCTCTGTTATAATAAAGGTCTGTGTATTTATTTGTATATATATATATATATATATATATATATATATATATATATAGAATCCTTTAAAATATTTGCTTATCATTTTTAACGACAATACACTCATAAATAAATATTGGCGTTGTAGGCGCCAAGTTGAAGCTGATTTTACACAGTTTATATTTTCATTATATACTGCAGTGTTTTTTTATTACAAAATGCTGGACAAGTTGCTACACTTACATATATATATATATATACATGCTTTTGGCCGCGTAAGGTGCTTCATTGCTGAGCTCGTAAGTACCAAGCATGATGAAAAATCGAAATACGCACAAACACGCAACGTTTGTTTTAAGAGACAACGGCTGATGCAATCACACACATTATACTATGTGCCGCGTTACTTCAGAACGTCAAAGATAATGGTCCTCTACAACTTCCTATTCTTTGTAGCTTCTTCGGTACCCCTTGCCTTTATTATGTCATGTGAATGTTAATTTGATTTAACCTTCTTTCCCCATTATTTGCCTTTCACCTGTCTTGTTTTTATTCTGAGTATAAATGTTATTTTTTTGTTCCTATATTTACTCCGCCCAAGTTAGTAACAGTTCATTGTATTATCAGCATTCTTTTATAGAATCATATCTATCCTGCTTCAAATTTTCTTTTCGTATGCGAGGAAATTGTTCAGTATTCACTGTCTTAAAGAAGCACTCTTTGTTTCTAAGGAAATGATCCTGTTTCTTAATACGTTATTTTGCTCAATTAAGAGATTGTCTCGCTCTTTCTCTCTCTCTCTCTCTCTCTCTCTCTCTCTCTCTCTCAATTCATCTATATGGTATTTGCCATTTTAAAGTACTTTTTCAAAGCACTTGGAATTTTTAAATATTCACTTATTCAAATACTGGGCAAATTCAAACACACTTAACTCTGGTAAACATCGGAAAATCGATTATTTTCGATTGTCCTCAACGAAATATGTTTTAGCTTTCTTCTTTCTCTAGTGCTTGTTCGTTTACCTATATTTTACATTCTTTACACAGAGAACTTTAAACATGCAATAAAGTTATTTTTTTTTCTTTTGGTTATTTGCCAAGGAATTCTCTTTCGACTGTTTTCCTTCCTCCGCGTTTACTAATTTCTTTTGGTCTCTCTAACTTTTGGTCTCTCTTCACTGTCATTGGAAGCCATTTCCTTCATTTCCTTGTGAGAATACACAATTACACAAAATGGCGAATGACTTCAACTGAAGACGAAGAGTTGAAAAACATGGCGCCCGACTAAAAATAAAAAAAAGTAGTTTGTTCTTTGATGTAACGAAGCATTCATGGACTTCTAATAGTTAGCAAGCGTTTTTAGTTCTTAAACATGTCTCTATTTTTTAAGATCTAATGATTTTGTAAAATTATTTTTTGTTTGATATCGATGGTTTAATCTGAATTCTTGTTACTAGGACGTGTTTGTCGTACGAAACTTGATTCTTTTGCTGTGTAATGATTTGAGAAGCATTTCTGAAAGTATTTTTCTTTTGTTGTTGAAACTGAAAATGATTCTCTAACAGAAAGAGGCAGGGGAGGAACTGGAATAAAGATGAAGAGGCAAAGGAATCAAAGCGTGTCTTATTGAAGATTGAAGAAGAAGTAAATTGAAGAGTTGACAAAAAATAAATAGTTAAAAAAGAAAACGATACTAAAGAATAAAATAAGAAATAAAATATTAAGAAAAATCAATTCCGAAATGAAGGTATTAAAGAAAGGAAGGCTGTAAAAACAGCAGAAAGTATATTTAAACATATTGCGATGTTGAAAGATAGAAAAGATTGAAAAAGTAGGCCCAAGAATGAAAAGGATGTGAGAAAAGAACAATGTAAACAGTCGATTAGAAAGTTTAAGTATAAAAAAATCAGGAAAAAAATGAATATAAATGCATCAAGATAGGAAAAACATGAGAAAGAACAAATAATGGAACGCACAAACGAAAGAAAGAAAAAAGAAAGAAAGAAAAAAAGAAAGAAAGAAAGAAAGAAAAAAAGAAAGAAAACAAACAGGGAGAATAATGATGTACAAATAAGGAAAAAAAAAGGAAATACGAAAAAATCAAAATAAGGGGAAAATAATGAAAGAAAAAGGAATGAAAACAATGAAAAAATAATGAATAGAAAAAGAAACATTAATGTATACAGCCATAAAAAACAATGAGAACAAAAATAAATAATTATAAAATCTGGAAGAAGAAAAAAGAAACACTTCAAAACGGAAAAAGTACAAACAAACAGGAAAGTGTAAACAAGAAGAACAAACAAGAATGAAAACAAAAGAAACAAATATGATTAGAAAAAGGCAACGATAATGGAAAAAAAAGCAAAAGAATAAAACAGTTGAACAGAACGAAAAGAAAAAGGTTGAACATAACCATAAATAATAAAAATATCATAAAAAGAAAAAATATGAAATCTAGAAGGCAAAAAGAATGAACACAATAAGAATAAAAATAATGAATACAATAAAAAGAAAAAATGAATATAAAACAAAAAACAAAGAAGCAAAAATTAAAGAAGGAAAAATGAAAAAAATGAACAGCAAAAAAAGAAAAAGAATGAGCACAACCATAATTAAAAATATAATGAGCCAAAATAGAAAAAAATAGAAAATCTGGAAGAAAAATAAATGAACACAGCAAAAAGGAAAAGAATAAATACATTAAAAAAGAAAAAAATTGACATAAAACCACAAAAAGAATGAAAACAAACAGAAAGAGAAACAGTGGAACTGAAGAAGAATGACAAATTAATTAATAAAACAATAAGAAAATACAAAAAAGGAAGTCCACTACAATAAATAATAATAATAAATAAATTTAAAAAAAAAACAATAAATAAACGAATGGTCAGAAGGCGGTAAAAACATGAAAACCAGAAAGAAGGAAATGAATATAAAAAAAACGGTGCTTACGTATTATCGGGAGGACCTTTAAAAATCGACTCAAAAATTAAAGTAAATTATTTATTGAAACGGTTAAAACAATAAAATAACATTACATTTGTAATTCCGGAGGCCAGAACGTCGCAATTGCTTCCAAAAGTGACTCAAAGACATCAGTACAGGCAACATGCTTCCGCCACATGAATTCGGCCAAATACGACTCCAAATGGTGACGTGCAGTGCCACAGTGCTTCTTGTTTCGCCACTTTGTCGATCCCCATAGGCGTTCCACTGTCTGCGTATGAGCCCCGGTGTTCGAATCCACAAAGTTGTACTTGTGGTTGACGTTGAGGTGATGAAAGCCTGATTTTTCCAGTTTCTTGGTGTTATAAGCGGGGAAAAAAAAGAAAAAGTAAAAATCAAAGGTCCTCCCGATAATACGTAAGGACCAAAAAAACAATAATAATGAAAAGAACACCAAAGAAAAAAAAGAATGAACTCATTAAGAGAAAAAAGTTATAAAAATGATGGTAAACAGAATGAGAGCAGTAAGAAAGTTGAAAATAATTTCCATAAGGAAAGAAGGGAATAATGAACGCGTCATAAAAACGCAGTATATATATATATATATATATATATATATATATATATATATATATATATATATATAAAAGAATGGATTAAACAAAAAAATGAACAAAAAAAAAGATACCCAACTCCTTGTGCCATCATGCAATAATAAAAAGAAAAAATAGCTAACACTCAAGAAGAAACGCAAGAAAGAAAGTGAATGAACAGAAAAGGAAGGAAACAAAATAAATACAAGAAAAAAATAAAAAAAGAATGAATAAAAGAAGGAAAAAAGTTGAACACAGCAAGAATGAAAAAATTAATAAGAAAGAAAACTTAATGTCCAAGGCAAAAAGAGATGAGAATTGGCGGAGCAAATAGGATAAAAGAAACAAAACAAAAAATCAAATAAAGAAATGAAACCCCCCACCAACCTTAAAAAAACACAAGATTGAAAATGAATGAAAAGAACATGACGGAAAAACAACCGAACAAAAATAATGACAGAATTAAAAAAAAAACAAAAAAAAATCAGTGAACATCAAAATAAAAAAAAAACAGAAGTAAAAAAAAATGAACACAGTTGTGGTGCAGTAGATATCGGCTTGGAACGACAAATCGAGGAGCCGAGTTCAAATTCTAGTTGAATTACGCGCAAATACACTTAGGAAAAGTATTAATCCGTCTCCTTCCCTCCACTTATGGGTTAAAGATTGGGTTCTCTAGCCTTGTCTGGCAGCAATGGCCACCGGGATAATCTTCTGCAGTCAGAATAATCTTTCGAGACAAGATCGCCAAAGCGTGTATCACGTATGGCACTTAACTGACTGGAGAATAGAGTATTGCTGCCATATTTGAACTGGTGCTGCCGAGTCCTCATTGTGCAGCCTCAACACAGTTTAAAACCGATTATGCAGTTTCGTGGGTGATGAATTATTCTCCACGTGTTAAACTTCATTCAACAAACATTCTTAGATTCTCATTATTCTGTTGCTATTACTGCGACAGATGTTCAGATGTTCAGATGTGTTACATTCTTTAGTTCCACCAATTCAGACCTTTCCAACTCTGATTAGCCATGGGGTATTCATATTGGAAAACAATACAAATTGCTTTCGTGTTTCTTTAGGAAGAAGTAAGTTCAACTCGGACAGTTTATTTTCTAGACCTGTTACTATGTGGAACAGACTCCTGAGTTGATGCTCTCCAGATCATTACAAATTTAACCTCTTAACCGATAACTATTCTACAGGTCGTCATAGTGAGAAAAAACAGAGCAAGAAAGATGGAAGTGAAAAAGAAGGAAAAAATAGAGAAAAGACACCCCCCACAACATGACGGAAAAACAACAGAGCAAAAAGAAATTACAGAAAATAAAAAAACAAAAGAAAAAGGAAACAAAAGAAAAGAAAAAAACAAGTGAACACCGTAAGAGAATAAAAACAAGAAGGAAAAAAATGAACAAAGCAAGGAAAAAAAAATTCTCACAACGAAGAATAAGATTTAAAAATACAAACGGTGAAAACTTAACAGAAAACAAAAACAATGTCACTTGAAAAAGTATCGAAAAACTGAATGGGCCTTAAACATTTTACATACACAGTACACATTTTTTTTGTCAAAGTTCCAAATCCAGCCGCATCTGTTTTTAGGATCTTTATGCTTTCAATGTATTCTGCGAATTTCTCGCTCGGCTTGACACGCGGACGCATCTTCGAAGTGGATCTGGCACGCAAAAGGCGAGAATTTTATCGCAAAGTAGAATCAAGAAATCGTTGTTGGACAAATGGTGCGCTTCGGTGGGAGACACTTTTGATCAAGCCAGGTTTATTTTGCTTAAACATGAGACATTAATTCCCACTTCGTTTGCTGCATAAGACTGTTGGGATTTCTCGCTCGAGAGAAGCCAGGAAAGAAAAAATGTCAATTTCCTGTTCCTAATTTCCGCTTTTTTTCCTTCTTTTTTATGTGTGTGTATCGGAATCTTCGCGAAATTAATTTCGTCACAAAATTGGTTGATTCTAACACAGTTAAAAAAGAAAAAGAAAAGGTTAGCGCACGCACACAGATATCTATCTATCTATCTATCTATCTATCTATCTATCTATCTATCTATCTGATTTCATCATCTATCTATCTATCTATCTATCTATCTATCTGATTTCATCTATCTATCTATCTATCTATCTATCTATCTATCTATCTATCTATCTGATTTCCGCATC
This sequence comes from Ascarosepion bandense, assembly GCA_037127315.1. Taxonomy (NCBI): domain Eukaryota; kingdom Metazoa; phylum Mollusca; class Cephalopoda; order Sepiida; family Sepiidae; genus Ascarosepion; species Ascarosepion bandense. The sequence goes on from JBBBDQ010000398.1 coordinate 3,135,215, forward strand.
TATCTATCTATCTATCTATCTATCTATCTATCTATCTATCTATCTGATTTCATCTATCTATCTATCTATCTATCTATCTATCTATCTATCTATCTATCTGATTTCCTTTCATCTATCTATCTATCTATCTATCTATCTATCTATCTGATTTCATCATCTATCTATCTATCTATCTATCTATCTATCTATCTGATTTCATCATCATCTATCTATCTATCTATCTATCTATCTATCTATCTATCTGATTTCATCATCTATCTATCTATCTATCTATCTATCTATCTATCTATCTATCTATCTATCTGATTTCATCATCTATCTATCTATCTATCTATCTATCTATCTATCTATCTATCTATCTATCTGATTTCATCATCTATCTATCTATCTGATTTCCTCATCTATCTATCTATCTATCTATCTATCTATCTATCTATCTATCTATCTATCTGATTTCCTTATCTATCTATCTATCTATCTATCTATCTATCTATCTATCTATCTATCTGATTTCATCATCTATCTATCTATCTATCTATCTATCTATCTATCTATCTATCTATCTATCTATCTATCTGATTTCATCATCATTTATCTATCTATCTATCTATCTATCTATCTATCTATCTATCTGTCGTGTCCTTTTAAGATGTAAGTGATCATAGCTCTCCCGAACTTTCAATCCCTGTAACACAGAGCAAAGTTTGTTTCTTTATCATTCCTCTTTGAACTTATGCCTTACATTCACACTAACTCATTAGACAAATTTCCCTATACTCTTTCTACGTCCCTTGTGTATTAAATTTCTCAAGCCGTTTTTTTCATAATGTTTTCTACAATTATCAATTGACTCTTTCACATGAACAGAACATTTTTGGCTATTCTCTTGCACGTGACGTGGTGTAACTGTTAGTTAGCTTGTCTTACTTATTACAGATGAATAGTGAGTTTAATCCTCTCTGGGTACCTCATACATTCGGCGTTATGCCACATCTAAGCGCTGGTTAAAACATCAACTCTCTTGCACGTCAGTCGTGTTGTCACTATCGAATATGGCTTTTTTGTTCAGCTAGCTCGCATCGGTTACCACAGATGCTATACGTATGAGTAGCAGTTGCATCGCCAGTAGTCTCCAGCATTTTCATTTTTATTTGGCCACTTAAATTATGATCAGGCTATGCGTCACCAAGTAAGCTCTTAAAATATTGAGTAATATGTATTATTTTTATAGTAGAGAAGTCGGTGCAGCCGGTCAAGTCCACTCTCTGAGCATCAAATGCAATAACCCGGGAAGAAAAGCAAAATGCCTCAACCTTGCCAGAGAGCTGAAGAAGTTTTGAAACATGAAGTTGACAGTCATGCTAGCTATATTCGGAACACTGGGAAAGATCTGGGGAAGCCTAGTAATAAGATGTATGAAATTTCAAGTGTGAAAAAGGTCAGATGACTATTATTTTATATGGTAGCTTTAGATCTTGTATAGTTCTTTATCTGTCTATATAAATAAAAATGTACTTGTCTGTTTGCTAATGTCCGCTAATTTAGAAAACGGCTGCACCAATTGTTTTGAAATTCTACTATCGCATTTTAATCGAATACGAGCGTGTTTTTATATAGCTTATATTAAAAATAGTACAATATTAAAAAAAAAATTTCAAAGTCGAGTAGAGCTGATGAGAGCCCAACCAAATAACATTCATTGTCAATATGGACGCCTTTACAGACGACTTTTTATTTAATAGAAAATATTGGAAAAGTTCACATTTAAGATGAACGAAGCCTTTTTTTAATATTACTTCTATTTTGGCGGGTGTAAACAACAGAAATCCCTTCCCTTTTTTGTAAAAAAATGTTTAATATTCATTTTCTTTCAACGAATAATTATCGATATACCATCTATTTCGTTGGTTTCCTAAATAAATCTTCTTTTCTTTTTTACCTAAACCATTTATTATTTCTTTTTTGTCGGTCCTAATCATCAGACTCTACAAAAGTTTTTAAATTTTGCTATAGCATTTAAACCAATAAGAGCGTCTTTTTATATATCTAATATTAAAAATATTACAATATTAAAAAAATATATATATTTTGCAAAGTCGATTAGAGCTGATAAGAGCCGAACCAAAAAAGTTTCATTATCAATACGGACGCGTTTACAGAAAACTTTTTTATTTCATAGAAAACATAGGAGAACAAAGCCTTTTTTATTATTAATAATAAATCCCTTCCCCCTTTTTTTATAAAAAGTTTTCTATTCATTTTCTTTTTCAACGAATTATTATCGATATCCCATTTATTTCGTTGGTTTAGTAAATAAATTTCTTTTTTTTTAAACCTAAGCATTTATTTTGTTATTATTTCTATTTTGGCGAGCGTAAAAAACAGAAATCCCTTCCCTTAAAAAAAAAAGGTTCTATTCATTTTTTTCAACGAATTATTATCGATATCCCATATATTTCGTTGGTTTAGTATATAAATTTCTTCTTTTTTTAACCTAAGCCATTTCTTATTTCTTTTTGGTCGGGCCTAAACGACAGACTCTTTTTAAAAAGTTTTCTTTTCATTTTTTTTCAACGAATTCAGCGAATTATTATCGATAAAACACTAAGCTTTCATGCAAAAAAAAAAAATCCAAACATTTTATCAATTTAACATTTTTCTGGGAATGCTCACTTAGTCATAGACGTTCGTAGTAAAATCATTCCCCGTTTTTTGCTTTTGTTTTTGGTAAAAATCATGGAATCAGGTCCCATTTTTTGTTGTTTTGGCTTTTAACAAAAATGCTATTTTCTCAAAATAAGCAGAAAAATACAAACTTCCTTTGTCCTTCATATAGTCAAAAGTGAAAAGGGGGGAATTAAAATTTTGAAATGGCGATTTTGGCCACTTTTTTTGTTCAGATTTCTAATCTCAGTGCAAAAGATCTGCGTCAATTCATAATGATAATGCCTCGCAGAAGGTCAAACTTTGGTCGTCATGCTCGCAAAGCAGAAGTGCGACGAGTAATTGCAAATCGAAGTGAGGAAGAACATCCATCATCGAACAAACAAAGAAGGTAAAGAATGGTTCAGATACGCGCCGAGGAAGCAGCACAGCGACTTGATGAGGCATAATTGCGAGTACGCCAATCGCGTTTTGCAGCTTCAGATCGGCTTCGTTCTCAACAGAGTGAACGCGGCAGACTTAAAAACCTTAACAAGAAACAGCAGGTCAACAGCAAACACGACTCTCTGCAAACCAGACAATCACTATATCTGCACAAACAATGGAATAAATAAAAATATTGTGTACCCACAAGTATTGGGAAATTAAATGTGTGCTTTGTCTTTTCTTTTTTCCATTTAACCAAACTGAGCCACAGCAACGCGTGGCCTGGTACAAGCCACTATACATATAAAATCCAAAGACAAATCTGCAATGTTACTGGTGGTGTTCTGGCATCTCAGTTTCAGTTACTGTCCCAGTGCCGAAACGTAGCTTCCCTGTGACTTTTATATAAATACTTCCATGTTAATTGTTCTTAGGAACATTCCTTTATAGTACGTAGGCTTTACGAATTTAAGTGCAGTACTATATTGGCGGGACGGTCTCTTCATTTTACAGTTGAAATAGCCAGAAGTAACAGTATACTTTATGCTAACAGTTTCTTATATCACGCTTATTGCTTCTATCATCTTGCTTCCCAGTCAACGTTGATCTTCAAAAAATATAAGGTTATATCAATCGTTATCTTCTATCGTATTAATTACTGTTCGTTTATTGTTCACTCTCCTTAATGGTGTTTTACTTTTCTCATATCCTTTAAAACTCAGTAACATCTTGCATGAAAATAGATCGGGCAATATCGTGAAAACAGGACGAGAAATAACTAAACAGTATTAGAATTAAAAACTAGACGCGATATCCTAAGACACGAACAGTGGGACGAGAAAATCTACTTCTCTCAGGTTATTCGGCTTGATATAAACCTTCTTTTTATAATCATTTCACCCCAAGCAAGACAGGACCGCCACTGGTGCGCAGAGGCCAGCAGCGAGAGAAAAAAAGGATAAGAAGAAAAAGATGAAAAGAGCCAGGTACAGAGGAAGTAGAAGAAAGGATAACAGAATGATGCGAATGAAGGAGATAGAAGATGGCAATTGACGTTGCATTTAAACTTCTAAAGATTGTATCTATCAGGAAAACAAGTATATAGAAGAGAGTTCTACACGCAGAAAGTGCACGAAAAGAAGCACGAGGAAACGTGGGGCGGTTACTTCTTACTGTTTTTACGGTAAAAGGGTGAAATCTTGCTGCGAATCTAGGACCACGAGTAAATTCATGTGTCGGGACACCAGATAAACAGCTGGTCAGAGCAGAAGCCGTGAAAATATTTGTAGAAAAGACAGAGAGAAGCTATATCCCGACTGTGAGAAACAGTCGAAATGCTAAATGGAGACCGATTACATTGCAGATACGTCTTTGGATTTGAAGATGAAAAGCAGGAGCACTCGATCAGGTGTAGTAACATTACTCAATGCACGGACGAATGGTAGTCTTATAAATGTGCAAAATATATTCTGACGAGAAAACTTCCTGGTCCAACACACTGACCCGACTTTCTTAGCGCTAGAAGTGGCTATTGACTCGATTAGTTCCACACGACATCGGTTGAGAGAGCTAGGCCAAAGAGGTGTGTTGCTTTCTGGGATACTAGCGTCATCCATACTGACAGAAAGTAGGAAAGTTACTCTATGATGGTTAAAAAAAAGCAGCTTTGTTTTGGACAATGACCAGAGGTGACAACGGCTGAAATATTGTCATAACAGCAACAAAGATGAGGACAACTTTTGAATTTACTGTTCCGTTCATTAAACGATTGACATCGTCCTGATTTATTGGTGACCAGTGGATATCATCAACTAATAACTTTAGCGATTCTTCTAAAGGTACAGGATATCATTAGTTCATGATTGGAGTGTAAATGACTGATAGCGAACTGATTCCTGAGGTTAATATTAATTGAATTTCATAAGATTACGTTATATCATGGCATATCGATCTTTAAGTATTGTTGAGAACAAACTAAAGACAATGCGATGTCTGCATAGACATTTTTCGAAGACTGAAAAAGCGAAAAACGGTGGCAATTTGGTGTACTGAATATGCATGTCTATTCTTCGGTAAAACTTTTAATGGGTATCATATTATAAAAATGATTTAATTTAGGAAGCCAGGATTTTTTTTCTATTTTCTCTTTTCTTCATATTTTAATTTAATCGTCAAAATATCTATATACTTTTTTAAACATTTCACCCCAAGCAACACAATTTTAATGCCACTGGTGTGCAGGGGGTTTCATAAAAGAAAATTATTAGAAAGGGGAAAAAGTTGTAGTGGATGTCAGAAAATGGGTAAGCGAAAGATGAGAATATTAGTATAATGAAAGTAGAGTGGACGGAGAAATGAACATGAGGAGAAGGATGCGAGTCAGAGAGATAGGAGATGACAGTTGACCTTGCATTTAAATTCCTGGCGATTGTAGCTGTCGAATTAACAAGTATACAGAAGAGAATTCCACAGCCGGGAGGTACAAGAAAAGAAGCCGGGAGAAGAAGTTGCGGTTACATTTTATTGGTTTCACTGTAAAAAGTCTGGGACCTATTTGCTAGTCTAGTACTTCGAGTAAATTCATACAAAGGAAGGAAGCACCAGTGAGCTAAGCTCGTCGGAACAGAAGCAGTGAAAATATTTGTAGAAGGGAAACCAAATTACGCTGGTGAGAGAGTGAGTGCAGCCGAGCTACCAACTCGAGATCGATCACATTGCAGATTCTTTGTTGGATTTTGTTCAGAACCCCGAAAAGAGAAAAGATGTATAAAATCTATCATTGCAAATGAATTTTTAAACTCGTTTATTCGTTCATGTTCGTGCAAAGTTTTCTCGTCGTTTAAGGGTTAAAAATAAAAGAAAATAAAGAAAATCTTACGCACAGGCTTAAACCACATGAACAAATTGATAAAAATGAATAAACTTCGATATTGCTAAAAAGAAAGCACCTGTCAAACGGTCTCCATAAATATCGAGATAAAATCGAAGCAAGCAAATCAAAGGAGAATTGACTTTTGTTGCTTTCAAATAACGAACTTCGATCAGTCAGTTAACTCGTTATGAAGTTGAACGTTAAGAATTATCGATTGCTGAAACATCAATCTGCCGGCTCGTTTGATTGCTTGCAATATTAAAATAAATTTTATTACAGGTTAAGGTTTGCATGGGAAATAACGAATATTTTTCGATCTCTTTAGGAAAAAAGAACCATATTCGAGAAAAAAAAGAAGAATGAATGAAAGAAGGAAAGAGGCAAATAAATTAAGTCACAACAGAATAAGAAGCGGGGAGGGAAAACAGATTTTGAGACTCTTTGAAAAAGTCCTTGAAAATTTTAATCGATTTTTAGAATTGAGGGCTGGAAAGATTTTTCTTTGAAAATGAGTTAATCGATGAAGAATGCCTGCAACAGGGCTGCACACAAAGGACTTCAAAACTCAGTCACATCCGTCTGGGTGACAGAACTATCATTCTCCTAGGGACCTAACCCTTTCTTTCTTTCTTTCTTTTATACTTTTACTTTTCTTTTCCTTTTCTGGATGATAGAACTATGATTCTCCTAGGGACTTTGCCCTTTCTTTCTTTCTTTAAATTCTCCTTTTCCTAATTTTATTTTTTCTTTCTTTCTTTCTTTCTTTCTTTCTTTCTTTCTTTCTTTCTTTCTTTCTGATTTTTAAATTCCCCTTTTTCTTTCTATTTTCTTTCTTTCTGCTTTTTAAATTCCCCCTTTTCTTTCTATTTTCTTTCTTTCTTTCTTTTTTAAATTCCCATTCACTTTCTTTCGTTCTTTCTTTCTTTCTTTCTTTCTTTCTTAAATCCCCCCTTTCTTTCTTTTTCTTTCTTTCTTAAATCCCCCTTTCTTTCTTTCTTTCTTTCTTTCTTTCTTTCTTTCTTTTACTTTTTACTCTAATAGTGTTCCTTTATCCTTCTTTCTTTCTTCTTTTATGCTTTGTTCCCTTTTCCCTCACACATTTTTCTCTAATAGTATTTATTTGTTTCTTTCTTTCTGTTACTTTTAATTTTTATTGTCAATTTTTTTTTAAAATAATGTATCTCCATTCCATTTTCCTTCTTTCTGTTTGACATAAGGGAAATCATCTGATTATTGTATAACGGGGGCATAACATCTCGTTAGCAAAAAACGCTGTTAAAATATCTGGAGTTAATGAATCTTGATTAAATTTTATTTCTTGATAATTAAAACGCAGTTATTATTTAATAAATATTCATATTCAATTAAGGACAAAAATAATAATAGTTTCTTAAACATTTTAAATGAAAAAGATTTGATTAAATTTCATAAAATCTAAATAAAAATGTTTTAGCTGGAATATATTCTATATGCAAGAACACGAAAATATATTCAGAATATAAAGGCCAAAAGTTGTTAAACAAAAATCTTTTTTATTTATTTTCTTGTCTTCGTTTTCTTGCTAGAAATTAAACTGATTTCCAAGTCTCCCCGGAATTTTTATAACGAGTAAAACCTCATTTTTTATATGGCTTATCGACGTGCGGCTATTTTTGGAGAATTCGTTTCGGTGACAATGTATTAACAAGTTCAATCCGCACTGAATGTCCCTATTTGAAAATTTGTGCCATACTAAACTTAATAAATATTTGAAAGCAAAATTGCAAAGCTCTAGCATCATTCCTTCATATTCAGCTCCTGAACTTTCATTCCAACCGTGTACTTAAAAAGAAACAATGTAGTTATTAATAAAAAGAGTTAAAATGAATGTTTGCATGATTTCAAAGCTCAAACGATGATTTTTTTAGCCCAACCTCGTAGCTAAAAAGAGACAATAAGAATAGTTGAAGTTAATACATGCAAGATTACAAAGATCTAGCATCACTACTTCATAGTCAACCTATGAAATTTTAGCCCACCTTCGGAGACTTCGATGCAAGACAATTCACCACAAAAAGGAAATACACACTTGAAGTAACAGAGGTGTGCTTATACCAAAGAATACTATGAATAGAATGGGCAGAACATAAGAAAAAGAAAAACATTTATGGAAAAGCAAAACTACAGGGAAATATATACTTACAATCAGAAAATAGCTCAGGAAGCAGAGAAAAAAATACTGAACAAATATGACATAAGGAATAGTGAAATGATTCTTAGAGGAATTAGGCAAAGTATTATATGGAAAATTGTCGCTGAATGAAAAGAAATGGTTGTTGTACTGCTAAGTAATATCTAATTTCTGATACAGGAATAAATGCTGGACAATCTCCTCACAGATGAAAAAGTTGATTGAAGTGAGGTGAGGTGTTTATATATACAAATCCTGAGAGTGAAATAGCGTATCGAAGTAGCATAGAATATAAAAAATAGAAACTGAAAGGAAACAGCTACAGTCAGAAAGAGATAGAAGACATATCTGGCTCCCATAATGAGGAAATAAATCAACCTGAGCATGTACAAAACTATCTGCACATATATAAATCCACTCGTGCATTGAATACTGCTGCCATATCTGGTCGGGTGATCCTGCTATCCACCTAGATGTTCTTGACAAAACCTAACGGAGAATCTGTAATATGAACGATCCCGACTTGGCAGCACAGATACAGCCACTTTCTCACCGACGCAATGTGGCTTCCCTGTGTCTCTTCTACAAACACTTTCACGGCTTCTGCTCCGATGAACTTAGCTCACTGGTGCCCCCTATATATAAATTTACTCGAGCCACAAGATTAGCAGCTAGGTTCCACCTTTTTACTGTGAAACCAATAAAATGGAAACGCAAATTCTACTCCATCAGCTTCTTTTCTTGCACTTCCCACCTGTGAAATTACTTTCCATTTACTTGCTTCCCTGACAGCTACAATCTCCAAGAATTTAAATGTAAAATCGATTGTCATCTCCTACCTCACTGACTTGAATCCTCTCTCTCATGCTTCTTTCTCTGTCCATTCCAGTCTCATCAGTATTCTCATCCTTTCTTACCCACTTCCAGGCATCCCCTATAACCTGTCACTCTTTCTTATAACTTTCCTCTTATGTAATCGCCCTGCACAACAGTGGCAGCAAACTGCCTTGCTTGGGGCGATAAGATTATACATAAAAGAAAAAAACATTATCACTTCGAAGGACGTAATGAAAACAACAGAAGACAAAAGCAAAAGCGAGTAACTGACCTAACAATTTGGGGTTAAATTTGGCAACTCATGTTCATAGAATGATACTCTGAAATGCTTTAAGAGCAAAAATTGAGACAAAATAATGGAAAGGCATGACTGACCAAGTTCTGCAGAAACACGTCACGTAAATGGCAACCAAGCAGAAGTTCCCGCTGTTGGCAAGGGTAATAAAAGACTAGAGAAATAACGATGACTGTGAGACGATTACCATATACCCACAACTAACCTGATATTTCCTTGGAATTCAGAAACAGAAAATGCTAGCCTAATTCCGTTTTTTTATTTATACTGAGAATATAATTATCTCATTTAACATTCCATTTAGCTTCCTAACAGGTAATGTGACAAAATTCTGAAGATTAACGCAGTCATTTCTCAAAACTAACTCTCTTCTAGTTTAAAACTTATTTCGCCTTTATACTACTGATCTGCCATTAGTAAATATACAATATATTAATTTCAATAAAAATTGATAGGTTTACATAGCGACCGGTTCACATTCTTCTCTGGTCTCTTGAACAGGAGTAGATGATTATCCCTTATTTCCTGCTTAGAATTAAGTTTCCGATTCATTCTAAAGTTCTGATTCTCTCTGAGTACCAGTAATACCTTTCAGTTTCAGTGGTATTATCGCTATATTTGGAATGGAATGATTAAAACATTTAAACGAGCAGCCCTCGGCAGACAATCTCGCTTCTGATCTTGATCAAACAGTTCCGTTGGTTAAGAAAAACTGATTTGTAACATTTAATCCGCCCGAAATCAACCTAGAGTTCTCCCTTGTTTCCTGTTTAGCATTAAGATTTCACATTTTTGTTCTAAAGTATCCAGATTCTTTTACTAGTAATGCCTTGCGCCTTAACGGGATTATTGCTTGTCTTGAGGTAAACAGATTAAAATGTTTAAATGAGCAGAGTTTGGTAGCTAATCTCAGTTCTGACCTTGATCGAACAGCTCTGTTGGTTTAATACTGGATGGTAACATTTAATGCCCTGAAAAATAAGTCAGTGAAATTTCATCATCACTGAGGAAACCACAGATTTTTTTCTGTCTATGATAATAAATAGTAGCATTCCTAGCATGATTCTTTGGTTTTAATATGTGTATACGATTATTCGCTATATAGGCTGAGAAAAATAGTCGGTACTTCTTACCGCTGAAGTAGGTACCTAACACAACCTGTCATGCTTTATCTTCACAAGAATCAAATCACACAAAAAATGGAATACGAACATAAAAAATAATATTCTGAAATGAAGTCCCAACCGCAAAAAACCGAATCATAACAGGAAATATTTTATCAATGGCTTCTAAATTCCGAACTTTATTCACAAAGCTTGCTTTTACTAGTGTTTCGATGTTGCATTCACATAGAAAAGGTCAGACACAATTTATTTTATTATGAGTGTTTTAGTATTGCCACCAGAACTCAAGGTGCACTATATATATATATATATATATATATATATATATATATATATATACATACACACACATACACACACGTACATACACACACACACACAGAGAGAGAGAGAGAGAGAGAGAGCTCACCCCCAAAATGTATACACAATTCAGGAAAAAAAAAGCTTGTATTGTAATGATAAATCTAGCCAGATATCGCAACATGAATACAAGTTACTTTTGTGTGTACCATTGTGGGAGATGCTTAAAATGATGGCCTCTAGCTTCGAGGCAGTTGTTAGAACGGTGAACTGCTGCTTGGACAATGTTGGACAAAGTCTCCTGTTAGATTGCTGAACATGCACATGCAATTTTAATTTCTTGTCGAAGGGCCGCCCATGTAATACCATCTGTCAAGAATATATTGTACTAAAGTAAACAGTGTCATCGAAATTTGATAAAACTACGAAAGACCAATGTTTTTTTGTTTCATGAAGTCGGTATACATTTTTGTTGGACTCTGCACACATACATACACACACTCTGTCACTCGCACACACACATATATAACTGAGTCGTTATAGTTTAATATATATATACATTGTACTTTTTGTTACAATGGTTTGCGAAATAATCCCGTTTGTTTGGGTTAGGAATTTTTTGAGAGAGATTCGGAAATTTGTTTTTTCCATTTTTTGTGTAAGAAATAAAAAAAATGGAGATAGTGCTCTACCAAGTTGGGAGCTAAATATTATAAGAAAGTGAAACAAACAAGTAGATTAAAAAAATTAAAATTAATTATTGCCAAGAACACCGGAGTTTATAAATACTATGCGAAAATAACATTGTGTATGAATTCTCATCCACCCTATGAGATATCATTTCCAAGACTAACAATGAAAAATCATTAAATATTTACATTGGGCACACGTGCAGCACACTATCTAGCAGACTGACCTGTCACCTGTCTAAACATGGCGCAATCCGTGCACACATTGACCAGCACATCATGAATCGTATGTGCAAAGAATAGTAGCTATGACGCCATTCACTCTACCAGAAAATTTAGAAACGGCATGCCGTAAAGCTTCTCATTCGTGCCAGAAGCTATAGTACGAATATTTCAGAGTGTTTTAGTTTAAAGCTGAAGGCAGTGCAGACGATTCAGAAAGGGTTGAATGCGTCTACTGGTGATTACGATGATGTTTGCGGGTGACATTATGCCTTCATTCATTTTCTCAGAGAGCCTCAGACTCAACACAGGTCTTCTTCAAGTGCTTTGAGAATATACTGCTGCCCATAGCCAAGAAGGTGCCTGCTGGATGACCTTATGTGCATGAATCTGCATCATGCCACACAAGCAGGAGAACTCAGTCATGGCTGTGACCAATTCTATGACAACATCGCCCCTTATATCTGGCCACCTAACTCCTTATACTGCAAACACCTGGATTATTTTCTGTGGAGTGAAGTTGACCGAGAGCTCAAAAGACTCCTTGTAACACCAAAGATAAACAAAGGCAAGGATTACAGAATCATTTACGAACTTAAACAAAAAGGCCGTCTAGAAAAGATGCTGGAGATTCCAAAATCGTCTGGAGGCTATGGCTGTAGCCAATGGCAATTTTACTGAAAAGAATTTACTCTAGAACGTCAGTATACTTTTGTGTAATTTTGATAAATATAGGTGTTAATTCAAGATATCAGCCTTATTTTCATTCTTGCATAATTTAGACAATTTATCCATTGTACCTCTATATATATTTAGACAACAATTATTCCATCGCATATATATATATATATATATATATATATATATATAAGGAAAAGTAAAAATAATCTGATTACTTGTCTAGTATATCAGTCAGTTAAGTGCCATACATGATACACGCTTAGGCGATCATGTCTCAATAGACATAACTGACTGGGCAGAAACTTATCCCACAGTAGGATTGACCATGCTTTCTGCGTAGACTGGTTGCCAGCCAAGGCTACAAAACCCAATCAGTAGTGTTATTTAACCCATAACTGGAGGGAAGAGACGGATTAACATCTTTCCCAAGGGTATTTGTGCGTAAGTGGATGCAAGGAATTCGACTGGAATTCGAACTCGGCACATCGACTTGTCGTTCCGAGTCGATATCCACTGCACCACAACACACATCCGTCTAGTATGTATTATGTCGAAAATTGATTTTTATAATCACTGGGTGCTCCATTCTTGTCTCTTTCTGCTACATTATATTTATACTGAATAAATCAAATATATATATATATATATATATAGAGAGAGAGAGAGAGAGAGAGAGACAGAGACAGAGAGACAGAGGAATTGAAGAGAGAGAGAGAGAGGTGTTTCTGTTTGTCTTGAAAATCAAGTATTAATATATCTGCGGTAACTAATTCATATAGGGACTCACCAATACTATACAGCTATTACTCATAAGGTAGGTGAGTTTGTACCACTTGCGACCTAGTGTAGTCATGTTTTTACTGGTTTACTGATCAGTTCGTTTAGTCGGATTACATAATCTGCAGAAATATTCTTGGATTTTATCACAAGAAACATTTTGACGTCATACTGTGTTGCAAAATATATGAAAAATTTATCCGCTTTATGTTCGGTTTGTAAGAAGGTAGATTTTCGGGTCTGTCCAAGAGGCAGACCCACCTGATTAAAAGAAAAATGCTAATGGATGGAATCATCATCAAATCCATAACTGATCAAAAAGGAAACGAGTAGCTTTGCTTCAAATAAAATTAATGTTTCGAAGTCGTCGGAGTCATCAGCCAAAGTGACAACCGAGAAATCGCCCTTCAGCTTGAAAATCCCCAGTGGAATTGTATTATTAACCCCGTAGAATTATTGAATATAGCTGAAGATAATAAAAATTTCTTGCTCGAAGAGGTATTTTTTAGAAAGAAAAAAACAAGAATTACAGAGGTTGGAAATAAGAATGGTGCCGGTCTTCGTGGTGAACAAGCATTCGCTCAAACTTTTCTGTTCCTCTAAAGACACAATGCTCCGAACACTGATGTCCCTGTGGTGTTAAACCCCAAAGAGTTATCAAAGAGACTATGTTCTTCACGTAGAACATTCTGCCCACTGCTTTAGTTTGTCTTGAAATAGTTAGGTGGTAATTAATGCTAAAAACCTAATTCTGTGAACCGAATATAAAGGTCGGCCAAGAACAAGTATGGTAGTATCGGGGTATACTAGATGTTACCTCTGACAACTTTTATATAATACTTGATCATTTGGACTCCGTCCCTATCTGTTTAAATATTTCTGGCCGGAATATGTCAGTCATCGTGACTGGCAGAAAACCTAATTGCTGGAAGTGTGGTGAAATTGGTCCCCTTCGCTTTTCCTGGGCTTCCATCCGTAGGTGATCAAAATGCCCCTCTGCGCCGCCTGCAATAGTCCTATCAGCGGCTCAGACCGTTGGGATCAAACTCCCAGTTGGAGCTAATGTCCCATTCGTCCCAAAGTTAACTGCTTCCGCTAGCGCGAGTAAAGAAAAGACAGACGAAAAGTGGTGTGTAGGTGGCAGGATCGGAGGGAAAAGTCAAGCAGCGGAGCCCCAGTCTCCTGAAGATCCTTGGGCCAAAGACACTTGAATTTCCTTCTTTCTACCACCTTTAAGGGCAACGCTCCTGCGTCCTATGCAAAAGCAGCTAGTGAGAGTAAAAATTGAATGAATCCAGTTGAGAGAAAATGGAATAATTTGAAGGAAAAGCAAGAAGCAAAGCGAATGAATAAACAAAGCCAGCAAGAGTGTCGGCTTCTCATCCTTTGCTTCGCCTAATCTATCATCCAGTAGGATCTTGTCCTCTCCCCATTGACAAGATCATTGACACCTACACCTTAAAAAATGAACCACCCTCAGAAGAGTTCACACAGTAAAGTTCTCATAAAAAAGAATGAGTATTCCTGCATCTACTACTAATCGATTCCCCTTTTATATACCCGTGAAATCATCAAGAAAAAGTGATAAAATGTAGCTGAACGCATCTAAAGAATTCTAAGAAATCAATGAAAAGATAAAATTGAAGCCCGTTTTCAACGCCAGCAAAGACGTGTGAAGAATGACACAAGAACAGACTGAAAGAGCATTATCACAACCCATAAAAAATAAAGGATTGAAAAACCTTGTTAAATTTCAAGTCGTTAAATAGAAAAGATATAGAGAATTCCAGGAAATTTCCCAAAGCAAAGCGGATACTAACTGTGGTGAAATCGTGACAAGGAGTTCAAAAAGTGTGGAAATGTTCATAGACATTAATCAGATTAATAGGCCAAGAAGATGAATGAACGAGGCTCATGTGCCATCATTGCGTTAATCAGATATTTTCATAAAATTTATATCACTTAACGGTCTATCTCTACCCAGCACATAAAGACTACGTACTGCCTGAAACTCCGAGTCGTTCTACGGGTGAAGAATATATATATAGTGCTGAGCTGTGATGTTACTAAGTGTTATGAGTATGTTTTGTAGCTGTTTTGGTTTTAAAGTGCTCGATATCGAGATAGAGATAGAGTGTGAATACGATTAATGTGGAGAAGTTTGTCTCTAAACTGAGCAGTGATATTCCGACTACGAAGCTTCGTGGAGGCATCATTGTGATGTCCTAAAGGCACATCACCTTTGGTGTAATGGTTAAAAGTCTTGTCTCGACAGAAGTATTAAAAATGGAGTTGTGAGTTAAATTTTAACAGGGTATCTCATATTTTCGACCATGAACCACATCTAATCTGCACTAAAAAGTCTCCATTGTGATGACGTCGATCCTCAAGGCTTGAACAGTAATGATATCACGAAATCCTGATATATATATATATATATATATATATATATATATATATATACTATTCTAATTTAGTTATTACAATAGTTTATGAAAGCATAATTTCATGTTTCAGAACAAAACAGTTTCCCTTCAGGTAATATGTTAAAATAAACGGTGAATATGATTTATTTTGAAATATGAAATGAATTCATGGTTATTTAGAAAAGTAGAGAGTGGTATTTGGAGAAAATGGTTTAAGTATGTCATTATTGTTTAATCAAAACTGAGAATTATGTAACCATGGAGACTTAATATTTACATGGTTACATAAATCTCCATGGTTACATAATTCTAAATTTTGATTGAACAATAATGACATACCTAAATCATTTCCTCCAATGACTACTCTCTAATTTTCTAAATAACCATGATTTCATCTTATATTTTAAAAAGAAATCATTTTTACCAGTTATTTTAACATATCATCTGATAAGGAAAACTTTGTGTAGTGATATAATGTTTTTATAAACCATTGTAATAAAGATATTACAATATTAAGCTCTACCCTGTATTGAGCACTCTTTATAAAAGTAATTGCTTGAACAGTGGGTTTTACTCTACGTGTTCTTTCACTTTTTTGTAATGTTTATATATATATATATATATATATATATATATGTGTGTGTGTGTGTGTGTGTGTGTGTGTGTGTGTGTGTGTGTGTGTGTGTGTTGAAATTTCTGGTATTTTAGAAAAGAAAATACAATTTTAATTCTTGACCAAAGTAAATTACTTGCGAGATAATTGTTTTATAACGTTGTCTTTTAGTTCAATTTTTATATTATACTAAGTTTTATTCCGGGGATGAGCTCTTATATTTGTATAACCAGCAGTGAAATGCGAACTCATTATATTCGTTGCAAGTTTGTGAGAGAAACATTTTAAATATCAGGTTTAAAGCAAACACCATCGCCTGTTTGGCTGGAACCACAGTCATTAGGGTCCATAAATGGAACCTTTCATATGCTGACCGGCCATTCTATACGCTCTACCTCCTGGCTATTCTCGCAAGTATGGCTGTTGATAGCAATGAAGAATTAAGTGTCTTTGAGACGCAAATAAAACTGGGATAACGAGTAGATAAAAGGGAGGTAACACGTCAACTTTGAAATAATCACACCCCGTGCTTGAATAAACTAATGAATCTCATGTTGCACTCAGTAAATTACAAGGTGTCGCTCTGATCAGCGAACCTTGATGGCAAAGCTCTTGCTCGCCATCTGCGACCTACATAGTTTTGTCGCTTCCTTATTACTTCTAATTGGCTGTTTCGCAGCACGCGATATCTTCTCTTTCGCTTTTATATAACAATTATTTCTGATTGTACAGTGCCATTTTCTCCCAACTCTCATGTCGCGATTCGCCCCTTGCCTCTTTATCTCCCTAATGTCTTTCCATGCTTTTTAATTTGCAGAGAATGCACTCCATTGGATGTAAATCCTCGTTTATCTATCTATCTATCTATCTATCTATCTATCTATCTATCTATCTATCTATCCTCCATTCTGTTCCTTCCTATCTATCTATCTATCTATCTATCTATCTATCTATCTATCTATCTATCCTTCATTCTGTTCATATCTATCTATCTATCTATCTATCTATCTATCTATCTATCTATCTATCTATCTATCTATCTATCTCGTCATGCTATTAGTTTTTTTTTTCGGAACTCAGACACTTTCTTGCAGTTCTGTTGTTGTTTGGTTACGCGCATGCGTATAGGCGTACACGCCTCATTTACCGCTTCCGCGTTGTCATTTCTCATTCATCCTAAAAAAAAAGACGAAACAAAACAAAAAAAAAAAGAAGAAAAAGAAAATTAAGTTATTTGTTTTCTCTAATTTATCTTCCGATTCGATTTAGGCGTTTATATATTTGATTAAATAATGTGAATAAACATCGTTCGACATCTCTCTGTCTACGGTTGTTAACCGATATCATTAGAAGTATGATGATAAACCAACATTTTCCTGCTATTTATTCAATCTTCAGTCATCTGGGTTCCATAAACCCAACGAAACAGATCAGCATATATATATATATATATATATATATATATATATATATATATACAAAAAATGATCCATTACCGAGACAGTGCAATTTATACATTTTTGGAAGACACAGAGTGGATCAATGTCACATTTAATAAATATATCACACAACGACGAAAGCAACCTTCCACGGTTAAATCTATCTATCTATCTATCTATCTATCTATCTATCTATCTATCTATCTATCTATCTATCTATCTATGCATATCTAATAACCTAAAATCGAATATCTCGCATATAACTACGAAGTTCAATCTTCAGTGGATTCCTGCCAAAGGTACTCCATTTCAGATATATAATATGGCCGATTGGGCATGCTGCAATATTAACGGAGTAATAGAGCGCAAAGTGAACTTATTTGCTCCACATTAACCTGTCGCGCATGCACACTTTAATAACGTTCTTGCGCGCTTCCGTTCTTTATAGCAGGATTTTGAATGAAAGGGTGTAGAATGTGGTCAGACCACTTGAATTCCATCAGTGATCATTTTTAAGTAAAACTATATTCCGCAGGTTCGACAACCACCATATTCCTCAGATCGCGCCACTAGCGACTATTTTCTCTTAAAATATCAAATCCCACTCAAAAGGAAGACGATTTCAAAACGTTGAGGATATCCAAAATATTGCAATGTGGCAATGTGTCTTCTTCTTCTATGTGCCCTGTCCCTTCAGGACGTAGGCGATCATGGATCTCCACGTCTCCCTATCCCTTGTGGCTCTTAGTATGTTTGCTCCTGTTGCTCCTGGCAACCCCCGTTCCGTCATCCACCTGATCAGGCCCTGCAAATATGTTATCCGCTGCCTTCCTCTGTCTCTCCTTCCTTCTATCTGACCAGTCAGTATCAAGTTCTCCAGGCTTTCCTTCCTCATTGCATGTCCCAGGAACTTCAGTTGTCTCTTCCTGATGCTCAGCATCAATTTCCTTTTTGTTGCCATTCTTTCTAACACTTCGTCGTTGCTTGTATGCTCAGTCCACGATATCCGTAGCGTCCTTCTGTAGAACCACATTTCGGCCGCTTCCAGTTTTGTCCTCATTTTCGATGATATTGTCCAGCATTCACAGCCGTACTGAAGAACTGACATCACGTAGCAGTCTAGCACTCTTTTCTTCGTTTCTATTGAGATCTTCCTGTGTGTTAGTAATTTGCTCATCTTCTGGAACGCGTCCTTTGCCATGCCAATTCGCCTTCGGATCTCCGTATGGAAAGTGCGACACGGAGATCCGAAGGCAATGTGTCATTACTCCAAAAAAGTGAATTCAGGAATGCATCTATTAAAGATTGAAAGACACAGGAAAAAGTCTGTTATTTAAAAAGAGTTGTTTGAAGAGGATTAAATGCCGATTTGATACTTGTTGTAGTTTTCTTTTTATAACACCAGTCCTTTTTATTAGCAACGTGTGTGTGTGTGTGTGTGTGTGTGTGTGTGTGTGTGTGTGTGTGTGTGTGTGTGTTTCATTGTTCATTGAAGACCGTTGACAAAGCGTTTCGATTAATTTTTTTGATGGTGAAAGATTAATAATAAAAAAAAAGCCAATACACAATAATTTCAACTATGAAGACAGTCAAAACGTATTAAATGAGCTCAGAAATTAAAACAAAATAAAACATTCTCATCCATATATATGCATTTATATAAAAATCTACATGCTCCATAAAAGAGACTTTTTAATCTTAAAGCTTTTTCAAATGTTCTCAATGAAACTTGTATAAAAGAGAGATTGTCTCCCAACTACACGTGTGTGTGTGTGGGCGCAAATATCTTAGTATATATGTATATATATGTATCGAATAAAGAAATAGGGTTGTTCCAACGAGAGTAATTAGTATAGAATAAAAAGTGTGAGACGCCCTGAACGTATTTTTTTTAATGTATATTTATTGTTTTTATAAATATACATGTTATGTGTATATTGTTAAGTGTATATTTATTGTTTTTTTAATTATACATGTTATGAAACATATAATTACAAAAACAATAAATATGCACTTTAAAGAAAACGTTCACGGCTTCTCACGCTTTTTATTCTATATACACACACACACACACACACACACATATATATATATATATATATATATATATATATATATATATATATATATATTTATTGTCATCCGCGGACAGATCTGTTTGGCTGTATCACAGGTCATCAGTACGGGTAGATTCCGATTGCTCTTTAACCCAGGTTTTATATATATATATATATATATATATATATATATATATATATAAATTTGGCTTTTTCAATTTAAAATTTATATAATTTATGTTGCGATACGGAAATTTCTATGTTTCGACATTTTTATCTCGTTATCAGGTATGTTAAATCATTGTTGTGAAAATAACTTTCATTTGAATATTAGAAAAATACGTTTGTTACTTATCGATGTGGGAAGACAGAAAATTTATGTGTGTGTTCAATTTAACTGATCGGAATAGAAATTTACTTTAAATTCTAAAAAAGTTTAATTTTTTTTTGGCGGGGGTACGTGACTTCTTCTTTTAATCTTAACGGCAAATATGTCAGCCCATTCAAAACTTCTGTCTAGACTCCATTTCCGTTGATGTATCCATTATTGTTACAAAATATTTCTTATAGATTTCTCTGTATCTCAACATTTTCAAACACAAAAAAGAAAAAAAAGTAAAGAAAGAAAACATTTTATATTTTTCATCTAACTTAAAGGGACCTTTGAGTGTAATTATACTATTTTTATTTCGATTCAAAGTGCATTTATTCTAATTATTCTAAAACCATTAATTTATAAATAACATTTTTAAATATCCATTTATTTATTCAAAAGTTTTAAATTCATTTTATTATTTTTGTATAATCTATTATAATATTATTATATTGTAATAGAATTCTTAATATCAGAATGCAATTTTTTAATATATATTTATTTATTAAAAATTTAAATATCAATTTAATTATTTTAATATCTATTTAATTATTATTCTTTCATAATATAAAACAAATTATTACACAGCGTGCCAGAATTATATGCAAATCAATTATTTTGTTTCTACTCTAACAGTTTTTAATAACAATTAGTGAAACTTGGCACATTATATGGCAACACTAACACATGTGCAGATCTAAAATTCTAAGCTAATCTGTGCAACAGTAAACAATTGGCAGCCAATTTGGTGACTTGCAACCTGTTTCAGCATGCCAACTTTATATGCAAGATGGGACATAAAGGTGCTTTGAGTCAAGCTGAGAAGTATAAAATTGTCCAAAGGGTTTGTAATAAAATATCTACCTTAGAAATAGCCAAAGAATTTGCCCGTGATCATCGTACAATTAAAATATTTGTTACTTGTCCTAAACTTTGCAACAGACGTTCTGACAATGGGGAAAATTAAAAAGAAAGCACCTATGTCACATCGAGCCATGAGCAGGATCATGAGAGAAGTCCACCATAACCCTCTTGAAACTAGCAAAAAGTTTTTGAAAACGCTAGTGTTCCTGATGTGTCCAAATCAACTCGATGTATCCTGAGGACGGTTGCAAAATGCGGAAGGCCAGAGATTTGCCCTCCATTAAAGGATATCCACAAGAAAAAGAGGACGGAGTAGGCAAGAAGTCACATGAAGGTAAATTTTCAAACTGTTTTGTTCACCGATGAGTGGCGAGTGACTCTAGATGGACCCGATGGGTTGAGGAAAGAATGGTACTGTAATGAGAGTCCAATTCCCCACCGGATCAGGCGTCAACAAGGAGGTTGGTGGTGTAATGTTTGGGCTGCAATCATTGGTAATGAGGAGGTAGGACCATTTAGAGTCGCAGATAGATTGGAAACTCTACAATTGATTTCATTAAGGAACACCTCGAATCCTGGCACAAGAAGAAGAAAAATATGTCATTCCGGAAAAAGATGGTATTCATGCATGATAATGCACCGTCTCATGCTGCAAGGATAACCACTGAATATTTGGAGAGTGTTTTTGTCAGACATGGGAAAATAATGCAACGGCCAGCCTGTCCTCCAGATTTAAATCCCATCGACAATCTGTGGAGCATCTTGAAAAGGAAGATTTACTTCGGAGGAAGGCAGTACACCTCCAAGGATGACCTCTGGAATGCCATTCTGACTGCTGCCAAAGAAATTTCATCAGATGAAATCGAAAGTTTGACATCTTCAATGGACGAAAGGTTTTTCATCTTGTTAATAAAAATGGCAATTATATACAATATTGGTTGTTCCATGAAACCATATTGAAGATGTTTGTTATGTATTATTGTTGTTCTCAAATTAAATATTCCTAAAATAATCAATGTTTTAATTTTCCGTCATCACTTCACCATATTTGACACTTTAGCAATGATTTGCATATAAGGTTGGCACGCTTAAACAGGCTGCAATTCACCAAAATGGCTGCTGTTTGTTTACTATTGCGCAGAATGGCTTAGAATTTTAGATCTGTGCATGTGTTAGTATTGTCATATAACGTGCCAAGTTTCACTAATTTCTATTAAAAACTATTGGAGTTAGAACAAAAAAATCGATTTGTATATAATTCTGGCACGCAGTCTAGTTGATAAACATTTTTATTTTTTTATTTTTTTAGAAGAACATTTTTAACCATATTCTAAGGTGAACATTTTCAATGTTTACATATAACATTTATTTCATTACGTTTATCTAATAGATTTTGATTCTTAAGAAATTTAATAATATATAGTTTTTCATATAACCACATGGGGCATGGGTCGTTTAACGCATTACATATTGTAGCCTTTTTAAAATAATTTTTCATTTTAATGTGGGTGTTTTAATTGTTTCTTTTAGATACCAATAATATTTCCATACTGATATCCATTTCTGCACTTATTATTATTTAATGAAGACGTGTGCTGATAAAATCGTAATGTAAAGAATTTGCATTGGATTCTGCAAAGCACCTGTTTTCCAAAGGACATTCTACAGTGTTTCTTCAATTACTTTTATTATTGTCCAAATAGTTAATCTCAGTTATTGGATTATTCTTGTTTTCAATTAGGTTTAAATTTTTCTTTAAAATATTATTATTATGAGTTTTTATAATTTTTCTAGCTTATTCATACAACTAAAACTTAATTTAAGAGTATTTTTATTGAAAATTATATTTAATGGATTATAATTCAGAAAGTGTTTTTTAATCAAAGTGAGGAATATTTTCCCAATTTTCTGCTAATGTAATCTAAGGTATTTGTGCGCACACGCACACACACACACACACACACACACTCACACACAAATATATATATATATTTTGCAGTTGCAAACAATATATTTTGTTACCATTTCTCTAAAAGCAAGGAGAAAATCTACTAAGACTTAAGAAGTTAATGATGAGAAACGTCAATTCAGTGAATGAATCTGAGAAAATGTACTTATTTTCCTTCTTTGTGCCGTATATCTTGAAGACTTTAGCGATCATCACTCTCACAATTTCAGTTCTTTCTAGCTCTTAGTAAATGTTATCTTATCTTTATCTCTTCTAATTCTGGTTCTGCCATGAATTTACACAGGCTCATTAGGTAGGTTATGCGATGGTTTACTTTTTTCCTTCTTGCATTAAATATGTCTTCTTTTTCTATAATCATATCGCCCCAAGCAAGGCAGTTTACTGCCCCTGTTGTTCAGTGGGTTACATAGGAGGAAAGTTATGAGAAAGAGTGATAGGTTATAAGGAGTGTCAGGATGTGAGTAAGAGGAGGATGAGAATACTGATGCGGGTAGAGTAAACGGAGAAAGGAGCATAGGAGGAAGAGAGAGAGAGAGAGAGAGAGAGAGAGAGAGAGAGAGAGAGGATGCAAGTCAATGATATATGAGATGACTATTGACTTTACATTGAGAATTTTATCTGTCCGGGAAGCAAGTAAACGGAAAGGAATTCCACAGGCGGGAATTGCGAGAAAATAAGCTGTTGGAGTAGAATTTGCATTTACATTTTATTGGTTTCAAAGTATAAGGGTTGGTTCTAGTTGCCAATCTTGTGACTCGAGTACATTCATATATAGGGGGCACCAGTGAGCTAACTTCATCGGAGCAGAAATCATGAACGTATTTGTTGAAGAGAAACAGGGAAGCCAAATTGCGTCGGTGAGAAATTGACTATATCTGAACTGCTAAGGTCGGGATAGATCACATTACAGATTTTCCGCTGGATTTTGTCAAGGACCCCTAAATGGATAGCAGTAGCACCCGACCAGGTATGGCAGCATTATTCAGTGTAAGGGCGGATGGTAGATTTATATATGTGCAGAACTGTTTCAGACGAGAAACAACTTTCTGGCCCTACACAGAGAACCGACCCTTTAAGCAGCGGGTTTAGCTATCGATTCTATATCGTTGTTCTGCTTGAGATCTGTTGTGAGAGTTAACCAGAGGAGTGTTTTGCTTTTAGGGAGACTAGCCTGATCTATGCTAATGGGTGGGAGGAGCCATTTTTTGTAATGGTTAGTAGATAGCAGCTTCGTTTTAGAAGGATTAAAATTCACAAGCCATTCCTTACCTCAGTCCACCACAGATTGGAGGTCCTTTTCAAGCTCGGCAGCGAGGTTTGCTTTTTTCCCGCTATAAATAAGTAATATTTGTATAAAACAGATTAATTTAACATAAAATTTGCTAATTTTCCAAAAATAATGTGTCACAGATGTATATTTTATTTTTGCAAGATTTTTGAAACCGAGAATTAAGCTTTGTTTACAAATGTATTGATCGCTTAAAAATGGCGGCAAAATTAAAAAATTGAAAAAGGTCTCAAAGTTTTATATTCTAATCAATATAATTTCTGTTTGAAATAAACTAGAGAGTATTTTGCTTACTGGAAATAGTAAATTTTATCATTTAGCTTTCAATTAAAACTAAAATAAAAGTTTCAAGAAAGCATTTTCACTTTTAAAAACTCAGTTTAAAAGTAACTATGCAGTTATTTTCGCGATTGAGCGAAGGTACCTACTCTAATAGGTCTAATTTAAGTACACATGGAGACTTACGAAACTCTCTCCGTTCCATCAGTCAGTTAAGTACCATACGTGATACACGCTTGGACAATCATGTCTCTTTTCGAGTCAATATTACAGAACCCAATATGTTCTGTTATTTAATCAAAAGTTGGTGAGAGAAGAGACGGATTAATACATTTCCCAAGAATTTTTACGCGTAATTGAATGCAAGTCGAACTCGGCCCTACAACTTCTTGTCCCGAGCCGATATCCACTGCTCCCCATCTTATCTACCTAACATACTCGTTTATGATAAAAATATAACAGTATCATACATATGTACAAAAAGAAGCTAAATCAATGGAAGCATTATTAATAGAATTAAAAAGACAGCATTCAACAGTTTCTACTATGAACACAACCTTACTGAAAATAAAGCACTCCTATGATTCTTTATATCGACATAAAACAATCGGTAAATTTTCGTCTTAGGTCCTGAAGGCTTTTTCCCCTTCAAATTTATCCAAAATAGCATTATTTCTGTACAAATGTATATGCTGAATTCAAATCAACTATTAGTTATTGAAGAAACCTACCTTTGTTGATCTGAACGACCAGACAAAAATCGAACTTTATCTCGCACTTTTTGTCTCCCGTAACTCTCACGAAGTCATGTAATTAACTGCAGAAAGACTTTCGGCGTAGGCAACAAGTTTCGGCCTATTTACTTCCTTTACTGATATTTCCGCCTAGTTACTTTCTGTAATGAAAGTAATACGCGAAGAAAAAATCGCGTATTACTTTCATTACAGGAAGTAAATACTCGAAAATTTAATACAGGAAGTAAATCGGCCAAAAATAGGCAGAAATTTGTTGCCTACGCCGAAAGTCATTCAGCAGTTAATTACATGATTGCGTTAGAGTTACGGGAGACAAAATGTGCGAGATGTAGTTCGATTTTTTCTGGTCGTTCAGATCAGTAAAGTTAGGTTTCTTCAATAACTAATTGTTGATTTGAGTTTAGTAAATACATTTGCACAGAAATAATGTCATTTTGGATAAATTTCAAGGGGAAAAGACTTCGGGACCTAACACAAAAATTTATTAAACAATCTGTATATTCAGTTAAAAGTAAAATAAAATTCATCATTTCTTATGAGTAAAAGTATAGCAGAAGCACTTGAATAATTAAAACATTCAGAAAATATTTGTATGATTTATATACCGAAAATAAAAAAAAATTCCGATCACATGAAAATTAATATAAAGATCTCAACCACAGCACCTTGTCTGTCATATTAGCGAAACTTGCATAAAAGAAAAATTGCTGACTAAACACACTATATATATTAGTTGCTGTTGTTGGATTGAACGGTCGTGTTTTTCATTGGTCAAAGAAAGTGATGACGTATTTTAAAAGGGAAGGCATCATCCATTTTTTCTTACATTTTACCTTGTTTATTACATTATATTTTTATTATATCATTAAGAATTTGCAATATTTAATTATTGAAAGACATATTTCTTTTATTTTTTATAGATCTGTCAATGTGTACATAGTTTGTTTTTATTTAATTTTTAAAATAAAGGTTTTAGAAAATTTACTTTATTGAGAATGTCTATTATCGATAAGAAGTGTCATATTAGGTTCCTTTAATGTATTAGTTAAATTATTCATTCCCTGGCATGAATAATTTTATATTTATATTTAATTGTAAAATTTCCTTCATGAAAGAGGATATAAATTTCGAAATTGTAAGAAATGCATTTCGAGTTGTAATATTTGTTTTTTTTAATTCTTGACTATTGTTTTAATATTGTTGAATTCTTCCCTTATCATTTATCCTTCAAAAATTTTAGCATTTGTCATTTTATTTTGTTATCATTTTACTATTTATTGATTGTAGTAACGTAACATTTTTATCCACGAGGGCGTATTTACAAGTTTATGCAAAAAACGTTTGAGCCGTAACGTTATTTTTATTTCTTTACTATTGGTTCAATAGTGAATTTCTTCAACACAACTACCATCGGATTTTAATCACAACTACTTTCGCGTTAAAAATGCATTTCTGCGACATTTTAAACTTAAAGTAAATATTATTTGTTTCAAAACAAATTAACCATCACAGGAAATTTCTCCTGTCCTCATAAGCATGGGCTAAGTGAGTCTCCCGGAAAGCAATATACTATATACTATATATATCTTCGGCCTCACCTTCTTCCTACTTCAAGTAGATTCATTACATTGAATCAATCCGCTGCTAGGAAGGTTGGGTCACTGTGTCGAACCAGGAAATTTTTTCCGCCTCAATCCACCTTGCACATATACAAATCAACCATCCGACCTGCATAGAATATTGTTCTCATATCTGATCAGGCACCTCTGCTGTTCAGCTCAGGGTTCTCGAAATGAGAATCTGTAATATGATCGGTCCAGACATGGCAGCTCGACTCCAGCCACTTTCTCACGGTGGGATGTAGCTTCCCTCTGTCACTTCTACAAATATTTTCATCGGTTCTGCTACGACGAACTTCGGTCACTGGTGCCCCCTCCACAAGAATTTACTCGTGCAACCAGACTGTCCACAAGGTGCTATACTTTTATAGTTAAATCAACTAAT
Source organism: Ascarosepion bandense (assembly GCA_037127315.1). Lineage (NCBI taxonomy): Eukaryota > Metazoa > Mollusca > Cephalopoda > Sepiida > Sepiidae > Ascarosepion > Ascarosepion bandense. The sequence continues at coordinate 3,162,339 of JBBBDQ010000398.1, forward strand.
GCAGCCGACAATTCTACTCCTCAGCTTCTTTTCTCGCACTTCCGCCTATGGAACTCCCTTCCGTATACTTGCTTTTCTGACGGCTACAACCTTCAGAAATTTACATGCAATGTCAGTTCCGATCTCTCATCCTCTTGACTCCATTCATTCCTTCGTTCTTTCTACATCACGCTGTGTATCTTGTTCTTTTCCTTTCTATCTACCTTCGCAACTGTCTTTACACTTGTGTTTCTATCCTTCCGTTGCCCTCTCTCTGACATTCCTGTAAATAGTTCGTCGTTCTCTTCACTCTCCTTCTGCCTAAAATTTTATTCTCTCATGTAGATCCCTGCGCATCAGTAGCGGTATCGCCTTGCTTGGGGTGAAATAATTAAAAATTGTTTTCAGACAAACATTTTATTTTGGGGAAAACATGTTTCAAAAATAGGCGACTAAGAAAGGGCGCTAGTCAGTTTTTTTTTTAGAAAAACAGCCAATTAAAATAGTTCGTTTTTAATACAGCAAAGTCTTTTGCTCATTAAAAATATTAAATGTAACCTATTAGCTTGAAATTAAAACGAAAATAAAAGCTTAAAAATACGATTAATTTTGCAAAAGAAAATTTTAAATATTTAAATTCGGTTTGAATTGTTTATTAGGAATATTAAATTTAATCAATTAGTTTAAAATTAGAACTTGAATTAAAATTTTCAGAAAGGTTTTTCATTTTTCAAAATGCATTTTAAAATTTATGTGTTGCGTCTTTTGGATTTATATATAAATAGAAAAATCATTATTCTTTTACATCTCGAAATTTATCATTGGTTAAATAATATATTCCTGAAGATGTCCGTTTGAATTTTATTAGAGAGACTAGTGACCTAATTATTGTAAAATTAACTTATTAACAACTGCTCCAAAGTTCAAATATTGCTTAGGCACCTATTGAAAATCGTCATTGATCTACGGTGAGCGCACATATAACCAAATATTTTCCTTCTTTCAACCTCTCCCTTTCTCTTTCGTCTCTACCCGCTAACGCGCTTCTATTTTGCAGTACCCCCACCACCACCCGCGTCAAAATGAGTTGATCATAATTAAAGGCCTCGATGGAATGTTTGATGTATTTTTTTTAATGATCTCATATCAAGAATCATCTTGTCGTTTGACTTCTGTTCCCCTTGTCTCTTATGACCGTCACTGTCAACAATGACAGATTTTATGGCATGGTTGACGGATGGTGATATCATTAGCACTGCTTAATGTTGCCACCCCCAAAGCGTCTCCAGTGACTCTGCCACGCAGCGCGCCCCTTCGGTGCGTCATATCTATTATAAATCGACTACCACTACTGTCAATATTCTCGTTTTGTGAGTCTGAATTATCCTGAGTTATTATTCTGATCGACATCAGAAGGACAGCTAACTAATGACATTGATTTGTCCACTACAAACATTTTTCGAGAAGTTATAGAATCAAATGACGGACATTAGTTCCTTCCATATAAAAAATCGCCTATCTATCTATCTATCTATCTATCTATCTATCTATCTATCTATCTATCTATCTATCTATCTATCTATGTTTATCAGAACTTTATCTTTTCGACGAATTTTAATTTTTGTTTGAACGCCGAACGTTAATTTTGGCGAAAATTTAAATTTTATTGTTTGTAAAACTTTAATTTTTGTTTTCGTCTATCGCCGAATTTTGATGTCGGCGAACTATATTTTCTTTTTCGTGTTTGGGCGAAGTTTTGTCTTTTATCATTTTATTTCTTTGTTTTATTTATTGGAAATTAGAAAAGTTTATTTATCTTTTTTCGATTTAAGTCGGACAATGTTTTTCTTGATTGTAGCATATAATTTTATTTTGTATTGTTAATTTTATTCTGTTTTTAGCTTCTCTTTATCGAAAAAATTATTTTTGATTTTAAGTTTTCTTTTGTTGGCGTTTCCTTTCCACCTCCCCTAGTCAAATTTAAATATAATTTATTGCATGAAAATTTTTCCCGCTTGGCATTAACTGGAGGAGATTAAAACTAAAAATCTGGCCGACAAACGTAGGTTTAAAGCACACCCACCAGATTAAAGAGAAACAAGATGACACCTGCGGGTGGAGTCAAGACAAAAACTCAAAGCAATAAAGAAGACCAAGAGAATAGAAACAAAAGCATGAAGTGTGTCCAATTCAGACGTGGCACCAAATAATACGACCGCCGGAGAATTGGCCTCATATTGGAAGTCATTTCACCGCAAAAAAAAAAACGTGAAATATTTGGAAAGGTCTAAAATTTATAAACATCCCATAAAAGAATATGAGCTTTTCGAAGATGCCCACAATTACAGAAGTTTGAAAAGAAAATAGTGTCGCTCTTAATGAATAAGCGTTCGCGCAAAATGTGTCACTCCGAAAAAGACACAGTGTTCCAATCACTGATGTTCCTTGGGGTTGAACCCGAAATAATCACTAAATATAGTGTATTTTTCATGTGATATGCATTGCTGTCTACAGCCAAAGATGGCGTGGAGGTTCGCCAGCTGCGTGTTGATGACTACAACTTACGAACAGAATAAGAGGTTCGGTTTAGGACAAGATTAACAATATTCGAAGATCATCTTCAAAAAATAGGAGAACACCTAACTGTCTATTTAAGTCAATATGGCCAAATACTCGGTACCACTTTGAAAGTTTGAACAGGGGATGGAGCTTCAATATTACGCTCGATCGTATGGTCTTTGTCTCCATTCCCAACTGTGAGGACTTTGCAAACGGAAAAAGCCGTGATCGGGAGAAAACAAACATGTTGGAAGTGTTGAGAGACTGGTCACCTCTCCTCTTCCTGTCCAAAAGAAGAAGGCTTCTAGACATTCGGCTGCTGCTCACCAAACACGTGGTGACTGTAATAGGCTTTTCAGCGACTCGGACCGATGCGGTTAAACTTCCATATTGGCCCCACAAACAACGGTTTCTTCAAGAGAAAATAAAGAAAAAGAAAGAAGGGGAATAGTGCCATTGGTTGAAGCAGAGGGAAGAGCAATATAGCACCACCTTGAATCTCCCAAGGAAAAATTAACCAACAGACCCACTCCATCTACTAGCGTTTAAGATGACGCTGACGCTTCTGCGGTGTATACATCAACTTGACAGAAACGCAAAATATGAGAAACCAGTTTGAAAAAATTTAAAAAAAAACAAAGGAGATATTAAACATCGCTCGACCAGGTTCGGGTGCTCGGCAGATATGAGACATGATGGAGGAGGCCAACGATGCCATCTCAACATGTTTCCCATTGATAATGAAATTGTAGAAGATTAGAATAATGTTGTGCTGAGAGTCTCCCGCTTTTTGTTACCACCCCCTGTATAAAGCACTAAAGGTTTTACATTGGATATTGCTGGCCTATCACCAGCTGGCATCTAAAATATGGAAATGGATAAAAAATCAATGAGACAGGCTATCGGTTCCCACATTCTGGTCATGTTCAATGCAAGAATAACATTAAAAAGTCTGATAATGTCTCTCTGGTTAGCTAGTGTAAATACCCGGAACTTGATGCCGGAGACCCGGTTTTCAAACGTGACCCTGACAGCATCTATAAGGTTAGCCTTCAATTCACCATGTTTTGATCGTTGCTCAAGAGTAATTTTTTGACGAGTGAGCAAATCTGGATGCGTCCTGTGCTCTTGTCTTATCCAGCGGGGAGGTTTTACGTGCTGGATCTCACAATAAATGATAAGCCTCTCCGTCTCATTGGAGTGTATGCGCAAAACGATCTTGTTTTTTAAACATCAGCTTAAAGTCAAGGTAAAGAGGGAAATGTGGCGGTTACCTCCATCAGAATTTGGAATGGCAACAAAAGGAAATTGATGCTGAGCATCAGGAAGAGACAACTAAAGTTCCTGGGACATGCAGTGAGGAAGGAGAGCCTGGAGAACCTGATACTGACTGGACAGATAGAAGGAAGGAGAGACAGAGGAAGGCAGCGGAAAACATATTTGCAGGGTCTGATCAGGTGGATGACGGAACGGGGGTTGCCAGGAGCAACAGGAACAAACATACTAAGAGCCACAAGGGATAGGGAGACGTGGAGATCCATGATCGCCTACGTCCTGAAGGGACAGGGCACATAGAAGAAGAAGATGTGTTAGTCTTTCACATCTGTATTAAATAAGAGGGGGTGATTTAAAGTGGCACTTTCATGCCGGTTAAGCATAAAGAAATCGTTATAGTTGGATTGAACAACAGCGAATTTACCAGAAATTTTGGTTCTCTTTAGTTTTTTTTTTCAAATTTTGCTAGTTGTATGCTCATTCACTCCTTTTATTCTGCTGTTTCTTCCTTCAGTTTAATTCCCCCTTCCCTCTCCAATTATATGACCAGAGATGTCAGTTCTCTGGTAGATGAGGGACTTCTTTCGTATGTCAGGTATGTCTTTTTCGTAATTGTTGATGTTTTTGAGTGAGTGTTATTAAATTACGAATGATTTTTATTAAAGTCGCGCATTGATTTCGTTCAATTAACTGATGTTTCTGTCACAATTAATGATCGTTTGGCGTTTTTAATTACTGATACTATTTCATTTAGTTTCTTGTAAATAGCTTATCTTGTAAACATATGTTGGGGTTTGGATTTTTAAATTTTTTGTTATATTCCTCTCCCCCACAGACAAGAATTGTACATATGAAGACTAGTTAGATCTAGTTAGAGGTATTGTAGTGTATGTGCAGTGAACAAAAGAAGTTCTAGATTTTAAAATTTAAATGCTAAGCACTGACTCATTGTTAGAAATAAACGAATTTTCTCGAATTTGCAAACTTTACTTAGCACACACAAAACTCGCGAAATGTCCCACCTCGATACGAAATGTTTTTCGGCCAATAGAAAACTAGGAAACATAAAAAAAAACAAAAAAACAAAATTCAGATAACTTTAATTACCAAAACAAATTCCTTTTACGGACCCTTTCTAGAGCCGACACGATGTTTATTTGTAGCTCAAAGGAATGGCCAGAATCACACCCCGGAGTGAATTACCAAATGACCTACAAACGATATAAAAGACAGGGAAGACGACCGTCGTCAGAGAATTAAGATGACGAGCAATTAACACGTACTCTTGACAATCGTCAAGGGACCGTTATTATTATTGTCTCTATCTTTCTCTCTAACCTCCTTCCTTTTTATCATTCACCCTGATCGATAACTACAAAGACAATCATACACAACAATAAATGCTCATACATACAAGCATACGTTCAGCCTACTTAAGCATAAACTCAATCTTGTAAGGACTACTACGAAATCTTGATACTTTTCTTAATACTGTTCCTCATGTACTGTTAACTTCTGTCAGTTCATGTTATTCTGTTCTTTTTTTTTTAATCATATCACCCCAAGCAAGGCGGTGACGCCACTGATGCGCAGGGGGCTACTTAAGAGTAGAATGATTGGAAAAAAAAGAAAAAGAAAGCCGGGAACCACATCCTAAACAGGAAACAAGGGATGAAGCTCTTTACCTGTTCAAAAGACGTGGGTGGAGTGTGAACCGGGCGATAGTTAAGTCTATCTACTTCAATTGAGAACAAAAAAAAAGAGAAAAGAAAAAAAGTGAAAGAAGATTGGGGGAAAAAAAAGAAAAGAAAGCCGGGAACCACATTCTAAATAGCAAACAAGGGATGAGCCTATTCACCTGTTCAATAGACGTTGGTGGAGTGCGAAATTGGGCGATAGTTTAGTTTATCTACTCCAATTGAACAAAAATAAACAAAAAAGAAAAGGGAAAGCCGGAAACCACAGCCTAAACAGGGAACAAGAGATGAGCCTCTACACCTGTTCAATAGACGTGGGTGAAGTGTGAAACCGGGCGATAGTTTAGTCTATCTACTCCAATTGAACAAAAATAAACAAAAAAGAAAAGGGAAAGCCGGAAACCACAAAAAAAAAAAAAGTGGAAAGGAAAAAAAGTGAAAGAAGATTGGGAAAAAAAGAAAAGAAAACCCGGGAACCACATCTTAAACAGGAAACAAGGGATGAGCCTCTTCACCTGTTCAAAAGACGTGGGCGTAAACCGGACGATAAACCGGGCGATAGTTAAGTCTATCTACTCCAATTGTTCTATTAATAAAAAAGTTATACTTTAATTCTTCTACACATTCCAATCTTCAACCTTCTGATGATAGCGAATAATCCTAAATTGTACGGAGTTCGGATATGTATGACACATGGCCAATTCAAACTAAACATTAAACATCTCCCTACTGCTTCAGATGTAGTAAAAATGAGGAATAAACATTGTGTTGTTTTGGTATAAAGAATATTGTGGCAATGTTAATCATAAGACATAAAGAAACAGCCCTATACCCGCTTTTCGCCTTGTGTCACATCTGTATATTTATTACAAAATATACAGTGCCCTTCGCTGTGATACCTTGGCTTTTTGAAATTAAGAACAGTACTAAACTGGCGTCAAGATTTCATCAACTTACAATTAAGCTGGATACATGTAATCGTCAATTCCATGCTAATATTTTATTTTCTCGCACTTCTTGCTTCTGGAATTTCATTCCGGGTCCACGCTTTCCAACCAACTTAAATCTGAAAAAATTGAAATGCTGTCTCAATCGCTATCTACTGACCTACTCATTATTCTGTTTTTAATTCTTCCACGCCCACTAACCACCTGTGTCTTTGTGACTTTATTACCTTGTTAGGAGTGAAGTCGATTAAAAAATATATAGCACAAGAGCACCGTTTTTGGTTTAATTCAATGCTCTTTAACTTGAGGGTTTCACAAGAGGTTACTGGGCGTTCCGCGAGAAAAAGTAATAAACAGACCAATTTTTGTTTACAGTATTTACATTATTCGAACTATTGTCTTCACCTTTGTTGTGTTTTTTACGACGTTTCTTCAGGTGCTTGGAATTTCGAACCGAACACTTTATTACAATCACTGGGTTACATGATCTTCATATACCCCACTGTACAACGATCGAAACGTCTTACAAATTGCAACAAAGATGAGGACAATAGTCTGAATAGTGTAAATACTGTAAATACTACCTCATATAGACACATTTTTGTTTACTTTTATATTCGTAATTTTGCTATACACGTACGACATATTGTTGGAAAATCATTAGTTATTATAATAAAGGGTTCAAACTCTTCTGTTATTTAAAATTGTAATAATCACAAGTAATATGTTTAGCGATGATTGTATGGCGTCAGTGTGAAACCGCTTTCACTTGTTAGTCGATAGGATCTCTCCGTGGCGGATATGTGTATCATTGAGTGACTCACTCGAGTGCAGGACGTATACATATTTACAGGGTGTAAACGATAAATTGGCAGTAATTTCAATCCGCAATTTAGGTTTTTTAAAGCGGCATTATCGATCTGAAATGTTAGTTGCTGTACTCTTTAGAGTCTGAAGTCCAGATTAGCTATCTAAAAATACTAACAAAATGAGTGCCAGTGTAGAATTTAACCATAGAATGGTTATTGCTGAATTGTTCCGCGCCGGGCATAAGACGTCTGACATTATCAGAGACACTGGCTATGCTCCTAGGACTGTTTATCGTATTGTAGCAAACTTAAGGGAAGGTAAAGACATGCAAAGGAAGGCTCACATTCCGAGAAGTGATAAAATCCACACCAGAAGGTTTCTCAGTGGCTTGAAACGATCCATTACAGCAAATCCATCACAGTCAATGGTTGACCTGGTGAAAAAGCGGAATGTGACTAAAATGACCATTTCTAATACAGTACAGAAAGATCTTGGGATGAAGTCATACTGCAGACGACGTCGTAACATTCTTAAAACGAAATCTAAGACCTTTCGTAAAGAGATAAGCCCCTTGCTACTCAATCACCTGAAACACCATGGTGGAACCGTTCACATTTTTGTGGACGAGAAAAAGTTTGTGGTAGACGAAGTCACCAACCGCAGAAACTCGAGAGTTATCGCCATTGACCCTTCTTGTGTTCCTCCAGTCATGCAGAGTAAACACCCTACCTCTGTCATGGTGTTTGGAGCTATTGCCAGCGATGGGAAAGTCATGCCCCGTCACTTCATTGAAGTGGGCCTAAAGATCAACACGGTGGAATATCTGAAGATTCTGGAGGAAGTTCTCTTACCCTGGATTAAGAAGAACGATGATCCCAACAAAGTGATATTCCTCCAGGACTCTGCAACTGCTCATGGATCAAAAACAGTGCAGACCTTCTTGAAGAGAGAGTTGCCGTTTTTTGTGCCCTCAAATATCTGGCCCTCTAGTTCGCCAGATTTGAACCCCTGCGAGTATTGGTTATGGGGCGATGGTGAGAAAGTCTCTAATGCTCGCCCCCATAACAGTGTGGCCTCACTGAAGACCTCCGTAAGGCGAGCATTCCGCGATATCAAGAAAGAGTTAGCTGTCAAGGCCTGTCGTGCTTTTAGGGCTCGCATTCAGCAAGTTGTGGACGCAGAAGGTGGACGCATAGAATAAAATGTTTGTATTTAATAAAACAGTTAAATAAACATACACAAATCTTAAATGTCTTTAAATGCCCCTTCTTTATCAAGGTTTAAAGTCTGAGATCTCAAACTGCCAATTTATCGTTTACACCCTGTATATATTTTGTTTACTTTAAGAACTATGATCAAAATATAAATAATAAGAATTATTATAGGTTCATATTAATAATGGTAATTAATAAGTTTTATACAGAGATTCTCTCAGACATGAAAACTATTTCAAGGGGTCCGCAAGAGAAAATGTTTGAGAAGCACTGGTCTTATGCGACTCTCGTGACAGGAGGAATTAAAATATTTTTCTATTATCTTTAGCATCCTGTAGCAGGATTTATAAAATGTATCGGAAGAGGTAATATTAAAATAAAATAACACATATCGATTCGGTATTTACTATATTTGACGGCATTTTAGGCGTACGTTTTCCTAAAATATCTTTTTAAATTCTTCTGGGTCTTATATGCCATACGCTTGGTTTTTATTTCGTTTTCGTACCTTTTAATATAATAGAGCTTTTATAAACTTGTTTTCTTTTATCTATTAATTTTCGTTTAATTGAAATCATGGCTTGTTTAACCAAAATCATACCTCATAAATATAGCCTAGACTGTGCCATTTACTAATTTTACCAATTAATAATTTTTCTTGATTTGCCCTTCTGAAATTGGGGCGCCTCTTATACGCCCGTGCGATTTATATGCTGCAAATACAGTCATCTCTTTCGAAGTCGTCCCCTCCTGAAGATGCACAATTTATCCAGCGTCATTTACATTCCTGCAGTTGTTTATTGCTTTGGATAGCTAGTAGTTGCGTAGAAGCTTTCCCTTGGATTGCCTCTATGTCTTGATATCGTGTTCCATTGATGTGGGATCTGATTTCTGAAGTTGAAAACGTAGCAATGAGCGAGATCTGGGAAATATGGTGTTTAACAGACGATGTTGCGATTGGTCAGGCCATGGTCACTTATAGAATCTCTGCGGTGTGATAAGACGACCACACAGTACATACTTTAATTCCCTACATTGTTATGAGCAAGGAAATCGAGCTAGAAGGTTATAACTTAGTGCTCATGTGCGAAACATTTCGAAGTTTGTATGCGCCAAACGCCTTCATTCTTTGCACATTAGCTCCGTTACCATAGCAACTTTTTGATACTTTTTATTAGATTTCGTATATGAATTCAATGAGAACTAAGTCATGACGTTCTGATCCATATGTAAATTGTCGTGTTAATTTTAACGGGTACTATGTATATGTACACAGTTCAAAAGACTCACATGTGAACTTTTTCTAATGATAGCAGAGACCTAACAAAATGTGCCGTTGGTTTTGTTGGCATGTATAAACTGCAAATAACATTTATATTTTATCAACCCCAGGTCACTTCATTAGAATGCAAAGAAATTCATGAAAAGAAAATCTATTAAATTTTGCAAACTTTGGGAAAATATTTCCCATAAAAAAAAGAAGGCGTATTTAGTTTTTATTTATTGTTGGATTCCATATGGTTCTAAATATAATGAACTAAAAGATGAGGCGTTTTCTAAAGTTTTTTTCACATTACTTTTTCTTGGTTTTATATGAAATTGCCGATCAGTTTAAGCTTGACAATTTTTTCACCCATGTATTAGTCAAAGAAATCATTGAATAATAAAAGTATTAACTGATATTATTCATCTTCGTAAATAATCACTAAATCAATTCGCCAAAATGTCACGCGCATATTAGCGTACAAGCACACATACACACACGCTCACACACACATACACACACACACACACACACATATATATATATATATATATATATATACAAAAGTAAACACGCACACTAATAAACAAACCACTACAGGCACAGACGTACGCATTCACACATAGATATACAAATACACACACACACACACACACACACACATTATGTTATTGGTTCTAAATTGGCATTTAGGTTTCAGTCACTTTCCAACTGCTGCAAAGTAGCTTCTCTGTGCCTTTTCTGTAAATACTTTAATGGTGACTATTTTCCTGAACTTTCCTCTTTGATAACTAGGCTGTATAAATCTAAGCGCATTACTAGATTGACGGTAAGGTCTCAATTTTAAAGTCGAAAGAAGTAGATGTAACCGTAGATTCTATGTAAGCAGTTTCTTTTGTCGCACTTTTCTCTTCATGCGTTTTGTTTTCCAGCTAAGTTTGACCTCTAAACATTTAAATGTAATGGTAATCATTATCTTCTGAATTCTGTTATTTTACTGTTTCGTAATATTTTATTTTTCCTATATTTTTGACACTCAGTAACTCTTGCAACTCAATGGCTTTTTTGCCTTGCATGAGATGAAGTGATAAAAAATATGTGATACTTAATACGTTTTCTAGCTTATTTTTAACGTAAAAATTTTCACGTTAAATCACTTTATTTAATGTTAAATATAACCATTTCTTTTTAATCACTGTACGTCAGATAGCAAACCTTCTAACATCACTCCGAGCACATCTATCTATATATAAATCTATAGTTACTATCTTCGTCTTATTTAATGAGTGAACGGGTTTAGATCGATGTTTCTGTTTAAAGCAATTTTTTTTCACTCGACGTTCCGACATTTTTGAGTTTGAGTTAGAGTTTTGTTTAATGACATATCAACCTCTGAAATGATGAAATCTTTTTGTTTGTTTTTTTTTTTATTTTAGAAAACTGAAAATGTCTTTTAGTTTTGTATCAAAAATGTATTGCTCAGAATAATTATTTTCCTTTAAAAATGCGTTATGGTAATGATTTGTTTTTTTTTTTTCAAAAATGTATTGTTGGTAATATGTTTCTAGAAAAGTCTATTTTTATGTATATATTTCTATAAAAGTGTATTTTATACTTTCATAGTGTTTTGACCTCAGTTTGGAGGTTATTTATTTGCTCATAGCTGGTACCCTAACAGGTGCTACCACTCCGGGTCAGAGTGGACCTGAGAACAACAGCAATTAAGAGGTAGTTCCATGCGCCTCACAACCTTCTAATCAGAGGCCTTGCTGCCGGATGCAGTTTACCGTCATGCCCAAGACCCGACATTTTTACAAGAGACTGTAAATCGGAGGTGTGCTCACCTGATTTAGCAATAATCGCTGTATATCCCAGCAAGACTCAAGATTGGCTGAGCTACGAAGGACTTAATCTTGAACAGGGGTTCTATTATTCGATTGGAGGGAAGCACGTGTCTCATTAATCTCTTTCGAAGCTCACATACTTAAACATTCATTTTCGCACACGAAACGTAAACAAAGCAATTTTAAAGAAATTAATTGATTTTTATCCATAATCCAACATCAATTCATCGTACATATTCGATTTCAATTATAATCTGACATTATTTACTTTTTAATAAAAGCGTTGTATTTTGTGCATGCACGTGTTTGAGTAGATATCTTTCTTTCCGTCTTAACAATGTAGGCATCAGATCAACCACCGTTTGAAAAACAAGGCTGTCATCCCAAACACGTGTATTCAAAATAATAATAATAATAATAATAATAATAATAAAATGAAAACAATAATAAAATTATGTCCACATAATAATAATAATGATGATAATAATAATAATAATGATAATTGTCAAAAATCAGCGGTTTGTAACACAGCAACCAAGGAATATGAAATAAAAAACTGTGGAAATTGGAAAACAAGAATAGTACCAGTGATAGTAGGTGCAGTTGAAACGATAAAAACTGGAACAAAGCAGCACATTAAAAGAATCCCTGGAAAACCCAGCTTAAGAAATATGTAAAATTGTCTCAAGTACAGCCCACACACTAAGGGAAACTTTATCTGAGTAACGCTAGTGATATTATGGAAAATAGAAAAAAAATTAAATGTAGCCATAACAAGAAACCATGACCTGCCTTAGGTCTTTCCGCAGACGTGATAGGTAGTGTGATCATAGCAGGATTCAAATTATGATGAAAATGACATACTACTACTACTACTACTACTACTACTAATAATAATAATAATAATAATAATAATAATCCATCATCATCAATTTCATCAGCAATGTATGTCGATATGGAAAACAAACCTTTGCCTCAATCATATAAATGGAACTTATAAGTCTGATGCAATAAACATCAAAGAGCTATATTTCAAGGTGACTCTGTCTCCTTTACTATTTTGCATATCATTAATAGCATTAACCAGTAAACGTAACAAGACAGAATGTGATTATAAAATAGCCCAAAAGAAAATAAGCAATCTCTTTTACATGGATTACTTAAAGTTGTATGCTAAGAATGATAATGAGGTCGAAGGTTTTCTGCAAACTGTAAAATGCTTCAGTGGAGATATTGGAAGGAACTAAAAATATACAATTTTATGGGGATCGGTACAGCAAACATGCTCAATTAGCTTACACCCTGCTGTAACAATCAAAGATTTAGATCTAGAAGAAAAATGAGAGTGAAAAATTTCACCATAAAAATGAAAGAAATAGTGTGTAAAGAGTACTATAAAAGGCTACGACTGATATTAAAAACTGAATTGAATTCTCAGAACAGAATTGTGGCCATTAATAGCCTTGCAATCCCAGTTGTCCAATATAGTTTCAACATCTTAAACTGAACTGTAGACGACATCAGGCGAATGGATTCTAAAATAAGAAATCTTCTTTCTAAGCATAAGGTGCATCATCCAAAGGCTGATGTAGACCGTCTATACATACCCCGTAAAGAAGGGGGAAGAGGACTCATTCAACTAGAATTGTCATACAAGACAACAACTATTGGCTTACTAACATATAGAAAAACAGAGGATTGGATGATACAATTAGTCAAACAACATGAAGAAAGGAAGAAAAAATATTTAATAATAAAAGAAGGCAGTAAATACAAACACGATTTACATTTAGTAGATTCTGTAGAAAAGCAAAACAGAAGCCAAGAAGTAAAGATTGTGACAAAAAATATGAAAATGAAAGCCAAACATAAAGCTTTTGAACAGATGAAACAACGTTGGCAAGACAAACCTCTGCATGGCCAATATCAAGAACGTGCCAATAAATCTTATGTTGATAAAGTTAATACTCATCGATGGTTACATGCATATGAATTAAAGTCTGAGACTGAAGGCTTTATTCTTGCAGCGCAAGACCAAAGTCTTTTCACTAGAAACTTTCAGGCATATATCTAATCTAAACTTATTTTTAAATGGAACTCTCTCTGTGTGTGAGTGTGTGTCTGTGTGTATCCATAACCTATAGACTCCAAAACGGCTGAACCAATTTTCTTGAAAATTTACACACTTGTACTACAAGTATCTGCGAGTGTTCTTAGCTAGGTGTTGTGTCGAGGTACCCGGATAAATATTCAAAAACCGATATTCGAAAAATCGGGTTATAGAAGTAGTGATCTGATTTTAATCAAATTTGATACGCTCATAGACAAAGACATAAGAAACGATATTCAGAAGTTATAAGGTTGCAGTTCTTACAATAGTGCCGAAAATCGATTATATATATATATATATATATATATATATATATATATATATACGGCAAGATGTTTGTGTCTGTGTCTGTTTATCTGCCTGTATGTCTGTATTTGTTTTTCAGCCTTTTTATTTTAGTTTTTGCTTCGGGTTTGGCTCTAAGTAGGTATAATTGTAAATCTTTGTCTCGGCTATGATACCATTTACTCAGAGGGCTTATTTAGCCTTCAAAATTCAGTTTACTACGAAAGAAACTTATTTGATATCGGAAAATATCAATTAAGGAAAATCAGGAAATCAAAATTTGACTTACATCCATTCATCTTTTCTTTCAGTCTACGATTTCGCTTTAACTGGAAACAACTATTGCATTTTAGTCTTTCGTGCCAACGTCCAAACTGTCTGAGCTCCAGGACCATGGATTAGTTTTAAAGCTTTCATTACACCCGAGCAACGCCGGGCTATACTGCTAGTTATACATAATAATGTGGAATCAAAATGCAGGTTCTGTGATAAACACAAAGAAACTGTAAAATATAATCTATATAATAATATAATCTGTCCATATAATCTCAGATTATTCTATACTTGCCCCAGATGAATATAAAAATTGTCATGATAGAGTGGGGCAATATTTACATTGGACAATGTGCAAACACTATGGAAAATCTGTAAACAAACACTGGTATGAACATCACCCAGCACCGGTTACAGAAATAGAAGATGTCACCATTCTATGGGATTACACCATCTACACAGACAGAAAAATTGAAGCAAATAGGCCGGACATTATTGTTAAAAACCAGAAAGAAAAAAAACTTGTCTATTAATTGATATGGCTTGTCCAGCCGATTGTAACATAGCAATGAAGGAATTCGAAAAACTGGCAAAATATAAAGACCTGGAAATTGAAATAGAAAAAATGTGGAAACTGAAAACAAGATTCGTGCCAGTGAAAGCAGGTGCACTTGGAATGATAATAAATAGAACAAAACAACACATTGACAGAATACCTGGAAACCCCAGCTTAAGAGATATAAAAAATTGTTTTGTTAAGTACAGCCCACATACTAAGGAAAACTTTGTCTATGTAACGCTAGGGATGATGGGGGAGATAGAGAAAACATGAAATGGAGCCATAACAACACGCCACGACCTGCCTTAGATATTCCCACAGACTTGGTTGGTAGTACGACCATAGCAGAAATCAAAATAGGATGAAAAATGACATAATAATAATAATAATAATAATAATAAGAAGAAGAAGAAGAAGAAGAAGAAGAAGAATGAAAAAAATTCCGATTGACTCAGTAGAAAAGTTCCTGGTAGCCTACGTCTTAAAGAAATAAAAACAATTTCAAGTACAGCTCACGCATTACGAACGGCCTTAACTGTGCAAAATGAGTGTGATCTTACAAAAATAGTCAGTGGAAAATATATATGATATTTCTGAGCTTAGTTTTCTGGTTGGTACTTGAAAGGAAATGTGTATAGTATAGAAAATCAAAGGAAATGATAACAGAATAAGGTAAAAGAAGAATGGAACAGTATAACCAAGAATAATTTTTAGTAAGTTCTAACAAAATCTCCAAAATAGAAATCTCCAGGAAATGACATTGTACTCAACATTTGACTCTAACCTCTGTCATCGACTAATTAAATCCTTGCGAAAACTTTAACAACGCTAATTAATAAATCCAATGAAAGTCGCGAATCAATCACTGAAGGTCTAACATATTCCCTACCAAAAACAGCTTAAAAAGATGATAAAAAATTACAGACCAATAACATGTTTGTCTACCACATATAAATTGATCACATCTATTTTGATAAACTCTACTTACTTTTTTTTCAATAAGGGATGTTGAAGAGGTTCATATAGTTGTATAGATCAAATATTGATGAATAAAGTGTTCTTGGAAAATTGCAAGAAACAAACTATAGACACCTCATCACAGCGTCAATAAATTACTGTAAGTCCTTTGATAGTGTAATATTAATAAAGTCTTTTCTGCAAATCAATATAACAAACCTGTGAAATCTTAAAACTACCTTTATCCTTGTTGCGATAGGGCCGTTGGGTGCAATAAAGAAAGGTACTGAAAATTATGTGATCAAAATTGCTGGATATCCAGGACATACAAAAAAAAACACATTTAATGAAGAAGTGCTAATATCATCCAAAAATCCTCTCCATCTAACTAAAACATACCAAATGTGTATAAATAATTATCCTACATTACGCATATTACTCATAGATTTTGGATGGGACGTTTCAATTCTGGAACTTAAAATTACTACCTGAAAAATGGTACCACGCACAATAATAATAATAAATATGAAATGGCAAAGAAAAAAGATGTCATGATTTAAGGGTGGGACTCAATGTTTCATTTTGCTGTACAGGACCAGATCATGAAACTACCCGGTTAATATCTTGTATAACAGTATGCACCAATAAATATAGATTTCGTGGCCATTTCAGTGGAAACTATCCATCATGTTATCTCAGCACGCTCAATAATCATACACAATGTGTGCAAAAACTGTCCTGACAAGGTAGATTAATATCTGCAGTGAAGGATCTGTTATTATCTGTTATGTTATTGTGGGCTGTTATTATTCTATTTATAAAAAAAAAAACAGCGATAAAACATATTCCTTAATATGCAGTTGAATGAGCAGATGTTATCATTCTCTGGAAGTTTCGTATCAACACAGAACGAACAATACAAGCAAATTATCCAGACATTATTACCAAAGACAGAAAAGAAATGGTTTACACACTGATTAACAAAAAATGATGAGAGGAGAACGTAATGGAGCCATTTCTGACCTTAGGCGTCTGTTGGGATCCGGAGGAAATGTAGATACAACGGAAATCAAAGGAAATAATGATATAATAAATTAGAAGAACGGAACAAGGTAAACAAGATAATAAATGATTACTTATGAAAATTAATTATATAACAAATTACAGTTTAGTGTAAGTGTTTAAGCTGAATTCCAGCATTTTTATTATATGTATCTCTGTGTTGTCTACTAACACAATTAATTTGGTTTTAATGTTAAAAATGGATTATTCTCTGTGAAGTTGTTTGCAAGCAGTCATTACATTCAATTTGAAATAAAAATAATACTTAAAAACATAAAAATTATTAAAATTTGGATATCCATTTTTAAAGATTTTAATTCTTCGTTTATACACGCATATTCCACCACACACACACACACACACACACACACACACACACACATATATATATATATATATATATAAGCTCAGTTAGGCATCATCTGTGAGATAAAGACCACCGTGATGCAATTTACTCCACCAGAAATTTAGAGATAGCCTGCTGCGTCGGAAGCTCGGAAGTTCTAATATGAACATTTTAATATGAACATCTAAAGATAGTGCAGATAATTTCGGAACGAGTCGAATGGCGATTACAAAAGTGTTTAGGGTAATCACTCCTGATGGTGACATTACGCATCCATTCATATTCCCCCAGGGATCCAGAGTCAATACGGAGGGCCTCAAAAAGTTCCTTGGAAAGGTAGAGCTGCTCGTATCTAACTTATTTATAAATGGAACCGTCTTTGTGTGTGTGTCTGTGTGTGTGTCTCCGTTACCTATAGACTCCGAAACGGCTGAACTGATTTTCTTGAAAATTTATACAGTTGTACTATAAGCGTCTGCGAGTGTTCTTAGCTAGATTTTGTGTCGAGGTACTCCCAATAAATATCGAAAATCGATAATCGAAAAAATCGGGTTATAGAAGTAGTGGTCCGATTTAAATCAAATTTGATACACTCATAGACAAAGACATAACAAACGATATTCAGAGGTTTCAAAGTTTCAGTTCGTACAATAGTGCAGAAAATCGATAATGTATATATATATATATATATATATATTATCGAAATAAAAAGGCTGAAAAAATACAGACATACAGGCAGATAAACAGACACACACACAAACATCTTGCTTTTATATATATATATATATATATATATATATATATATATATACATAAAAAAGCAAGATGTTTGTGTGTGTGTCTGTTTATCTGCCTGTATGTCTGTATTTTTTCAGCCTTTTTATTTTTGTTTTTGCTCCTGTTTGGTTCTAAGTAGGTATAATTGTAGATCTTAGTCTCAGCCATGATACCATTTACTCAGAGGACTTATTTAGCCTTCAAAATTCAGTTTACGACGAACAAAATCTTATTTGATATCGATACCAGGAAATCAAAATTTGACTTACACCCATTCATTTTTCCTTCAGTCTACGGTTTCGCTTTAACTGGAAACAACTATTACTTTTTAGTCTTTCGTGCCAACGTCCAAAAAGTATGAGCTCCATGAACATGGATTAGTTTTAAAGCTTTCATTACGCCCGAGCAACGCGGGGCTATACTGCTAGTTAAAAAAGTGGGAAAACAATTCCTCACTAATGATAGAAGAATTTCCAAAATTATTCCAAATTAATCCAATTCTTTAGATATGTAAAAAAAAAGGAATTTTCCCAAATTAACTAAAACAAACGTTTTGTCAGTTATATAAATAAGAATTTCCAAAATTAAGCCAAAAATAAATAAATAAATAAATATCGATCATTCAGCGATGCAAAGAAAAAGAAATTCTCCCCTAAAAAAGACTTCCCTGCAAAAAAACTAAATTTTTCAAGGAAGCAAAGACAGGAATTGTCTAAAAAAGGATTCTTCAGGGGTGCAAAAAAGGAATTTCGTAAATTAAGCCCCCCACCCCTTTCTTAAAAAAATAAAAAAGAAACAACAATTCTTCAGTGATGCAAAAAAAAAATTTTTCCTAAATAAAGGAAGAAAAAGTGGATACTTCAAGGATGCCAAAGTATTTTGTTTTGTTTTTTAAAACGAATCATAACGAAAAATATTCTATTAATGGCTTCTGAAAAATTTCCTTTACACAATTTCAGTCATAATGTATGGTTCAACTAGTATTTCGATGTTAAATACATATAGCAATCAAACAGGAACAGTTTTTATTATTGTTGTTTAATTATTGCTACCAGCACTTATTATGCGATTTCTACCCGATCTCTTTCCTTTTCTCTTTCTCCTCCTTCTTCTCCCTCACTCACTTTCTCTCTCTCTCTCTCTCTCTCTCTCTCTTTGTATATATATATATAAAGAGTAACCACCCAAAATAGTGCATACACACTTTTATATGTATTATGAAAATAAATCTATTCACGCATCGTGACATTAATACAAGTTACCTACCTTTGTCTGTACAATCATAAGAGATGTTCAAATAGGTGGCCTCTAGCTCCGAGACATTTTTTTATGACGGTGAGCAATGTTGGACAAAGTCTCTAGTGGACTGCTGAACATACACATGCAATTTCAATTTCTTGTCTAATGTTCACCAATCTGAAGACAAGAAAATATCGGACTGCAATAAACACTGTTATCAAAATTGACAAAACCACGAAAGACGAATTTTCTTCATTCTTGAAGTGTGTACATTCTTTTTAGACTCTCGCTCTGAAACTCTTTCTTCTCTCTCTCTTTCTTCTCTCTCTCTTTATCTCTCTCTCTCTCTCTCTCTCTCTCTCTCTATATATATATATATATATATATATATATATATATATATATATATATATTAGGCAGATCAACTGACACAGCCCAAATCTCTCCAGTATGTATTGCTTGTCAGATAATTTCTGCGACATCACCACTTACATCTGGACAACTAACTCCTCGGATTTTGATGACTTTGTCTTAATCCATCTTTTAACACAAAAAATGGACTAAGGTAAGGATCATGTCAGCATTCATCAATTAAATAATGAGGTCACCAAAAAAAAAAAATAAATAAAACAATATGCAGAAGATTTCAAAATTGTCTGGAGGCCGTAGTTGAAGCTCACGGCAATTTTATTGAATAAATTTACTCTTTCTTTAGTATATCAAGATATTTTTATGCAATTTCCTTAATATATCTTCAAAAATGAGATGTCAGTGTTATTCTTATTTTTGCGTAATTTAAACGACAATTTACTTATCTCACTATATATATATATATATATATATATATATATAATTGTATACCTTCTTATCAGGATGAGCGTTGTGGTGTAGCGCATATCGGCTCAGAACGATAAATCATGGAGCCGAGTTTGAATACCACTTGAATTCCTTGCATTCACTTACGCACAAATATCCTTGGGAAAGGTATTAACCCGTCTCTTTCCTACAGTTATGGGTTAACTAACAGCTCCGATTAGGTTCTATAACCTTGGCTGCCAACCAGTCTACCACAGAAACTAAAAGCAACCTATTGTGGGATAATCTTCTGCACAGTCAGTCATGTCTCTTTCGAGACATGATCGCCAAAGCTTGATGTTGGGTTCTCTTCTTTTGTGAATAAAGATCCACGAAATGTTTTTGTCGGGAAGGTGGTGGCTTTTATTGTCCGAAACACAAATCCTTTAATTTCAATTTATTGTTCGAAACACAAATCTTTTCATTTCATAGCCATTATAAACAGCATCATACAGAGTCCATTAACGCAAACTCTTTCAGTCTCAACATTATTCAGCATGCATTTTAGCGCTTACCCGCCGAGCCGCTTAGACGTCGTCTTGACATAATTAGCAATCGAATGACAGTGAAAAGTATTATCTTCCTTCAACTGTCGGTGATCTCACTGAATAGACCGCGTTCTGAAGATAATGGCCGAGAGTTGCGACAGAAATTTGAATGCGCATGCATTTGACCTTGCACTCACAGAAGAAACTACTGAAGAATAATTGTAACGAATAAATCTTCGTGAAAGCCTATCAAAGCACTTAATGCATGTTGGCAGCCCATCAGAGTGGCTTTTTTTCTGCACCGAATTATATAAGAAATGACATCACCAAGAGAAATCGTAACCTCTAACTTTAATTGTCGACTGATGCAGAGATAAGTAGGTTGAATTATTGAGGAGCGTGTGCTTATAGGTGTTATGGTGTAAAGATCAATGCATTTATCTTCGTTGGTTCATATTTATTTCTCTTCACTCGATATCAAGATATATTTGGTAATATCTAGCGAACTATCTAAGTCAAAATCTATGTACGTTCCCAAGCTCAAGCTATATTTTCATGTCTTTTTTTATCGTTCAGTTAGTTCGTTCAGATCAAGATAGACATCCTGATATAGACTACATCCAGCAACAATCGGGAAGTTTTCAGCTCTTGATAAGAAAATGAGAATTTATTTATATTTGTGTTCTTTCATTTTCATTAGTTAATAAAGTTTCATGTACATTCGATATGAAGCGTTAGTATAATTTATGGCATTTGAAATTCAAGAAGAGAAGACGGGTCCATCCAAAGTTACAAAAAATTTACGTATTCCAAGTGTAACTGGAAAAACATAAATATTGTTGTGTGTATGAATGTTAATGATAATTCTAGTTCTATTTTGTTTGTGTGGGATTCAGAGATTTTATTATCAGTATATATATTACTATTTTCTACATTCTCAGCAGGATTATTGAATCCAAACAAATCGTACTGTACAGGGATGGTAAGCTTATTGTTAACACCAATAGTAATGGTCCTCTATCCTCTAATATACAAAATAACGTAATAAGGGCTTTTAAATTATTTAGATTTAAAATAGATATTTCTGCAAACCTGAAAATAGTTTTGTGGGATATTACCTTAAACCTCTACTATAATACTTTGTAGCCATATCATAAAAATAGCGAGTCCCTAATATACATTGGTGCTAATGCTAACAATTCTAACTAAATCATAAAACAAGTACCTCTTACCGTTGTTGTATATCAATAAACAACAAACACGCATATATATAAAAAATATATCAAGTGATATTTTTATTAATGAACGATGGACCGTGTAGCACAGGGACAGAGAATGAGAGCGCGCTTCCAGGGGTTGACGGGGGGGGTCGTATCTGTTGCTCCTCTGGTCTGGTCTGGCTCTCTCGTCTGCCTCTGTCTCTCTGCCCTCCCTGAAATCCGTGCGCCGAGGTCTTTTATAATCTCCAAACCGGTACTTCCGATTTTTGCCTCGCCCACGCACGCCCACGTAATTCTCAGAGACACCTGTTCTGTTTGCCTCTTGTGGCCATTTCCGCTACTGCCGGAAATAAGGTCAAACAAACATCCGTTCCTTTCAACGACCGGAAACGCCCTCGCTTGCTCAGCTTCCTCGGGTGGGGCGGGATTGTTATATTACACCGTTAATATTAACATAAATAAATTATACTCTGCTAGTAAAATATTTAATTATAATAAAATCTCTTATAATACCGATCTCAAAAAAGTGGGTTTAAACAGGAATTATTCTATGTAAGCCCCACCAATGAAACTGGTATTAATAAGTTTAACAATAGAACAAGAAAAGTGTTATGGATCAACACTCACAGTTTGGCAATTGTCTAACATTAATACTGTTCAACATATTCTAAAATTGATCGATAAACATTTTAATTTTAACAGTCCACTAAGTAAGATCATTAATATAAAAAAACATGTAAAATTAGTCATTCTTGTACTAGCAATATCTACAGCATCATTGATTCACATAATAACAAAATACTAGGTATTGTTTAAAATTATCACCAGATAAATGCAAATCCCCTTTGTAATTAAAGAATTAAAGAAAACTGTCCAGTTGGAAGAATATGTATGTCTGAAAGTCTTATATCAACCAACTATTTTCCCTATGGAATATGATAAAGAAAGAAAAGTATATTTTGAAAATTATGCCAGAACTTGGAGACATAGATTTAATAATTATAAATATTCCTTCTCTTGGCCTCCACCTTAAATCCAGACCGCTCTGTCTAGATATTTCTGGGAATAAAAAGTTAGAGAACATTCTTCACAGATCGAATGAAAGATCAAATAAAAATTTCAAACTCTTATTAGTTTTAAAAATAGATGTAACCTATGCTTAGATGAAAAATAGAAAATACTTAAACGTAGTGGTAATAACCAGTTGTTAAACAAACAGCATGAAGTGATCTTTAAATGCCGTCACAGAAATAGATTAAAACTTTCTGTTTTGTAGGATTACAATTTCTTCATATTTTCTATTAAATTCAGCTGTTCTTTCTCTATTGTGATATATTTTTCTTTATTTATATTTAATGTTTTGGTGTTGTGATAGCTAACCACTTGTGACAGTATTTAATCTTTGTTTTTAATATATTGGCTATATGTGCTTCATCTCATATTCTTTTTAATTTCCTTTTTTATCGTATTATTTTTTAATTGTCTTTATGATTTTTGTGTGTTTATCATTTTCCGTGAATCTTTTTCTTTATGAGTCTTTTTTTCAGATTTTTGGATACAATTTTTCTTGTGAATCTTTAATTATTAATATTAAAATTTTTGAAAATTTTTGTGATTACTAGTTACTTGTAACTGTGTAATATATAGACCGTTTTTCTTTATTGCTTTTAACTATTTTACTCTTCTTTATTTGGATTAGATTTAGTTTTGTGTTATGATTCTGGGCACATGTGGCTCAATATAAGTCTGTGTGAACTTATTTTGTGTATGATTATATCTATGATTATATCTATTCCTCTGTATGAGTTTGCATACATTTTTCCTATAAGATTTTTGTGTATGTGTAATTTGGTGTATTTGTTATTTGTTTTTGTGGCATTTCCTGTTTCTGTGTTTATTTGTATACAACTCTTCCCTTCACCTAGAATTATTTCCTCTCTGTGTAAAATTTCGTTTTTGAATATTCTGAGTTAAATGTAACATTTCATTTTAGAGGTTGACAAAGCAGTATATGATTTTTGCAACTGCTGAGAGAAATACTGAATTTATGAACGTTTAATTATGTTGAGTATTCTTCTCTATATTCCATATTGCTCTAAACAATATCCATTGAGCTCTCTATTTTTATCTATTTAATATTTCTCTCTCCCTCTCTCTCTCTCTCTCTCTCTATATATATATATATATATATATTAGTCTATGCATCTATCCCTCACTTATCATAACTCAATATATCTATCTATCTATCTATCTATCTATCTATCTATCTATCTATCTATCTATCTATCACAGAACAGAATCTATCTATCTATCTATCTATCTATCTATCTATCTATCTATCTATCCATCACAGAACAGAATCTATCTATCTATCTATCTATCTATCTATCTATCTATCTATCTATCTATCTATCTATCACAGAACAGAATCTATCTATCTATCTATCTATCTATCTATCTATCTATCTATCTATCTATCTATCACAGAACGGAATCTATCTATCTATCTATCTATCTATCTATCTATCTATCTATCTATCTATCTATCTATCTATCTAACTATCACAGAACAGAATCTATCTATCTATCTATCTATCTATCTATCTATCTATCTATCTATCTATCACAGAACAGAATCTATCTATCTATCTATCTATCTATCTATCTATCTATCTATCTATCTATCTATCTATCTATCACAGAACAGAATCTATCTATCTATCTATCTATCTATCTATCTATCTATCTATCTATCTATCTATCTATCTATCTATCTATCTATCTATCTATCACAGAACAGAATCTATCTATCTATCTATCTATCTATCTATCTATCTATCTATCTATCTACTAGCAGTTGCTCGGGTGTAATGACAGTTTTAAAACTAATCCATGTTCCTGGAGCTCAGACTATTTGGACGTTGGCACGAAAGCCTAAAAAGCAATATTTGTTTCTAGTTAAAGCGAAACCGTAGACTGAAAGAAAAATGAATGGGTGTAAGTCAAATTTTGATATCCTGGTATCGATATCAAATAAGTCTTTTTCGTCGTAAACTGGATTTTGAAGGCTAAATAAGTCCTCTGAGTAAATGGTATCATGGCTGAGACTAAGAACTACAATTATACCTACTTAGAGGTAAACCCAAAGCAAAAACTAAAATAAAAAGGCTGAAAAAATACAGACATACAGGCAGATAAACAGCCACACACGCAAGCATCTTTCCTTTTATATATATATATATATATATATATATATATATATATTATCGATTTTCAGCACTTTTATAAGAACTGCAACCTTGAAACTTCTGAATATTGTTTCTTATGTCTTCGTCTATGAGTGTGTCAAAATTTGATTAAAATCGGACCACTACATCTATAACTCGATTTTTGATATTTATCGAGGGTGCCTCGACACAAACCCTAGCTAGGAACATCCACAGACGCTTATAGTACAACTGCGTAAATTTTCAAGAAAATCGGTTCCGCCGTTTCGGAGTCTATAGGTAACTGACACACACATACACAGACACACATACACACTCATACACACATACACAGACAAAGTCCCATTTATAAATATGTTTAGATCTATCTATCTATCTATCTATCTATCTATCTATCTATCTATCTATCTTTACATATCTTTACATATATATGTGTGTGTGTCCGTGTTTTCTCTTCTTCCTTTTTTTCTATGAATATTTCTATCAAACCTAAATTCTTCTAATTTTTGATAAGTAAAATAATCTATCTATCTATCTATCTATCTATCTATCTATCTATCTATCTATCTATCTATCTATCTATCTCACCGACGTGCTAATAAGGCTAAAATCAACGGTTCTTGATCGATCTCCGAAGAAACGCATCGTCGAGCCCTTATTTTATAGATGAGGAATCGCTTGAGAAGAAAAGCTGCAATATTATATCTTTCTGGCCTTTTTCTTTGCAAAATCTTGAATCCCAATATCAAAATCTATTTAATAGAATTTGGAAAGTTGGAAAAAATAGCATAACTCATTTTGCATGCTAGTTGATAATGCTAATTCACCAAAATGCCTTCCCACAAAGCTTGCCACCTCTATGGGACAACCATTCCATCCGCCTTTGAACCGCTGACGTGACCAGATATCAGGTTTCTTCCGTCATAACAAGAATGAGTCGGGTTTTTGTGATTCATCAAGTAGGTCTCTGAATACAGTTTTCAAGTTGCTACAGAGGGTTGTTGGATTTAGTCCGAATATTTCTGTGAATTATAATTTTACTTGTTTGCTGAAAATAATTTAAACATTGTTTGGCATATATAAACTTCTAAAATTTGCAAACTCTGTTCACTCTAAGAGAAGAGTAATTATTGCGCAGAGATATGAGTTTAAGTCTTGCTTAAAACTATATGTCTTTTTATTTATCATCCACGTTGTTTGTTCTCAAAACTAAACCGTATTTTAATGAAGTGCAATCGATACTAGACTCCAGAA
The DNA here is from genome assembly GCA_037127315.1 of Ascarosepion bandense. Lineage (NCBI taxonomy): Eukaryota > Metazoa > Mollusca > Cephalopoda > Sepiida > Sepiidae > Ascarosepion > Ascarosepion bandense. The sequence continues at coordinate 3,188,580 of JBBBDQ010000398.1, forward strand.
TTAACAATCATTTGACACTTTTTAATCACATTCTGCTATTTCTTAGTCTTTCAATCAAACCGTTCTACTATTACAAGTCTACTTGTCCGAATTTCTTTTAAGGAGACCATTAATTTTTCACTATATATTTTTCAATCGGCAATTATTAAAATCATCGTAGGTATATAATAATTGAGCTAGAAATATTGTTTTTAAAATATTACTACGTAGTGCAAACTGTTCTCATCAAACTTTTTAAAATGATGTCAGGGTTAAATGACTGAAACGTGAAAAAAGGCATGGAAAATCTGACACTCACATGATATGTTGAAGACAAGAAGGGTAGACTGAAACAACAAATACCCTTCCTAACAAACTTGTTTAAATGGATGACAAAAAGAAAAAGGTTAGCAAGAATACAAAATTGCATAAACCTATAAAAGATAGGAAGTTGTGGAGAGCCAAGATCACCTACGTTGTGAAGAGATATGATACATTAAAATAAATGATTTCGATTTTTAGGCAAGAGAGAGAGAGAGAGAGAGAGAGAGAGAGAGAGAGAGAGAGAGATGATTTCATACGTTTGTTTTGAAAGTCGGTTTCTTTTCATAAACTATCATATTTTTTTCTTTGTAAATATTTTCACTCTTCGAGAATTTAAAATGCAAACAAAGAAACAGATGTCATGGAGTTTCCTCTTTAAATTTATCTTGAAAAAAAGTCGTCACGTCAGCATGGTTAGGCGTTATCAAATCATGTTAACGATACGAGAAACTTTAGGAAAATATCCACGTGTATCGAAATCGACATAGAGGACATGAATTGGAATGCCGAAAAAAAATTTACCAAGTAATAAGTTTCTCGTCCGTGCCGACTTCAGGAAATGAAGGAAGCCATTGAGATTGTTGTCGATAATGACACGCTAAGTGTCTAACAGAAATTACATTTAACGATTAAAATATGACATGTCACACGAAGCTGAGATATTGAGAAATTCTAAATTTGTAATTTCTTCATAAAAAACTGCGACTTTTTTCTTCGAAATGACTAAAAACACATGTTTATGCGTTTCTTTCATACTGAGAAAGTGTTGAATTTTAATTTATTTTATTTATTGTAATGGACTAATGTTTATCTTTCTTTGTTATCACAACGTTTCAGCTGTTTGAACATTACCTTGTGAATACAATAATCCATTATGTCACGTGCAAAAAAGTAATAAATGTTTATTTTAAATGTAAGTGTGTATAAATGTCTTTTTAAATTTATGTATGCGAAATAATGCATAACGTCTATTGTTTTTATTACACGTGGCACACATACATATAATCAGGCATGGGTTTCCTACATTTAAAAATGATAATCAATTGCTTTTTTCATGTGAGACCTATATGACCAATAAAATTGAATCTCAGTCAACATTCCAATATACTTTCTCTTTGTCCTTTGTAATTTGCATTTTTTAAAATCCGTGTCCTATTAACAAATCTCTGAACAAAACCCTGTGTGTTGGTGTGTGTGTGTGTGTGTGTGTGTGTGTGTGTGTGTGTGTGTATAACACATTTGCCCGGCCAGCATCCCTCGATTCAAATCCTGGTCGAGACGGCACCCGGGTCGATGCGTCTAATTGTCACGCTCGTTCTCGTCGACGGTCGTGACGATCCCAGTTGTGACACTGCTACCCGGATGGACGGTTGATTCGGTCGCTGTTGCCGATCGTGATGATCTCGTCCGATGATGTCGTTACAAAAGCTGGTTTACAAGACGTATCTTGCAACAACGCGTCACTGTCCCACTTTGTGAATTGATCCCGGAGGTTGCATCGTGAAATTTTAGTAGTCGCTTTTTAGAGCCAGTCCGAATACTGGTGCACACTTGTGATTTCAAAAAAGAATTAATAAAATAAATGAACAAGGTCGAACACGCCTGGAGAGTTACGAAGAATGTCTTTACATAAAAAAACCGACGTTTTTCTTTTCAGAGGAGCGGATAATACAGTTGTCGGAATGTTGGTTTACAACAGAGAGAGAGAGAGAGAGAGAGAGAGAGAGAGAGAGAGAGAGAGAGAGTTTGTTTAAAAATCTTAGAGCTTTCAATCCTTAAATAGAAATGTCTTTTCTAAATTTCGTTAAAGTAGACAGAGCTCTTCAAATTTTCGCTAAAGATTTTCCGTATTCTCTAAAATTGGAGCTGTCCGTTTTCTAGGTGATGTTTAAAAAAATAACACAGTTCTTTCGGGTTCTCGTCGAAACTTGACGGGATTTGAAGATTCAGAGTGAACAAGGATTCAGAATTTTCGATTCTCCCATGATTTCAAAAAAATCAATAACGTTCTTTCGGGATTCATATCGAAGACACATTATTCCAAATTAACTCTTTAAGTTAATCGGCGGCAGGCTTCATTCGACATTAACTCTTTAGCCATAAGTTTTATGGTGGGCGACAAGCCATGAGTCATGGCTCCCCAGTTGGAAACTCTCTTCCATAGCCGTTACATTTCTGCTGATAGCTAGTTAGCTAACTTAAAAACAAACTAACTCTGACACTTTGTTTTGGCTACTAAAATTTTAGCTTTACCAAAAAATATCCGCTTCGAACACGAAAGAAGAAAAATTATATTTTTCCTTTTTCTTTCCCAAAATTAGTTAATTTTTCTTTTCACCATATTTTACAAGTATATGATAGTATTAAAATAATTAATGTTTTTACATAAGCTCACATTGCGATTTACAATAAAGCTAAACCAATAATACTACTAATATTATTTCCTCTCTCTCTTCGCTGTACCAAACCAACAAAAGAAAGTAACCCCACGGGAGATAGTGTGTGTGTAAATCCTGCCAGGAAATACGAGAGAATCTGAATCAATCTTAGTATGTACTGGGCTTACCCTAGATGAGAAAATATAATTAGAGAAGCTAGTTGCATCGGCGAGTGCACCTGGAAGTTTGATCACCGAACCAGCATGCGTGGATTCACACATTACAAATGGTGTCAGACGCACTTTCCGACATTCAAACTCGTTTTTTAGTATATGCACACGTTGGAGAAAGCGGATTGAAGTAGATATATGGACATCTACCCGAGAGGAGAAAAAATGTTTAAATTTAAAATTAACCGATTATTTGTAATTTTTAAACTTATCACTTTGTCGGTTATTTCAAGCCGAAATAGATTTAGTGAAGTAAGAATAAGTTTGTTTTTTAGTATTTAATTGATAATATTTTGAGATAAGAATTATTCTTCCAGATACTAATTCTATTATATTACCCCTATCTCTTCTCCAGCTATGGGTTGAAGAATAGGCCAGATCAAGTTCTATTGCCTTTTTTGGCAACCAGTTTAACACGGAAAGAAATGGCAAACCAGTGCGACAATATTTTCTGTCTAGCCATTCATAGAAAGAGACACGATCGACGAAGCGTGTATCACTTATGGCACTTGACTGGCTGTATGGATTTAGTAAAAGGTGCATGAGTCATGAATAAAGAACGTTCTGTGAGAAAAATTGGCAGGAATAATGTAGAGACTATTTTTTTTACAATATGGTTCACTCTGGACAAGATCTAGGGGGCACTCAAGATAAAAGGTTACGTTAAGTAGTAGTTTATACGGGTAGACGGGGATTATAATTGTTGACTATACACTCAAATAAATAGAATGTAGTAATTGTGGATACATCCATTTAAGTGTCTATTCAGCGGAGCATTGGTTTACGAGAAGAAGCTGTTTGAGTGAAATTTACTTTTCACCGATGAAACACGAATGGAATGTGGGTAATTTGCTACAATGTAAGCAGTATGGTGGGTTTTAGTCGTTAAGACTAGACCAAGCATAACCAGAAATATAGTTTCTTTGAGCACTCACCTTGGAACTATCGACAGAGCATTGAAAGGTTTACCATATTCTAACAGTGAGATAGAGGCTAGAGGATGGAAATTAATTCTTTTGCAACAAGGACACGGAAACGATTTTTAATATTCTCCAGATTGGAAAGTGAGGACTGGGTAGCTCGTATATAGAAGTTCCACGGTTTTGTGTTTGAGGCCTAATGATATTTTTAGAGGACATCTATTTATCGTACTTCCGAGTTTGATCAGCGGATATAGAATGTAACCAGTTTGGTTTCCAAGGAATGTAATCAGCCAGCTTTTTCTTACTCTAAACTGATCAGCCCAAAATGCCAATTACAGGTTGGGGATACTAAAATCAAGCAAGTACAAATATTTAAGTACTTGGGAAGTGTTCTAACGGAAGACGGAAAATGTGGCACTAAGTTCCGATAGCAAATTGGAATGGTTACGGAAGCAACCCAGAAGCTGAGTAGAGTATTAGGAGACGGGACAGTTTGGCTAGAAAAAAAGAAGAAAGTAATAGATTGCTATATGATGTCTGTTCTTCACTATGACAGTGAATGCTGGACAATGTCATCAAAGATGAAAGAATAACAAGAAGCAATTGAAATGTGGTTTTAAAAAGGATGCTGTGAATATCATAGATCGAGCATGTGAGCAATGATGAGGTTTAAGAAAGGATGGAAACGAAAAAAAAAATACTGAGCATAAGAAAGAGACAACTAAGGTTCCTGGGACAAGCAATGAGGAAGAAGGTCTTGAAGAACCTGATAGTCAGATAGAGGGAAAAAAGACAGAGGAAATCAGCGGAAAACATATTTGAAGGACCTGACCAGCGCGATTTGGTTGGGGTAACAGATGAAAGTGTGCTAAGAGCTACCAGGGATAGAGAGACGTGAAAGGTCATGATCGCCTACGTCCTGAAGGAACATGGCACATAGAAGAAGAAGAAGAACAATTTAGTGTTAGATCGGAAGAGGACTGCTTCAACACGAGGTCTGTAATATTGATATGTCTGAATCAGATTATCTGTATTTATTTCGAGGTCGTTGATTGACTTCCCTCTCGGCTACACCCCATTCATTGAAGGATGGCTGGCTGCCTTTTCACTGTTTTTATAAAATCAACAATGCATGCGGTGTGCAAATTAGGGTTTGATGTGGTAATAAAACCAAAAATAAAAGTCATTGCTTTTCTGAATTTTTGAGCATTTACTTTTAAATATCTTCTGAAAAAATGTAAAAAGTACCTAATTTCTCCCGTTTTTACTTCTAAACTGACTTCATAATTTTACTATTTTAAGAATAAATACAAATAAAGATAATATTTTTTGTATTAGGTATGGTGAAAATATATTCAACCCAGAATTCTAAGTAATCACCACAAGTAAAATATACATATTTTACTATATCAATTAAGTAAAAAATTGTAAAATACTGCAAAAAAGACTATTCAATGAATAAGATTTTTCACCATTTGTTAAGTCATATTAATAAAAAAAAGATAAAAATTTATATAACGCCACAATATTGCTTGGCACAAATTATAAAACAAAATTTGTTAAATCTGCATTGAATTCGCCATAAAATTACTACACTATAATATATCATATCATGTATCGCTATTTATTTTTATAATATCCTTTTGAAGCACAGGAAGATTTTATTTGACGGCACGATGATTTAGTAATAGATAATGTTCTCATAGTCATGCAGCTTGTTCGTATACAATTTGTGAAACTTCAATAAATTATAAATTTAAAAAGCATTCTGCTATAAGGCATTTAATGATCACCAGAATGAAATTACAACTGTACAATTTTAAAACTAAACATAATCTTCGAACTCATTTCCCCTCTATATAAAATATCTATTAATCATATTAAAAATAAATGCATTTCTGCATTGATGATACCAATTGTATTTGAATGATATGTTTAACGGCACATCAACTCCTAATACGTCATTTAATCGCGAAATTGAATTTTTATGGAAACTTTGAAGTAATAAAAATGATATATGTTATTCTGCTTTCCAAATTAAATGGTAGATGATACTCACTTTTTGTGCATATAAATGTTTCTGTAGACACAATTACTGAGGTAGAGATATTTGTATTTTATGTTATAGTTTTGTTGATGTCGTATTTTGAAATACCGTTTGATTTCTTTAAAATATTATAGGATATTAAATATATAAAAGTGTTCTTTCATGTTGGTTGATTTTTTTGTTGATTTTGTTTAACGGCATATCAACCTCTAGTGGTTATTTAATGAAGAAATCTAAATACTTCGAACAAAAAATATGGTTTCAGTTAGATATATTTTGAACGCAATTTTATGCCTTCGACTACAGACGAAGTGTAGTTTTGGTAATTTTACTATAAATATAAATTGTTGGTATTTTTACTATAAGTATGCCTTGTTTGTAATTAAAATAAAAACATATATCATTGGTAATTTTACTATAAGTATTCACTGTTGGTAAATTTACGATAAGTACGTATCGTTGGTAAATTATTATAAGCATGTATTATTGTTAGGTTTTTTTATAAAGATCTATTGTTACTATAATTACCTATTGTTGGTATTGTTTTATATAAAAATGTATTGCTGATATTTTTATACTTTTATCGTGTTTGTTTTGGTTTGGGTAATTCATTATTTGCCTATAGATGAGATCCTAACAGTTGCTACCATTCCGAGTCAGGGTTGACATGGAAACAAAAGAATATAAGAGGTGGTTCACGCTCCTAAAAAGTTCAAATCTCCTCATCAGAAGCATTGCTGCAGGATGTAGTTTATCATCATATCCAGGACTATGATGGTAAAGAAATGCGTCTGTCTTGATTAGGACTTCAAATGTTAGTAAGTTTTTACTGTTCATCCGTAAACTATCTGGACAGAATTAAAGAAAATTAGTTTGTGGCAACGATTTTCTCTCAGTAAAAATTACTCAATGTTTTCCCAGTATCAACCACTCAATGCAGGACTTCAGAGACAAAGAAACAATTTACATGGATATAAGTAGAAGACGACAGTTAGCCGTAGACTTGAATACTGTTTTCATTGTTTAGTTTTCTATGGTTTATTAACCATTTGTAGATTATTTAAAGCCAATTTAAGATTGTAAAAATTTTATTTTGAAATTAAGAGACATGTCTTCTTCTTGATGTGCTGTGTTCCTTCAGCTCGTAGGCGAACATGGACTTCCACTTGGCCATGGTTCTTTTGGCTCTCAATATTTTTCTTCTTCGTATCTCCCATAAACCTAGCAGCAAGATCCATTTGCTCAAGTCTATCAAATATGCCACACACTGCTTTCCGATGTCTCCTTTTATCTTATCCATTCTGTAAGTATTAAATTCTCCAGGTCTCTCATCAACCTCACCTGTCTCTTCCTGACAAGTAGGAGTTTTTCTTTCGTTTGCATCCTTTCCAATACTTCATCGTTACTCACTTGTTCGTATCTTCAGCATCCTTCTCTAGAACCACATTTCTGCTGCTTCGAGCCTCTCCTTCATCCTAATCATTAAGGCGATCCTCCAGCATTCTCTGCCATACAGAAGAACAGATATCACATAGCCGTTCAGCACACATTTCTTTGTTTCTAGTGAGATTTTCCTGTCTCTAAGTACTCTGGTTAGCTTTTGAAATGGATCCTTGTCCATGCTAAAATCTTACTAATTAACCCCTTGCTGGGGATAGGAAAAAGAGGATGTTTCATGCATTTCCCAAGAGTATTTAAGCGTCTGTGAATATAAATAAACCCAACTGAAATTCGAAATTTGTTCTCTTATTAACAATTACGGACCAGTATCCATTATGCTAAGCACGCATCCAAATTTACAGACTTGTTATACCGAAGCTGTCACCGATCATGGCACAAAACAAGCTCGATGTTGCTTAAATCGGTGGCCGTAAATAATAGGTGTTTCAACGTATCGTGTCCATAAGCTCGTCTAACACAGGTAAAGATTGTTGTGATAAAGGAAGCATCCTATTAAGAGTTCGTTTAACAAAACAGCGGTTCTTGCGAATAAGCTAATGGAGTAAAACTTACGAGGCATTGAATATAACCTGCCAGTTTTCTATTTCTTTTTCTCCACTGATCTGTTAAAGTTGATCAGAAGAGAAATCAGCTGCCAAGCTCTAGTCACGTATGATCTTGAAGGTGCACCCATATATCGTTTTATCCTTATCATAGATATCCATAAATGATCACAGCTTAAGCAAATCATTTACGAAAAGATACATAATTATCATAAACCTTTTTTTGTATATTATTATACACAATATATTTAAGCAAAACCAATATCTGTTGCCGCCCTGAGAAATCAGTACAAATGATTTTAAATGAGGGAGACATTTCGAAAAGGTTTAATGTTTCTGACATTTCGAATTTAGTGCAGTCGGAATTTTTAAAGAGAAAATTGCGGTGCAGCTTAGAAGTTGATTTGATTTGTCAATCCTTTTGTCCTGAGGAATTTTCTTCTACCATCTTTAAACGTAAGGAGCTATTCGTTGAAAAGGTGTCATCAAACAATTTTTCAGTTTTGTTTACAAGAGCAAAACTTGTTCTATCAACAACAATCTCATTATCATATCAGCTTTTGTTAACCAAGGCGTGGCAAGTGTTTTTTGTAGAGACCTCGATATAATTCCATGGTATAATGATAGTAATAAAATAAGTGTATACATCATTACATGTAATAACAATGAGCAGGAAGTGACAAAGAAGAAGAAAATAATAATAATAATAATAATAGAACATAATATTAGCTGCTATAATAATAATAGTAATAATAATGATGATTAGGGAGAAATAACGAGAGCCGAAGAAGCTACAAGAAAAGAAAACTTAAGCAAAAGCAACCACAATAACTATAATCATAATATTAATATTAATAATAATTGTAAATATGAAGTGGTAAAAAAGAAGATATATATGCAATAATGATAATAATAACAATAATAATAACACAATAAGGGCAATAATATCAATTGTGATGAAATGGCAAAGAGCAAGAAGAAACAAGAGGAAATGAACAACAGCATCAATAATAATAATAATAATAATAATAATAATAATAATAATAATAACGAGAGCACTCAAAGATCGCAAACCTTCGCCGAGACAATACTGTTATTATCTCAGCTATTAGCAAGAGATTATTAGAATAACAAAAAGTATAGTGAACTTGACCGCTCTTAAGAGTGATAATACAACAAATGAACTCGACCGCTTTCAAAATTAAATACACACTTAAAATGGATCATGGATTATTTCCTAATAAAATGAAACAACGTATTGTATCTCGCAAGTTTGGTTCTAGAGATTATTGATGACTATGCAAGAGTGTGCTGAACAAAAACAAACACTCCATGCCACCTCTGTTCAATCAATTTCAAGTCCCAGCATCTACAGCAGACACAGTTTCATAGTTTGCTCGCAAATTCTTTTCGAATTCAGCACTTGATTCATCTGGAGTACCCAAACCCGATATCTTACCTAGAGCAGAGGCTCTACTGAGTGGTATGTTCCTAAGCCCGTTTCTGGTCTCGGACATCATTTCTAAAATTGGCTCTCATAAATCAAGAGGAGCTAATGGAATTTCAGCCGTCGTCCCAACGAAATGTGCCTCTGCGCTAAATCCATTACTCTCCAAACTTTACAATAACTGCCCCTCTATTTCCTACTTTCAAGCTTGTTCGAAATCTTCATCTGAAATTTCAGCTTTTAAGATCAATTTTGAATCATCTGAACCCTCTAACTATCGATCTATTACTTTCACACAACTTTTCGGCAAAGTATTCGAGGCTCTAATCAATGCTGAATTGGTTAAGCATCTTACTTCTCACTACCTACTCTCTGATAAACAATACCGCCTCCGCTTCACTAGGTCCATCGAACGCTTCCCTGGAGTAACGTCCATCGCAGACAATGGCCGTAGGACAACTAATCGATAGTCGAGACAATAGTGTCTGTGTGTGATAAAAATCTAATCCAGTTACAGATGACACGATATTTTTCAAGGCCAAACAGATTTCATCATACACTCCGAAAATAGATTCATATTACTGCACACTACTCCAAATGACCTAATCTAAGGAAAGAAAAATAGAAATCGATTACACCCTGTGGCTACAGTGGATCTAAAACTGATCATATGATAAAAAAAGGAAGCTAAGGTAGTTGTTTCAATTAATTTGCACAAGTGTGTAATTGAATTATAAGATACATTCCGCCCTTTAATTGGTTAAAGGTAAAAAAAAAACGCTCAGAATAAACAAGAGAACCTGTCACTGTTTAAATGTTCAAATGTCACACTGTTTGAAAAACAAAGTGAACTGTATATTTGTGTGAAAAAGAATAGCAAAGAAAATGTCAAAGTGGGGGAGTAAATATTCTAAAAATCAAAATAGTCTTCATATTTTAATCTCCATCAAAGTGAAATCATGTCTTCTATAAATGATTTTTCATTTTACAAGTGTAAAATGAAAAACATTATATGTTGGTTCTTTGAAGTCATTGTGTTTCTCTTTATAGGCGTGTATGTACATAATATATGTGAAATATAAGATTATGTCATTTGGTTTGTTTTTATTAAACAGATAAAGACGAAAGTCAAATTTAAAATCATTTGTTTGGATAAAGGCAACTAAATAAAAGACATCAAGCAAGAAATGCCAAATAAAAGGAAAGTTCTTCCCTCAAAGAATGTAAGAGAATAAAAGCATTGTATTTTTATACAAGACGAAGTTGATGAATATACATAAAACCCTGAATCTAAATTGTAATTTCGAAAGGGTGTACATCCCAAGAACAAAGAGCAACATGGAATTAATTAGCGTTGAATAACTTGTATCATCGTTTTTTTTTTTTGTGAATTGAGAATCTATATATATAGAAAGCAAGATGTTTGTGTGTGTGTCTGTCTATCTGTATGTCCTTTATACAAATCCACAATGTTTATCCGATTCTCACCAAACTTCACACAAATAATTATTAGGCTTTCGGTCAGGTAAGAGGATACTTATTTTTGCTGATTTCTCCCCGACATTGGAAATCAATACCCTGATATCAGATCAGGATTTCAGCCCTTTTACTATGGTTCTCGCTGCAGAATTTGCTCTAACTTGGTAGAATTATAGTTTTTAGTCTCAAACATTTGTAGATCTTCTCAGACGGCTCATTTTCCCGATATCAGAAATCGATACCTCCGATATTCTATCGAATCTGATCAAAACCCGATATTCAGCCATCAATATACCCATTTTCTCCAATTTTACTCCTGACGGGTACGATGAGTTTTCATGGACTTACTTATGTTAGTTTATCCTTTGACTCTGATATCCTATCAGGTCTGATCAAAATGAGGTTTTCAGCCTTTTTATTTTGGTTTTTGTTTCAAGTTTTGCTCTAAGTAGGTATAATTGTAGTTCTTAGTCTCAGCCATAATCCCATTTACTCAGGGGACTTATTTAGCCTTCAAAATTTAGTTTACGACGGAAAACTTGACATCGATACCGGAAATCAAAATTTGACTCACATCCATTTATTTTTCTTTCAACCTAAGGTTTCGCATTGACTGGAAATAACTATTGCTTTTTAGTCTTTCGTGCCAACGTCCAAAGAGTCTGAGCTCCAAGACGATGGATTAGTTTTAAAGCTTTCATTACACCTGAGCTACGTCTGGCTATACTGCTAGTTATTTTATAAATTGCTTCTGACAACTTTTGTAAAGTGGATGTAATTTTGGCAAAGAGGCGAAATGATGTACCAGTAAATTTAGCAAAGATTAAAGAGCTAAGAGAAGCGGCTTGACAAGTTAAAAGCAATGAAACTTCTTGGGCATTTTTCATTTCAGCAGACCCGGAGAGATCTTTATGCAGCTGAGAGATGATTTTGGCTAAATGATAGCTTTCAAAAGAGACAAATAGAGACACTAACTTTTGCTAAGATCCTGGTCAGGATCACACTGCGCTTCCTTGCCTTCACTTTTTAAACCAACCTAAAGTGATACGACTAAAATCAAGGTTTGCATTTACTGATAGAAAATTAAGGCCACTACGTCCTGCCAGAATGCTATTCTCGTCAGAACCAATATTACACATTTAAAAATCTACAACGTGCATTGAATCAGTCAGTCACTGACATGCCATACATGATAGACGCTTTGTGCGATCATGTCTCGAAAGAAACATGACTCACTGGGCAGAAGATTATCCCGTAGTAGGTTGCGATTGCTTTCTGTTGTAGACTCGTTGCCAGCCAAGACTATAAAACCCAGCCTGTCCCATTATTTAATCTATAACTGGAGTGAAGAGACGGATTAATATCTTGCCCAAGGGTATTTGTGTGTAAGTGAATGCAAGGAATTAAACTGGAATTCGAACTCGGCTCCCCGATTTGTTCTTCTGAGCCGATATCTACTGTACCACAACGCACATACCGTGCATTAAATACTGTTGCCATATCTGGTCGGGTGCTCCTGATATTCATCCCGAAGTTTTTGACAAAATCAAATGTAAGATTTGTAATGTTACTGGTCCTGACTTGGCATCTGGACTTCAGTTCTTTTCTCATCAACGTGACGTGATTTTCCCCTGTCTTTTTTCTTTTTTTTTTGCTCCTGGTGCTTCGACCTCATGAATTTAAGCGTGCTCTTAGATTGGCTTCCTGGTTCCCCCATATATTTACTGAATGTCCCAAGTTAACACAGAATGTGCATATGCACCCCACCCCACTCTCATCAGTACTCTCTTCCCTCTCCTACTCTCTTCCTGACACCCCCTGTAACCTCTCACTCCTTATAACATTCCTCCTCGTCCACCCCACTCTTATCAGTAATCTCTTCCCTCTCCTATTCTTTTCCTGACACCTCCTGCAACCTTTCACTCTTCATAACATTCCTCCTATGTAACCCCCTGCACAACAGTGGCAGTAAAATGCCTTGCTTGGAGTGACACGATTAAAAAAAAAGCTACCACATTATCAGATTGGTAAAATAATACATTGGGAAGTGTGTTGTTGGCTTTCTTCTTCGATATGTACCGCGTCATTTCAGAATGTAAGCGACCATGGACTTGTACTTGCGTCTATCCCTACGCTCTTAACATTTTCCTCCCTCCACTTGCTGAGGACCATCAAGTATGTAACGCAATGTTTCTCTCTGTCCTTCTTTACGCCCTGTGAGTATTAGATTCCTCAAGCTCTCTTTCCTTATTACGCGTCCCAGAAACCATAGCTCTCTCTTCTTGATGTTAAGTATACGATTAATTTTTGTTTGCATCCTCTCCAAAACCTTGTCTTTGATCACCTGTTCGGTCCATGGAATCCTCAACAGCCTTCTGTAGAACCGAATTTCTGTGGCTTCGACTCTCTTTCATCTTTGAGGAGATTGTCCAATTTTCACTGCCATACAGGAGGACAGATATCACATAACAGTCCAGTACTCTTTCCTTTGTTTTAGGGTCATCTTTTTACTGATGACCATTTACATAAGTTAAAAAGAGAAGTGATATGAACATCGGTTAGAGGTAGTAGTTCTAAATAAAATTTTCAAGAGATTATGAAGATTTTCAGTCCATTTAAGATCATGTCTTTGAAGTAGGAAGAACCGACCTTATTGTAATAGATCAAGAGAATAGCAAGTGTCAAATTATTTCCTTTGTTGTTCCATATGATGCAAAAATGCACTCAAAAGAAACTGAAAATATAGAAAAATAACATGATCTGGCTTGAGAGCAGAAGAAACTGTTCAACATGAAAGCATAAACTATTTTTTCGCTGTAGTGGATGCGCATGAAAAACTGGAAAAAATCATTTAGTGGGAATTGAAATTGAGACCAAGGTTATAGACCCCCCACAAAAAAAGACTGCTATCATTTACTCGATTCTGCGAGGATTCGTTGACAAGTTCTTAAGTTCTGAAGGGTTATGTTGACACAATGCCCTAAGAAGAGATTTTCCATTAACTACGACAATGTGCGACACCAACAAATTAATGGTGAAATTCTAAAAAAGAAAAAGTAATGGAATGCAGAACAGAACAACAGCAGCAAGAAAACTAAGGAAAATTACGGAGAATGAAATTTCACGTTAAAGAAAAGAGAACATATTAATACTGTTACTGTTGTTGATAATTTTCTCTTTTCTTTTGTGGAAGACACGTCAAAAAAGAAGTAAAAAATAAGGAAAATAGAACCTCATCATCAGCAACAGGAACAATAATAATGTGGATGGCTTTAAAAAGGGTAAGAAGAAAAGGAAAAATAGTGCATAATCATCAGCATCAGTAATATGGAAGATAGAACAAAAAGGAAGAAGAAAATAAGACATCATCATCACGAACAATTACTAATGTGAAGGAAAATAAAATAATGTCGAAGACGTGTCAAAGAGGAAGAAGAACATGAAAGAAAATATAACATCATCATCAGCAGCAACAATAATATTAATAATATCGAATATATGCCAAAGAGGAAGAAGAAAATAAAAGAAATTATAACATCATCATCAGCAGCAGCAACAACAACAATATTTAATATTGAAGATGAATAAAAAAGCAAGAAGAAAATGAAATAAAATATAACATCATCATCAGCAGCAACATCAATATTAATAATGTAGATAACGCGCAAAAAGAAAAAATGAAAGAAATTATGTAATCATCATGAGCAACTACAATATTTATAATATCGAAGACGTGCCAATGAAGAAGAAAATGAAAGAAAATATAACATCACCATCATCATCAGCAACAACAATATTAATAATGTAGATGACGCGCAAAAAGAAAGAAAAAAATGAAAAAATGATAATATCTTCATCAGCAACAGTAATAATGTAAATAATGATGAAGACGTGAAAAACGGAAAAAGAATATGGCGACAAAGAAGTAATCATCGTCAGCAGCAATGATAATATTAATAATTGGTGTTAACGGACAGAAGTAAAAATACACTCGGAGAATATTGTTTAAATGCCGAACAGTGTGAGAATATATAAGAACACTTATGCAACCATGATTGCTACTACTACTAATATTAACAATTATCTGATTTTCGGAAAAATTAATGAACCTATTAGCATGAGTTCTGCTTCAGATAAGAGAAAGTTATCCATGTGTATAATTCTTAAAAAGCATAAAGGAGCTTGTTGATGGCATTGAGATGCTGTTGGAGGCGCATTTCATACGAGAACAAATAAAGAATCTATAAAAATCGTGCAATTGTATGGCAAACGTCAGATGACAAAAAAGAAAAAAGAAAACAAGTTAACCAAAAAAGGGAATTCAAAATATATTCCCAATAAACACGAAGGCGGAATGCTATGGATGACAGGGAATTGGAAAAATGCACCGTCAACAGGAAAACAGATTCGCTGTTCGGAGTACAGAGAACGTGATACTTAAAAATAGCTTTCATAGAAGATAATAATACAATAATTGTTTCTCCTCCCGCTCGCAAATTCCATCTACAATGTTATCGGGAATCAATCATCATGAGTGAAAAATTATATCTAATATTATTTACTTGTCATGTATTGACATATTTTCACCTGATGTCTTGCGGTTATCGCTGGCGAATCAGAAACCGCAAATCATTCCAAATTTACGCTAATTTTCTCAATATCCACACATTCCTTTTATATCGGCTCTTATTTTTCAAATCAGTGGTTTCAAAATAAATTAATAGTAACACATGTACACATAATACGCAAATATTTAGGCACAGTATTCAACATCTCCGGTGACCACAATTAATATATTATAATATTTTTATGCCAAAAAGTAAAGTCAAATTCCTAGTATAAAGAAAATAAACGTGAGCTTGGTCAGAATTCTTTCTTGTAGTAGAAAAATATTATGGCCTTGAATACATTCTCTCTGTTTTTCAAAAGATGACATTCCCAGAAGTGCGTGCGTGTACTTTGAAATCGTAATGTATTTATAAGGAGTTACTATAAGCAAGCTTGAAATTCAGTGTATATCATTTCATCGAATGTAAACAACTTTGTTAATTCATAGAAAGTGTATTTACCGGGAATTTTACTGTACTACCTTATTCAAAAGAAATCTGCGGCTGAACCACAGAGAATTATTTTTGAGATTTCTGGTGACCATGCTCTGTCGGAAACAACATGCAGAGATTGGATTAGACACTTTAAAAATAATGATTTTGAGGTTGAAGTTAAATAAATCTGGTACACCGAAAAAATTTAAAAACGAATAATTGGAGGCGTTACTTCATGAGAACTCATGTCAGGTGCCATCCAAAATTGCAGGATGATTATCACACAACATTTTAAAAACGTTTGAAAGCATTAGAAATGATTTAAAAGCAAGGACATTGGGTCTCGTACAAGGTGAAGCCGAGAAGCATAAAACGGCGTCATGTCAGGTGTGAGCCGTTGCTTCAACTGTAAAAAATGAAAGTTTTTTTGCATCGTGTCGTGACCGCCGATAGAAAATGAATATATTACGATAATCCTAAGCGTAGAGGACCGTGGGGTAAGCCTTGCCATGCAACAGCATTGGCGGAAAAGCCGAATATCCATCGCTAACTACTTCTGCTTTGCATTTGGCATAATCAGCTGGGTATAGTTTATTATGAGCTGCTCAAACCGAGAGAAACTATCATGGAAGATTTCTATCGACTACAAATGATGCGTTTCAATCAAGCATTGAAGAAAAATGACTGCTACACGAGCAAAGAAACGACAAAGTGATTTTGAAACAAGAAAAGGCTAGGTCATATGTAGCAAAATGAGTGAAAAATCTATTTGGAAACGCTTAAATGGAAGGTCCTAATCAACCCGCCGTATTCACCTGACATTGCGCCGTTGATTATCACTTGTTCCGATCAATGGTACATAGCGTGGTTGTGCAGCCCAAAAAATGGGTTGACACGTGTTTAGTATCAAAAGACATGTCGTTTTACTGACGTGGAATTTAAATGCTGCCAGAAAGATGAGAAAATAGTGGCTAGCGATGATCAATAAATTCTGTGACATGTTTTTTTAC
This sequence comes from Ascarosepion bandense, assembly GCA_037127315.1. Classification (NCBI taxonomy): domain Eukaryota; kingdom Metazoa; phylum Mollusca; class Cephalopoda; order Sepiida; family Sepiidae; genus Ascarosepion; species Ascarosepion bandense. The sequence goes on from JBBBDQ010000398.1 coordinate 3,205,442, forward strand.
TATTATTTATAAATAAAACATTACTTTTCATGAAAGATTAATGAGAACTTATTCCAGGTTCTAAGATTATAGTCTAATATATTTGGCTTGGTGCCTAGTGCTGATCATGAACATGCCCATCTACTTAGTCTTCATGCAAAAAAAATGTTTTCTTTTAATCGTATCATCCCGTACAAGAGGGTAACGCCACTGATGTCCAGGGGGATTCAGGTGTAATGATAGTTGCAAAGGAGGAGAGAAAGGAAAAGATATACAGGGCGGTGTAGAAAGAACTAGAGTCATGTGGTTAAGAGATGAGTATTGACATTGCATTTAAATTCTTGGAGGTTGTAGCCGTCAGGAAAGCAAGATTATGGAAGCGAGTTCCACAGGCGAGAAGTACGAGCAAAGAAGCTGCAGGAGTAGAATTGTCGTATGTATTTGGTTGATCTAACGGTGATTGGGTGAAACCCAGTTGTCAGTCTGGGTGCCCGAGTAAACAACTGTTGCAGGGGCACCAGTGACTTAACTTCGTTGGAGCAGAAGCCATGAAAGTATTTCTAGAACAGACAGAGGGAATTCACATTCCGTCGGTGGGAAAGTGGCTGGAGTCGAGCCGCCAAGTCGTTAACTATCACATTACTGATTCTCCTTTAGAGCCTTTCAAGAACACTGAGACGAACAGCAGGGGCACCTGATCATATATGGCAGCAGTACTCCATGCACGGAATAATAGTTTATTTGCATATATTCAGGATAGATTTAGGCGGAAAAAACATCCTGCCTCGACACAGTGACCCAACCTTCCTAGCAGTGGATTTAGCTATTGACTCAATGTAATGGTTCCACTTCAGATCGAAAGAGAGTGTAAGGTCGAGGAGGTGCAGTGTATAGCGCTCAGGGATAACATTCTTTTTTTTATACCAATGTTAAGCCAATATAAGTCCTAAGAGCCATATAGTGTTACTGTGTGTGGTTGTTTTTTCGTTGATTGATTCACTTTCTAACAGCTTATCAACCCATTACAGATTATTTAAACCAGAACATATTTTTAGATTGTAAGAATTTTTTGGAAGATCGTAATGGTTTTAGTGATAGGTCTTACTAATTAACCCATAGCTGGTGGTAGAAGAGGCTGACTGATAACATGTCTATTTGTATAGAATTTAATATAAAGAACACAACGTGAACTGGAACTCGGCTCTCCGGTTAACAATATCGCGCCATTATCCATTACACCACTCACCCAACCAGGCTCACAGCATTGACATTCCCAAACGGTCCCCTATCTAGATACTTACAGAGCACGACGTTGCTTAACTTCGATGATCGTACTTGAAGCGGTTTTTCAACGTGACGTAATCGTTTGGTATTGTATTACCATAGGAAAAAGCATGAAGTAAAATTCTTGGGGGTCATGCTGGTAAGATAACGGTTCGCCTTAGGACTGAAGACGACAAAATCGGTAGTGACTGAGAAAATATTCTACTGGGAGTCTGTTAGAAAAAGCAGCAGTTGCTGGGAAGAGGCTGTCCGTTGGAATTTAATTTTTATTAATGTAATACGAACGGAATGTTGATGGCTTACATTTGTGTACGTGGCATAGCGGGTTCTGGATGCAAAACTCAGGGCTGGTTGAACTAAAATATGTCCTCTTCAGCACGCATGTCATGGATATAGCAATGGAGCAGCTAGTAACTCGTGATGTTTAATCTCTGGGAATGGTTTTGTAGGGTGGGAAATAATTAATCACTTAGACATATTTGAACTCTATCAAGACAGTAAAATAAGGACTGGGCGCTCCACACTACGCTTAGAAAGTCGCCATTAGCAATTTTTTTTTTGGGGGGACCAGTTTTTATGAAGAAGTGCCATACTTTGAATATGAAGAACAGCCGATGAAAAATGAGTGGCATACAAGAATGTTCAACGCAATAATTCTCACGACCGAACCCCGAAAATGAGCTTCACGGAAGAAAGATAATGAGCAATGTGTAGTGCTTATTCACTTAGAATTCTTAAGATACAATAGAGCATAAATTGCAGATTTATACATCCAACAGTCGCAATATCTCTGTAAAAGTTTCGTTGAAAATCCCCGTGTGTACATTACTTCGAAAAATGTTTCATTTTTCTCTTCTGTGACAATTCAATGTTACGTACACCAAGAATAACAAGTTTAAAAACAACAACAACAAACAAAACAAAAAAAACAACTGGAACTTGGTTCTGTAGCACTCACCAAATTCACCTGAGTTAACTTCAAACGATTATTGCAGTTTTTTGATCGCTGAAAAATGTAGTTCTGTATTGAAATCCATATTCAAGAGTTTGCGAATTACTATTTTCTATCAAAACCTGTAGGGTTTTACTCAAAGAAAAAGCTGTCCGATCAGTTGCAACATGTCACTTCAAATAATGGTGGATATATAATGAAATATAGTGTGAGTGTAAGTAATTTACTTTTTGACGAATACATCGTCAAAAGTGGAAATTACTTGCGACTCAGCCTAATATATTAAGAGAGTTTCAGCTGATGTTTTTTTTTTAATGCCATGTATCTTGAAGACGTAGGAAACTATGATTCTTTACAAATTTATTTTCTGGAACACGAACAGCTCCCCGGTTTCATATTCTATTAAGCTACATCTATGCGAAGTCGTGAAAACCGGCCTGTTGTAGGAGGATGACATTTAATATTGTCATAATTATTATTAATTTATTTATTTTGCTGTTGTTATTGATACCTTTCTTATTTTTAATTTTTTGCTCTAAGGCAAGAATTTCAATTTTTAAAAATTGTTTTCGTGATTTAGGCCGTTACATCTGAATTTCTCTTCTCTTTTCATTACGGCATTTTTTATGCTTTCTTGAGGATAAGTTTGTTTCCAGTCCGTTCTTTGAAAAACCTTGAAATTATGTCGTTTCACTCAAGCCATAATCGTGTAAATGCCCTCAAACGATCTACAGAATATTTTTTTCGCGGACAAGTGTTTTATCAAGGAAGAGAATCTTGTCTTTCGATCTAAAAAATGCGTAAAATTCATTCTTGTGTATTTAGAGTTACTTAAAACAAACAAGATATTCCTCGCCAGGTTTTATTGTATTTCTTCAGAAAATACTCGTTATTTTATATTCTAAACTTCGAATAACTTGTACAGAGATAGTGACAAATTGATTTTAAGTAAATTAAAAACAAAATGCTAACTTATACTTGGAATCATAAATTTACATTTGAAATCTTTGGTACATGTAAAAAGGAAAAAGAGCTTGGAGAATTTGATACAGGGTGTAATGCATACAAGAAGGGTAGAGAAGAACAGCGGGGAACCTACTTAACTAGCTTATGTAAAAGGATGATACAACTCACAATAAGAAAGTTAGTAAGAAAAAAGAAAACGTTGTTAAGTTGTGGAGAGTCACGGTCACCTACGACTTGAAGAGATACAACATATAAAAGAGGAATTATTATTATATACTTCAATGTTCGGACCAGTAATACACATCTTGGCTGTTGTCTACACGACGTTTCTGCCATTCTTCAGATATCTGTAATCGCCGGTAGGCTTTTCAGAATTTTGATACAGCACCCGTTATTCAATGTACATGTGCAGATTGTTCCATTTTCTATGTTTAGAGAATATTTCATATCAGTTGTTATTAAGCCGTCATACTCACTTATGTCGCTCATTTTTTTCAACAGAACATTTTTCTTTTACTAGATTAATATTTGAATACTAACCAAGGTTTGAACTTGAAATGACTAGAGAACAAAAACTTTAATCTAGTAGGCCCTGTGTATCACACCAACACTGCATATTGTAAGGGTAATACCAACGTTAATGTTAATGAGAAAGGGACGATACAATTTTGCTTTTTAAAATACTAAAGGTTTTATCGGGTTTATGTCAACCTCAAATAAATATTGGCTATCAGTGTAATTTATACGGGATTTATACAAAAAAAAGTATTATTCATACATATAGACAAAAAGATGAATTAATTGAGCAATAAAATAAGGAAATGTATTTTTCTATTTAATTTTACTGCACAATTGTCTTTCTGCATACAGCAGCTATTAAATTAAAAAAAAGTTAGTTTCCGGCCCATTTCTTGATTACTTCCAGTTAAAAAATGAGTCAGCACATTTTGCGCTACCAAAGGCTTGTTTATTTCGTCTTTTATATGGTCTTTTCTTTAAACTTGAAAGGAAAGGTACTGTAAAAGTGTTATTTTGACTTTGAAGGCTTCTGTCGATATAAACAGGTTGGGTTATTATTTATTTTAGTCATCTTATGGTATCAAGAACATAAATTCCTGATTAAGGGTAGCTTTTCTTTGACTCTATGGCACTTTATTTCCTTACCATGGCAATTGGACGGATGCTCTCTTCTTCTTTCTCCTTTTATCTCCTTCTCTCTTCCTTCTTTTTTCCTTATCTCTCTCTTCTGTTGGAAGTGTAGTCTGTCCAACTGTACAGTCGACTACCACCATCTTATCTGAAAAGAGATGAAATGTATTTGGCATTATTGTCTCCTCAAATTTTACTCGTCTTTGGTTCTGGTTGGCTGGTAAGTGTGCTTGATAATTCTTGTTTTTTCTTATTGTTACAAATTCAAATAAGGAAATTTTTTTTATTTACTTTTACTGCAAATATGTCTTCCTGCATATAGCAGCGCTTAAATAAAAAAAGTGGATTTTTTCCAGTTAAAAAATGATTCAGCACTTTTTGCGCTACTAAAGGCTTTATTATTTTGTCTTTTGTATGTTATTTTTAAAACCTTCAAAGGAAGGTACTGTAAAAGTGTTATTTTCACTTTGACGGCTTCTCTCGACTTTAACTAAGTTAAAACTTCGTAAAACTTTTTTAAAATGGAGTAGATAGATCCTACTATTGTCCGGTTTCATACTCCACTCTCTTCTTTTGAACAGGAGTAGAAGTGATCCCTTGATTCTTGTTTAAGAAGGGGTTCCCGGTTATATTCCGTCTACTCCGGTCCTAGTGTTGGCAGTTTCCTGGTTGCTGCTTCCGACTGGTAATTAGGAGCCCAAACACTTGCGTAGCGTCTTGAGAGGCTTCTCTGATCAACAGTTGAATAATATCGGGGTTTCTTGTAGTACCATGTCGCGCATGGATGGGTGCCCTTGCATGAACTTCCGGTGGACAACCCCAAGACCACATTATGCTGCAGACTGCACCAGTCTCCATCCTACCGACTGATTCTACTCTAGACCTCTCTCTTAATAAACTCATTAAGAATACACACAAACAAAATAACAAAACTAAACCACCTAATCAAAAAATGCCCAAACCTGTCAGCATCTCCTTCGCAAACACAAAAGGTGTACGTACTAACTGTTACAGCGTAGAATCATTCCTTCAAACAAACTAACCTGACATCTTAGCTCTCTGTGACACTAACCTTGACCTTTCTATTCCCTCTTTTGATTTTACGTTCCTGGCTACCTTCCCCTCTTCAAGAAGTACTCCAATGTCCATATGCATGGGTTTGGTGTTTATGACAGTGAGCATCTCCCTCGAGCTAGGTTGATCTCTCTTGAATCCCTAGATCATTCTTTCATGTGTTTTCGCATCCAATTTCTAAGCTCGGTTAGCTATCTCATCTTCCGACTGTTTAGTACTTGACAGCATCTCATATAATATTGATGAAGCCATTTTTTCTCATCCATCTGCCCATATATTTGTGTTTGGTGACTTTAACGGCCACCACGCCAAGTGGCTGGAAAACTCTGTCACCAATCTTGCTGGTGAATTTTTTAATCACTCATTCCTTTCTCGAATAACACTAATGGAAGTGACTCACTGCTAGACCTCTGCTTCACTTTCATCCCAGACTCTTGCAATGTCATGCACTTAGGCCCTCTCGGAAACTCTGACCATGCGGGGGTTTCCACTCCCACCTCAGTGGTTTCCACTTTTACTCCCACTCCAACCAAGAAACTCAGACCAGAAGAATATCCTGCTGCTACCAAAGATCAGGCTGTGACTCGTACCGCAATTTTATGAGTGACGTCCCTTGGAACAATGTTTTTAGTCTTCCAGTTGAAACCTGTGCATCCGAGGTCTCTTCTTGGGTTAAGGCTGGCATCGATGCGTTTACCTAAGCCAGGAAGTTTCGGTTTAAATCCCAATCGTACCCCTGGCTCTCGACCGCTTTCTCGGCCGCCATTGCTCACCGGAATTAGTTCTTCCGGCTTTATAGAAACCACGCGTCGGACCATAGCAGGCACCCTTTTGCTTCTGCTTGTAATGAGTGCAAAAAGATAATGATGCTGTTTGCTACCAGAAGGAAGCAGCGCATAGTATCCCGTATGTTCAGCACCAAAGACTACTGGCGACTCTGTAAAAGTGTGCATAACAATAGTACACCCTCAATACCCCCTCTAATCAATGAATTTGAAGTCCTCACCTCTGCAGCTGACAGGCTGGGTACTTTGCTCCACCAATTCGACACTGGATTCGTCCGGAATATCTACACCCGACTTCCCACCTAGAACTGAGTGACGTCAACTCTACCTCATCGCTGGTCTCTAACATAATCTTAAAGCTTGACCCTCATAAATCGAGCAGAGGTGACGGAATCCCAATCATAGTTTAGAAGAAACTTGCCTCTGAACTCTCCTCTGTCCTCTCTAAAATCTACAGCTAATGTCAATCTGCTTCCTGCTGTTCTGCTTGTTGGAAGTCTTCCTCTTTAGTTCCTATATTTAAGAATACTTGATAATTCTCGGACCCCATTAATTGCCGCTCTATCAGCCTCCTACCGATCTTTGGCAAAGTGTTCAAAGCTATTATCAACGCCGAGGTGGTTCAGCATCTCACAGCCCACAGACTCTTCCCGATCAAACAGTATGGTTTCCGCTTAACCAGATCTACTGCTGATATGTTAACAACCATCACTGAGAATATATACCAGGCTCTCGACAAGAATAGCGAAGCTCGAACTGTTGTTCTGGATATTTCCAAAGCGTTTGACAGAGTCTGGCATACTGGACTTTTACGCAAGCTGCGGAGCTATGGTATAACTGGACAATTCTTTGACCTAATGTAGTCATTCCTCTCAAATCACACAATGAATGTAGTAAATACCTCCTAATACTATCATACGAACGCTGGTGCCCCTGAAGGCTCTATTCTAGGTCCTACACCTTTCCTGATCTACATTAACGAACTCCCCGATGTAATAAGATCACAAATAGTCATATACGCTGATGATACCACTGTTTACTCTCACCTCGATCAAAAATCTGCTGAGGTTAACAAAGCTAACCTCGCTACCGAGCTTGAGAAGGATCTCCAATCTGTGGTGGCCTGAAATAAAAAATGGCTCGTAAATTTTAATTCTTTCAAAATGAAGCTGCTATCTGTTAACCATTATAGACAATCACTCCTACCCCCATTAGCATGAATTAGGCTAGCCTCCCTGAGAGCAAAACACTACACCTTCTTTGTCTAACACTCTCAGCGGACCTCTAGTGAAATGACTATATTGAATCCATACCTAAATCCGCGCTGCTAAGAAGGTCGGTTCACTGTGCTGGGCCAGGAAGTTTTTCCCGTTTGAATCCACCATGCACATATATAAATCTATCATCCACCCGTGTATTGAATACTGCTGCCACATCTGGTCGCGTGCCTTTTATATTCACCCCGTGGTTCTTGACAAAATCCAACGGAGAATCTATGATGTGATCGATACCGACTTGGCAGCCCGGCTGCAGTCGCCTTCTCATCGGTTTGACGTGGCTTCCTGTGGCACTTCTAACAAATACTTTCACGGCTTCTGCTCCAATAAACTTAGCTCACTGTTTCCCCCTATGTTTGTGTTTACATAAACTACTAGACTAGCAACTAGGTCACATCCTTTTACAGTGTAGCCGATAAAATGTAACCGCAATTTCTACTGTAACAGCTTATTTTCCCTCACTTACCGCCTGTGGAATTCCCGTCCATATACTTGCTTCCCCGACAGCTACAGTCTCCAGGAATGTAAATGTAAGGTCAGTAGACATCTCCTATCTAACTAAGTTGCGTTATTTTTCTCAAGCTCTTTTCTCTATCCACTCCACCCACATTACACCGGTATTCTCATCCGTCTGTTACCTCCCTCCCTCCTATAACTTATCCCTCTTTCTCATCACTTTCCCCTATGTAACCTTCTGCAAACAGTGGCAGTAAAACTTACTTTCTTGGTGTGAAATGATTAAAAAAAAAAACAAAAAAAAAACACAATTTCTCATGTTTTTGCTTTATACTACTGTTGTGCGTTTTGGTGAAGTGGATTTCGGCTCGGAACGAGAAATCAGAAGGTATTAATCCGCCGCCCAGTTTACTTTTACTACTGCGGGAAAATCTTCAGCCATGTCTCTTTTGAGACATGATCACCCAAGCATATATTGCATAAGGCACTTAACTGACTGATTACTGTTGTGGAGATGAACACACACCACCAGAATAGAATGTGGACTGGTCAAAATAGCATATAGTATTTACCCACTAGTGCGAGATGTGACAAGATGCTGAGCTTTAATGTGGAAAACCCGAACGCATGTGAACGTGAAAGGGCCAAAAATTGCCCAGCCTCCGAGCGACCACCGATCAATCACTTCGGTGCAATGGGGTGGTGCAGCCACGGGACATTGTTTCATGGGACCGAGTACCTCTCTGTGTGATTTGTTTCATATGCATGTCTCTGATCTGACAGAGATACAGCAAAGCCGCACTAATCCTAACCCTAACCCTGCCAAAGAACAGTGCTGCAACGGAGAGATGACGACACCCACCAGACAAAAAAGGACGGGTAAAAAATAGCATAAGTGAGAATCATCAGTATTGGCACCTCGTGATGCTGTCAAGGTTAGCAAGCTTGTCTTGCTAGAATCGTTATTGTTGAATAGTGAGTTCAATCCTCATAGGTAAACCATACTTTTGATCTTGTGCCACATTTAATTTCAGCTTAGAATTTCAACTCTCTTGTAAACATTTGAATGTTTTGTTTATTTTTATTTGTTTTGGATTCATCTCCTCTCTAAATCATATTCGCTTCAAATAATTCTTAAAAGTATTTTATTTGTAAATATAAATTTTATAAGTGTTTATATCACGGGTGTTTTCTTAGGTCAATTGTAAATTCGTGGTATTATGGTGAGTGTTGGATCGGAAAATGACGGATGGGTTCCTATGGATAAGATTATAAGTTTTGGGGTCGTGAAACGGATTAACTAAGACTAAGATAGAGAGTGCTGACCAGCCTCTCCCCATTTCGTCTCCAGCCTTGTGCCAAAATTGTATAATTTTATTTTTAGAATAAGTATCTTATTATAGTCGAACGCTTTGAAAGAGAGTAACCCAGGCGAGGGTATGCCGAAGGGTTGATTTTCATATGGGGTAAATAGACAAAACCTAATCCCGCTTATGCGGTGTTTACGGAAACTTTTGCCCAAGTTTACTAGCAGAAACTGCCCCACGTAAAAACCAACCTCGTACCACACCGCTACCTTTTGGGAGGCTCGGGTAATGCAGAGTTCACCTGGAGTGACTTTATATTCTAACTACAGAATTCAGTAAGACTAATCAATTCCCAGCGTCATTATGTTTCATGATTTTTATCTTCATTCAATGGAATTGGGACATAATAATGGTGACAAGGATTAAAATTCACGCGAAAGAAATTCTTCTAGTTTACAATAATGTGCTGGTGAAAATTCCCAGAAATGAATTTTGTGGATTTGATGTATATTAACAAGGCAACGCGGAATGTAATTTTCCCTAAGTGATGTGTTTTTGTTAATTAGTTCTTTGTGATGGCTCTCGCTAAGACGTACATACTTCATTCGATTGAAGCAGTTTTAATCGCACATATATATAAATATGTTGGATATAGCTGTCATTTTTGTTTTGGTGATGAACTAACAGGAATGTGCGAAAGATTATAGGTAGACAATATTTCGTCTTGTTTCAATTAATCTGTACAAGGTTGTAGATATAAATAATTATTGACCGATTTTATCATACTTTTGCATTATATTAAGGATATAATAGCTAGTGTCCTTAAATTGAAGGTGAGTGTTATTAATGATAAAGTTCTCACAGCGAATTTACTTTTACTCCTTTCTCAGTTTTTATTTTTTTCAATGTACTTTTTATAACATAAAATTTGGTGCAACGCGAGCAAATCTTAATTTCCAAAATGTGGTTCGAGACAAAAGTTTGGGAACCACCAGTCTGGCCTCTGGTTTAGTTGCAGCGGCTGTTCCATTCTCTGTTATAGTTACTGCATGGGAAAACCGAATCTGGCTCTATATATTCTCATTTCTTCATCTCTCATCACCACATAAATCGGAATACCAACAAATCGACAGAATGTGTGGGCAGCTACATCACTTTCAAAGCTTGCAAGGCAGATACCGTTTATTCGACCAGTATGTTTTGGAATTAACGACAACATAAAGCAGCCCAAAATGCCAAATAAAGGCGGAGGATGCCAAAATCGAGCATGTACAAAAATTTAAGTATCTGAGAAGGGTTAAAACAGAAGACGGAGAGAGCAACACAGAGATCCGAAAGCAAATTGGCATGGAAAAGTCGCGTTCCAGAAGCTAAGTAGAGGATTAAGAGACAGGAAAATTTCGCTAGAAAGAAAACAAAGCGTACTGGATTGCTATGTGATGTCAGCTCTTCAATATGACAGTGAATGCTGGAAAATATTATCAAAGATTAAGAAAAAATTTGAAGCAACTGAAGTGTTGTTCTACAGAAGGATGCTTCGGCTATCGTAGACCGAGCATGTGAGCAATGATAAGGTTTTGGAAAGGATGCAAATTAAAAGAAAATTAATACTGAGTATCAGGAAAAGACAGTTAAAGTTCCTGGGATATGCAATGAGGTAGGAGGGCATGGAGAACCTGATATTAACAGGCTAGATAGAGGGGAAAAGAGACAGGGTAAAGCAACGGATGACATATTTGAAGGGCCTGAGCAGGTGGATGACAGAACGAGGATTGCGCGGTGTTACAGGAGAAAGCGTGCTGAGCCACCATGGATAGGGAGACGTGGAAAGCCATGGTTGCCTACTTTCTAAAAGGACATAGCAGATAGATCTTTAGATTTGCAGCAATATCAAGTGATGCTGATCTTATTAAACCACCACAAGTGTCTTTTAAAAATCAACGGAGTCATTCAATGATTTTATCACCTCCTACATAATGTTGTTTTGTGTAGGATCTAGTCTCTTGAGAGTGCTCTGATTGAATCCTAGAACAAGGTAGACCTAAACATTTGATTTAGTTGGTTATTTTTGTTAAGCGACATGTCAACATCTCTGTGAATTATTTAATACATAAACACGAATTTAAAAATTAAAAAAATACTATAAAGATATATAGCTAGTATTTCTGTTATAAACGTTTATTTTTATCCTTTTTTTACTGTTTTGGTTTTTTGTTTTGAGTTTACCTATTTGCTCATTGGTGGACCCTAACAGATTCTGTCATCATGGATTAGGCTGGACCGGGAAGCAACCGTATTAAGAGGTGAGTACACGCTTGAATCTCTTGATCAGAAGTCTCCCTGCCAGATATTAAAAGTAAGCAAAGGATTCCTTGCCGTTTCTGATTTATTTTAAATAAATATACAGAAAATTTGACATATCGGTAGTCCACAAAGTAATCCCTATCAGCTTCCAGAACATTTTGCCAAAGTGCCACCAGCTGCACAATGCAAATTCGGCAAAAATCAGATGTCTTTGACGCAAAGATGCCAGTGGGTGCCACAAGTCTACCTCGTTCGCGAAGAATTTTTTATGATGTTTGTTGTTCAGGGAACGGAAGGGGTGGTAATTTCTTAGCGCAAGTTATGAGGACTAATGCGGATGACACAGAGTCAAAATAAGTTGCACACATTCCAACTGCTGCGATTACAGGACTGCGGTTATAGTTCGGATCATTGGGAGCAGCTCATAGTGCACCACTTGTAGTCTAATGAACCAAATAGAGAGCATGATTTTGCGTGGACTTAGAGATGGTCTTGTGGCGTGAAGTCCAGTGGTTACAACTAATGTCTGACATAGTTGGGAGCACTTTTCGTTACTAGCACTCGATTAAACATGGGAACGTTGCTACAGTGTGTGGGATATCTACTTGTAGGCCTACACTATGTGGGTTTGGCTGTTGTTGTTCTTCTTTGCCGGCCTTCAAGGCCTCATCATCCAAAACCTGTAGCTGGTCACCCCAGAGTTTTTCACACAGGGTAGATCGTCCGACATGAATTCCAGAACCAATTCATGCGGAGTTTTCACTCGCAACATAGTCTCCTAACGGACAACAAAGATCTATTTATCAAAATTCAAACAAGATATTCAAAGAGACAGAGATTTTATGACCAATTTCCCACCGCTTCACAAATGTTCAATATGCGCACCACTTGCAATAATACACAGATTATATCTGTAGTCCAACACCTGCCATACACGCTGCAGCATGTTTTGCTTAACATTCCCAAGCACCTCAGTTATTCTCTGCTAAGTTCATCTAAGAAAAGTGGGAATATAGATCTGTTTTTTCATACAGCCCCGTAGAAAAAATGACAATGTGTCAAATCAAGTGAACGTGGTAGCCATTTCAACAACGCATTTTCATTATCATAGCACGCCGGAACCCTTTTACTTATTCTGATGAAAAATGTATTTATAGTCATTAACAATGAACTCGTCGAATAACCTGTTCTGAAGCATTTGCAGATAAACATTGCCGGTCACGTTTCCCCTAAAGTAAACCGTCCACATATACGATTCTTAGATATTGCCAGAACATATTAAGTTTCAGTGATTCCCTCATGTCCTAATATATGGCGTGGGGATTTTCTTTTCTTCAAATGCGAACATTATGCTAGTTAACATTCGTATGAAATGTGATCTCATCACTGAAATCAATATGCCATTAGAACTCCTCTTCTAGAACTCTTGCATAGCAACACAAAATTGCTTTCACTTTTCCCTGTCATCTATGTTTAAGGAATGAAAGAGCTTAAGCTTATTTTGTCATATGCAAATGTTTCGAATGTGTCGTACGAGGAATCTGGGTTTCTCTCGGTGTTCTTAGAAACTTTCTGTGGTTTGCACATATGTTTCGGCCTGATAAAGATATCTTCCGATACTGGTTGTCTACTTTGATCCTTTGGCTCTGCAGAGATAACCTTCCTCCTTAAAGTTTTTGTGACATGATCAAATCTGCTTTCTAGTTGGTGTATTCTTGAATTTTCTCGAAAATGCCTGCTGTAATCTAATTGACTATGTTTTTATACTTATACATAAAGTACCTTTTCATTTCCAATGAAAGTTATTCTTCAACTTGAAAGAGAAGGAAAATGATATTTAACTTAGATTTACTCATTTTGTTAAAATTTGAGAACATCTGAGAGAAAATTCGCGAAGTTATTAAACTGAAAATGATGTCAGATTTGAAGTAGACCCTGTATTTTGTTATATTTTAAGACATTACAAGAAATAGGCAGCATATCATTCATGATTAAAAAGTGAGGAAGGAATACCTGAATGATGGAAAAGTAAGAATACCTGAGCATGAAAACCAATAAAATATATATACGATTTTATTTGTTGATATATCAGTTTTTGTAAGAACTGTGTTTTCTGTGTGATTGAAGGCGACAGAATAATACATGCTTCGGTTTTTGTAAACAGAGGAAGCACACAAAAAGTATTATCGCCTAAAAATTTCAATATTTACTGCCTTACGCCGTTTCTGCATGGATGACTCTGATAGGCTCTTTTATTTTGTAAGATTTTCAGGTTAGTCTAACTTTCTAAACATGTATGATCTTTACATTTTTAAAATCTAAAAACTCAGCTATATTGATTACAAAATGACATTCCTAAAACTTTCCTTATCTCTACTGCTTACTATGTCGTTCAATATTATATTTAAAGCAAAGGAGCAGATTGGCAGCAAGGTCTCTACTTCTATTTAATCGACTCTACCACAAACAAGACTGTAAAGCCACTAAGGTATAACGAGTTCGGTCAGTTAAGTGCCATATATGTTACATGCTCAAGCGATCATGTCTCGAAAGAGACATGAATGACTGGCCAGAAATTTTCCCGCAGTATGTCGCCAACCGAGGCTATAGAACACAATCTGTCTTACTATTAAATACATAACTAGAGGGAAGAGATGGATTAATACTTTTCCCAATGGTATTTATTAGAAAACAGAAAACAGAAAGAAGCGTGAACGATAGAAACATGAACAACCAGTAGAAAACTTGAAGAACCAGTAGATAAAAATTGATATTATACTTAACTTTTGAAGATCAATGATGACCGGAAAGCATGGAGCCGGAAGAGAGTTCCACAAGCAAGAAGTGCAAACGAAGGAACTGTTAGCAGAAACTTACGGTTTACATTTGTAAAATTCAGCTGTAAATTGGTGACTCTTTGTTGTCAATCTATTCTTCTTCTTCTTCTTCTTTTTCTTCATCTTCTTCTATGTGACCTTTCCCATCAGGATGTAGGCGATCATGGTTCTCCACGTCTCCCTATCCTATGTTTGCTCCTGTTACACCTCGCAACCCCAGTTCAGTCATCCACCTTATCAGGCCCTGCAAATATGTTATCCGCTGCCTTCCTCTGTCTCGTTTTCCTTCTATCTGGCCTGTCAGTATCAAGTTCTCCAAGCTCTCCTTCCTTATTGCATGTTCTAGGAACTTCAGTTGTCTCTTCCTGATCCTCAGTATTAATTTTCTTTTTGTTGCCATTCTTTCCAATACCTCATCGTTGCTTGCATGCTCAGTCCACGATATCCGCAGCATCCTTCTGTAGAACTACATTTTCGCTGCTTTAAGTTTTGTCCTCATTTTCGATTATATTGTCCAACATTCACTGCCGTATTGAAGAACTGACACAATCTATTACTGCGCCTAAATCAATAAGGTTTACACTACCGGCCATAATTATAAGGCGACCCCAGTTTTTTTAAACGATATTAATGTATTTCATACTATTTTTTATATTTATTGCCAAGTCATTCATTTAATTATCATACATGATACACGCTTGGGTGATTTTGTCTAGAAACAGACGTGACTGATCAGGCAAACGATTAATTCTAAATGAAAATAAAATGGTTCTTTTTTCATTATTACTTAAATTATTAAATATTTATAAAATCATTTGATGCGCATGTTATTGTGCAGTATTAACAAATGAACCATTCTATTTTCGTTTGCAATTATTCACTTAGAAATAAAGACTAAAATTTAGTATGAAATACATCACATATTTTAAACACTGGGGTCGCCTAATAATTATGGCCGTGAGTGTAGATACCACAACGAAGAAGAATTACCATAAAAATATTTGTAGAAACAGCAGTGAGAATCAATATTACATCAATGGAAAAGTGATTGAGGCCGAGATGCCAGGTTAGATAATATTGCTGAGTTTTCTTTGGATTTTTTCAAGAATCTCTAACTATATAGCAAAACACTAGACCATATGCGGCAGCAATATTCAAAGTATGGACAAATGGAATGGCATTAAATATTAAATTGATCCAGAAATTATACGTGCCTGCATACGGATAGAACATTCATTAGATATATAGAAATAAAAAAGATCATGATACAAGGTTGTATCTTCTCAATATAATTATTTAACCTACGCAGGGATGAGATTCTGAGAGAATTACAAGTCTTACAAGGATTTATTAGCGGTCATAATTTTAACAAGAAAAGATATGCAGATAAAACATTAAGAGCAGACATAGAACAAAATACAACATCTGCAAAAGGTAGTGAAGAAAAATGCAAAAGAAGTACTTATCATCAATCGCAAAAATACAGAATGCAAAAAGAACAATCCAACATGCAAATTAGAAATTGGAAATACCAAAAGCGAATACTACAATATAAATAAATGAGGAGCATTTAACTGAGGGCGAAAAACGAGGCACCGAAGGCCGTAAACGCATTGGGATTAGCGCATGAGGTCTTCCAAAAGCTAAGCATTAACAAATAATAAAATGTAATTAGAAACGATGAAAAGAGTACTGAACAATTTTGTAATATCAGTTTTCTATATAGCAGTGAATGCTAGACAGTCGGCTCACAGATAAAGAAGATACGTGAGGCAACACAATTATAGTTCTACAGAAGGATGCTGAGAATACCATAAACTGAACACGTGAGCAACGACGGAATTTTAGAGAAAATGGAAACAAACAGAATACATATATTAGTGGCAGCAAGAGACAGTTGAATTTTTCAGGGGACATAATGATAGAAGGGATGTGCGTTGTGGTGAAGTAATATCGGCTCGAAACGAGAAATCAGAGAGCCGAGTTCGAATTCCAGTTTAATTCATTGCATTCACTTACGCTCAAATACTCTCGTAAAGTTATTAATTCGGTTTTTCTTCCTTCGTCTAGGGTTTAAAAAGCAGAAAAGATCGAGTTCTGTAGCCCTGGTTGGCAACCAGTCTACCGCAGAATGTAATGGTAACGCACTACAAGAAAATCTTCTGGTCAGTCAGTCATGTTTCTTTCAAGACATGATCGTCAAAGCGTGTATCTCGTATGAATGATGGATGAGGGATTGGAAAATTTAACACTCACATGACATATTGAAGGCAATGGAGACAGGAAAACAAAATATAACCGAACTAACGAGCTTGTGCAAATAGATAGCAGATCAGGATTTAGGAGAGATGACAAAATTATTAAATTAACTAAAAATTCCAAAGACCAGGATATTGTGAAGACCCATGATAGCCAATCAAGAAGACGTCTTCTTTTCAGCAGAGGATATTCAACAAATTCTGGTCGCATACTATAGTGTATGTTAACATCTACAAGCGCCCATGTGTAGTATGGAGTCACGGTCTCGTTACATTTTATGTTGCTGTTGAGGTTTGTACAGTTTCTTCTTCTTCAGGACGTAGACGATCATGGACTTCCACGTCTCCCTATACCTGGTGGCTCTTAGCACGCTTTCTTCTGTTACACCACGCAAACCGCCGTTCTGCCATCTACTCGCACTGACCAGTCATGTATGTTACACGCTGTTTTCCCCTGCCTGTCCTTCTCTCTAACTGGCCTGTTAGTATCAGGTTCTATATGCCCTCCTTCCTTATTGCATGTCATAGGAACTTTAACTGTCTCTTCCTGATGCTCAGTATTAATTTCCTTTTCGTTTGCATCCTTTCCAAAACCTTACCATTGATCATCTGCTTGATCCATGATATCCGCAGTATCCTTGTGTGGAACCACGTTTCAGTTACTTCAAGTTTTTCCTTTATCTTCGATGATATTGTCCAGCATTCACTGCCATAGCAGAACTGACATCACATAGCAATCCAGTAATCTCTTCTTAGTTTCTAGTGATATTTTCCTGTCTCTTGTACAGTGTGGAATTGTTAAAACCATGCAAAACCCGTTTTCAATTAAGTGTTGTCTTATTTCAAGCCTTCTTCATACCCAAGGTGAGACAGCCCAGTATGCCATGTAGCGGAGAGAGAAGATGTAGTCATATATTTCCAAGCTTAACCGAATAGCTTTGGCTGGAATTTGAACTTGATACGCAAACAACACTATTTCTTCATCGATAGACGAGTACATTTACAACTAGTTAAGTTTAAATAGTTGCTATAGAAATGGCTCCTTGTGATACTTTATATGCTTGGATTGAAAAAATGCTGGCTATTACTAGAAATTGCATAATTTAAAAATGACAAGAGCAAATGTAGATCAAGAACAGACCTCAGAATTATTCGGAGGTTATTAAAACCATTTGTCAGGAAATTGTAGGTGGGTGTTGTGTCTCATTTTCAGAACTATATATTCACGGAGGGACAGTGCATCCGAAGTGTCAGACAGCCAAAAGACGAACAACAGATGTGCGGTGGGATGCATGTCTTTTCCCCGCTTTCACGCAAGGGTGAAAATCTTCAAATATGAAGAAAGATCTAACATTTCTTTCCTTTTGTCTCATATAACCATCAACTTTACGTATCTCTTCGTTTTTTTTTTAATTTTAATTATAATAATTTTTAATCTTTAAAAATTCTGCATTGCTTTCATCAGGTAAAGTGAGATTGTTATTCAGTAAAAACTATATTTACTAATCAAAAAATGAATCGGTTAATATAAATCATTTTGCTCCAAGATTTTTAAAATAATTTTTATTTTTTAATTTTATAAAATATTATGTAACATGCTTATGTTCAAATGTATTGTCGACCATACAGGACATTATCAGAAAATAAGGATGATGACTAATAAAGTTAACGTCATCATTTCTAAAATTAGATTATGAAAAATACTTCCAACGTATTAAAAATTATTGAGTACTTAAAAATTATATAAAAAGAGGCTCACTAGTCATTTTCTTAAATTATGTTGTAACAGATAAAGTCTCCCTAGAAATCTGTTAAAACTTTCTATTCTTTGTTACGTGATTCACTGGTGATACGAAGTACCGAATCACTACTACTGTTTGTTTAAAAATCCATTCCTCTGTTATTTTAAACCTAAAGTAAATGTTTTTTTTTTCAAATCAGATTAATTATACTTTAAACCAGCTAATATTCCTCAAATAAAGTTTTTAAAACTGAGAATTAACTTTTGTTTACAAATGTGTAAAAATGACCGATTTCAATTATTTTAAACAAAAAATTAAAAAAATCGATTCCAGTCAATAATTTTTATTTGAAATGCAAATTTCAAATTTGCTTACTGGAAATAGGGAATCATTTAACTTTCAATTAAATCTAAAAGAAAAGTTTAAAGAATGCTTTTTCATTAAAAAAAAATTCATTTTAAAACTAAGTTATCATAAATTTAATGGAAGACACTGATAGATAGATAGATAGATAGATAGATAGATAGATAGATAGATAGATTCTTTTTATGATAACAGACGCTTTATACGAAGCTAAAGGGCCTTTTTAACTAAAGAGTTACTTATATAATTTAATTAACTCGAAAGTTGTATGATATAGCAGAATAGGTAGCTGGAAACAAAGATTATTAATAGATAGATAGATAGATAGATAGATAGATAGATAGATAGATAGATGTTAGGATATACGAAGAATTGTGAGATCCTTCTAATACTAACCATTGACAGCTTCCTCAGTTTTCTATCTAATTTTTATAACTAGATTTGTCAACTTGGGCCAACTTCCCCAGATATTATGCAGGTTTCAACTCCTTGACTAATCGATTATGATGAAATTCGAACCCTGATATCATGCTCAGTTCTAACCACTCGGCCACGCGCTCACGGATACATGACCATGTTTTTGTGAAGCTAAATGAAATTAGAACTTATCTGGTTGTTCCATTTTTTTTTAAGCCACTTAAAATATTTACGAGGGAAACTAGCTAATACGAAGCCTTTATTAGAATAGACAATTCGTTACTCCTGATATAATAAAAGAGTAGACCTTACCAGCGTATTACATCTATCTATCTATGGTAATATTATTGTCTGTGTATATGAGAATGTGCGTTGTGGTGTAGAGGATATCAGCTCGGAACGAGAAATCTGAGAGCCGAGCTCGATTTCCAGTTGAATTCGTAGCATTCACTTACGCCCAAATACCCTTGTGAAAGGTATTAATCCGTCTCTTCTCCTCCAGCTATCGGTTAAATTGTTGTACAGATTGGGTTCTACAGCCATGTTTGACAAACAGTCTACCACAGAAAATAATTGCAACAAAATCGTTTGCCTGATCAGTCACGTCTGATTCTAGACAAAATCACCCAAGCGTGTATCACGTATGATAATTAAATGAATGACTGATAAGCATCACATTTCATATAAGACACATTGGAAACATTGATAGTGTCACTAGTAAAGAAGAACCTATTCTTTATGTATTGAAAGTCTTGTGATTTTTGATGAAAAATGGTGCTTCATATCGGCCGAAATTCAACTCTCGTAAAAAGAAAAAATATCGCGAGAAATGGAAGTCACTGACGAAATCATTACTATTTTCGAGATTCAAGGAAATTCAATTTGAAATTTTTTGCTATAATTTTCTTCTTTTCAAATGAATGAGAATAGATATAGGGCGAATGGGAAACAGCGTATATCAATCAATCAATCAATCAATCAATCAATCTATATATATATATATATATATATATATATATATATGTGTGTGTGTGTGTGTGTGTGTGTGTGTGTACGTAAGATTGAGATAGGCACGAAAAAAAGAAATTTATATAAGCTGCGTTGATATTTCCCTTTTGTCGGATTAATTCTTTCTACGCAGCCGCCATCAGGTCTTCGGATATGAAGACATTTTTATAATTTCATGTCATTTAAACAGACACTGGCTTCTTGGATAATGTGATTTAAAAAATATATTTCCGAGGTGCACAGATTTTATTCTTATCATGAAAACTTATCATATAAGTAGATTTTTAGAATATAAAAAAGTGAATTTGATGAGATATCTATCTATCTATCTATCTATCTATCTATCTATCTATCTATCTATTCATATCTATTCATATCTATCTATCTATCTATCTATTCATATCTATTCATATCTATTCATATCTATCTATCTATCTATCTATTCATATCTATTCATATCTATCTATCTATCTATTCATATCTATTCATATCTATTCTATCTATCTATCTATCTATCTATTCTATCTATTCATCTATCTATCTATCTATCTATCTATCTATCTATCTATCTATCTATCTATCTATCTATCTATCTATCTATCTATCTATCTATCTATCTATCTATCTATCTATCTATCTATCTATCTATCTATCTATCTATCTATCTATCTATCTATCTATCTATCTATCTATCTATCTATCTATCTATCTATCTATCTATCTATCTATCTATCTATCTATCTATCTATCTATCTATCTATCTATCTATCTATCTATCTATCTATCTATCTATCTATCTATCTATCTATCTATCTATCTATCTATCTATCTATTCCTATCTATCTATCTATCTATCTATCTATCTATCTATCTATCTTATGTTTTATCTATCTAGAGTTCTGGCTTTATACTTTTTAACTGTACATA
This sequence comes from Ascarosepion bandense, assembly GCA_037127315.1. Taxonomy (NCBI): domain Eukaryota; kingdom Metazoa; phylum Mollusca; class Cephalopoda; order Sepiida; family Sepiidae; genus Ascarosepion; species Ascarosepion bandense. Next base: position 3,226,527 of record JBBBDQ010000398.1, read on the forward strand.
ATTATCATTTTGGAACAATTCGGCAGGGGAGATTTATTAAACCTCAATACACTTAAGCAAATTAAACGGTCAAAATACTATTAGCCCAAAAATCAAAATAAGCATTCTGGCCCAAATAGCAATGGATGAAATCTAAGACTTTACCCTTTAACTATGAATCAATCTACTAAAGACTAAAATAATCGTTTCTTGTTTCTTATACAACTTGAATTTAATGATTTATTTGAAAAAAAAGTTTCCGTTTTATATACCACTAAATCGATCATAACAGTTTTAAATCGATAGCGGATTCCACGCACTTCCGAACAAATCACTCTTTGGCTTAGTTACGAAATAAGACAATAAGGACACATCACCCAGTGTATATAGACGTTGGTTATTTCCTGTGACTTGACCCAAAGAGTTGTTAGTTCAATACCAGGTTAGAGCAGTGGTAAACAAGTATCTTGTAGGGTTAGAGGGAGATAACTCATGACTTTTAATAGAACTTTTAAGCAAGGAATGATGATAATATACTCCAGTGATTGTAATAGAGGGTTTGGTTGGAAGTTCCTGGCACATGAAGGAAGCAGGAGCGTACAACGTCGTACAAATGGCAACGAAGATGAGGACGATAATCCGAATAATGTAAATACTGTAAGGTAGCTGTCATATTTAAATAATCATTAAATTTTGATTAATCTCACATTAATCTCCAATAACGAGACATTACGCCACAAAGGGGGGATGTTGGCGTAAAAATTGTCTGACAGTTATGACTGGGTCATCCTGCTTGCGTGGCATGGTGCAGAGTCTTGTTGCCAGCTGTCAAACTCTTGACCAAAGATAGCGAAACCTCTTCAAGACCCTTGATGTAGTCTCAGGCCATGTAGGAAAATTAATGGAGGCATAACGTCACCTTCAGTATTAATCACTTCAAACACCTTCATAATCACCATTAGACTCATTCAACTCTTTACCAATTCTCTGAACTCTCCTTTGAAATGTTCTTATCAAAGATTCCGGAGTGAATGCCAAGCAGTATATCATGTCGTTTTCAAATTTCTGGCAAAAGAAATTGCGTCACAGAGCTCAGAGACGGTGCCAACTGACCCTACTATACCGTAAATTCGACAAAATGAAAAACAAATAACGCGCATAAAATAATATATGAAATGACAACTTACTCATCTCACTCTGTATGTCACCGAACGCCAGACACTCTCCTAAATAAATGAAGAAGATACTTGAAGTAAGAGATACATGATTCTATAGAAAGATGATGACGATACAATAGAACATATAAGCAACGAAGAGGTTTTATAGAAAATGAAAACTTTTACCTTAATATCAGTGAGAGGCAGTTGAAATTTCTAGGGCACGTAATAAGGAAAGTAGGCTTGGAAAATCTGATACCTACAGGACAGATTGAGGAAAAGAGAAACAAACGAAAGCGGTGAGTAATATAACAGGGTTTGAAAAATTATTAAAGCTACTTATTAAGAGCTACAATATACAGGAAGATGTGGAGGGCCACGAACGCCTACGACCTGAGGAACACAGCACATAAAATAAGAAGTTATACGATCTATCGCTAAAGATACTAAAACATATTCGTTTTCTTGTATCGCTCCAGTATGTACCTGACTCCTCCGTCATGGTCTATTTTTACAGAAGCTATATCAGGCCAGTACTTTCCAGTTTTGACAGGGTTCATAAGGGATTTTGCAGCCTTTTGGCAAATGAAGTATTGTTTATTCATCAACCGCTTTCCCGCAGGGAAAAAGTTGCTAGCCATTTTCTAATCTTTCGCTTTGTTATGGTAGATGTTCAGAACTTCCTAACTCGGAAACGACAATTTACTGTCTCTCAGTCGAAATCCGCATTCACTTTATATTGATTTATTCAGGAAGAAGTTCGATTCAGACTGTTTATTCCTTCAAACAGCTGGAGTGTGAAACAGACTCCCTAGATGATGCTTTCCTGAAAATTAGAATTTCAGCCGTTTCAAGTTGAATGTTAACCGTTATCTATCTTTATAATTATAATTTGCACGAGATACTAGATTAGCAACTAGATCCCACTCTTTTACAGTGAAACCGATAAAATGCAGCCGTAACTTCTACTCCAACAGTTTCTTTCCTCGCACTTCCCGACTGTGGAATTCTCTTCCAAACCATTGCTTCCCCGACGGCTACAATCTCTAGGAGTTTAAATGTAAGGTCAATAGACACCTCCTAACACACTAACCTGCTCCCATTCTATCTAGCACTCTTCCCATCTGCCTAACCCTCATCCTCGCTATCCTTACTCATCTGTCACCTTCCTCCTGACATTCCCTATGTTTAACCACTCCTTCTCTTTACCTTCCCCTATGTAGCCCCATGCGCAATAGTGGCAGTGGAATGCCTTGCTTGGGGTGAGATGATTAAAAAAACAACAACATATAATTATACCTCTTGCTGCTTATCCCTATCTTTAAAATTCTTTAAGGTGTTTAACATGGTTTGGTATGATTTTCTTCTTCACAAGTTGAAGGGGTATTGCATTTTTAGCTGTTTCTTTGATTTGATTCAATCTTTCTTATCAAATGGTGCAATGAAATTTATTTTCAACAGTCACTTCTCTGGATCTTTTATATTAATGCAGACGCCATGCAGGGCTGTATTTTTGGACCCATTTTGTTTCTTATTGTCATCAATGACCGTCCTGATGTCATCAGTTACTGATTCAGTGTTTATTCAAAAGGCACAACTATTTGCGCAAGTCTTAATGGTAATGGTTCGATAAGATCAAATCGGTGGCTGATTTCGAAAATCACCTACCATCTGTTGTGAGCTGATGCGGGAAGTGGCGTTTTAATTTTAACGTCTCTAGAACGAATCTGCTCTTTATTAATCATCTTAAAGAAGTTATTTTGCCTTCAATAAATATAGTTTATGCTAAACTTCCGGAAAGAATATCACTACTCCGGATTGGTCTCTAGTTTTCTACTGATATAAAATGGAATGATTATATTGAATAAATCGCTAAGTTTGCTGCTAAAAAAAAAGGTTGATTCGCTATTAGATATTTTCTCGCGTCAGAAAATACAATGGAAATTTGTAATTCAGCCATTCGTCCGTGAATCGAATATTACTGCCGCATCTGGGCTGGTTCTTCTGCTATATATGAAGAAACGAAATGTTTTTTGCTGTCAGTTCTCAGAAACAAAGCAAATGTAAGAATTCCCTTTCATTTTATTAAACTTTTTTTTACGATTCTAATCATTGCTTTTCGAAACAATAAATATTACCGAGGGAGTGAACCTAGTTAAAATAATAGCGGTGTCAAGAAAAAAACCGTTTTTTGACTTTCCGATTTTTGTTTTTTTTTCCGGCACGACAGTCCTAGTTTGCTGAAAAATCTGTCAAAAACTTTTTCGCAACGAGACCTGCAGAATTTTATTGAAAAGGTATCGACGAGCTGCCTAAAAAAAGGCAACCAATCACTGCAAATAATAATGAATTTAAAATTGAACAAAATGTAATTACACATTTTTCTTAAGAATAAAGTTGATAAACAAAAGCAGAAATTATTTATGACTTCGCCTAATAAAACGGCATTATTTTGTACCATCTTTAATATATTTTCTATACATTCTCATGCATGTAAAAGCTTTTGAAATCTTAAGAGATTCTCTCAGTGTAGCATCTGAAGAGAAAAAATGCACTTAATTTTTATAGTATTTTATTATTATTTGAAGTAATTAATTGGACGTTTTTTATATTAACCTTTTTAAATATTAGATTTGAATATGAAATATTTTATTTGGTAATTTAATATTTTAGTTTAGTTTTAAAAGCGCGGCTCTTTCTCAAATCTTTTCAAAGCGAACGGAGTGTGGGTGGATGTAATTTGTGAACAGTGGCGAAAGTGCTGATCGATTTTGATCAGCTTCACAGAGATCGATTAATCAGCAAATAATTAACGTGATAAATTATTGATTCTTAAGCTTTAAAACGGACCTATTTTGGAAAGAGAACACTTTGATATTATCAAATCAATAGTCTTTCAGTTTTTACCATCTTTAACCCAAGAAAAAACCCAAAAATCTTTTTTACTCTTCTTTAATATTTTGTTGTTTTGAAATCATTCTTGTTTTGATTACGTCTTAAATACAATTGATCTTAAATGACGTTCAAAATTTAAAATTCTCGACCACAATTTCTGGCACGATGCGGTGTTCAATGAGGAAGAAAGAGAAAGAATTTTAAGGAGAAAATCTAAAATGAGACAAGTTAAATTAATTTTGTACAATGAAAAAAAATAAACAAAAAAAAACTATTGACATGAAATTTCTAACAAAATTTCCAATGAATCACTTCTTTTGTTTTCTTTGTTGCCTACTATTGCAAAACGGAAAAGAATGATAAACAAAGAAGGAAAAGAAGAAAAAGAGAAAGTGGTCAAAAAACAAGAAAAGAAGAGGAAAATAAAAGAAGAAAGAGGAAGCGAATAAAAACAATAAGGAGGAAAAAATAGACAAAACAGAAAGAAGTTCAGGAAGAGAAAAAGGAGAAATAGAAAAATATCAATGTGTAAACAAATAGGAAGAAGAAAATGAAAAAGAAAGCAAATGAAAAAAATAATGCGAAAGAAAGAACAAAGAGCGGTAGCGAACGAAACGAAAAAGAAGAGGAAAAAGTAAAGAAAAGGAGAAAGAGAAAATGGGAAAAAGAAGAAGGAAAGGATGAAAGGAAAGAAATAAAGAATAAAAAGAAAAACTAAAGCAAAACAAATAGCAACAAAAGAGATGAGGAAGAAAAAGAAGAAAAAAACGAAAAGGAAATGAGAAAAAAAACAATAAAAAATGAAGTAGAAAAGAATAAAAACGATAAAACAACAGTAATAAAAAATGTAAAGAAAATAATGGAATTAAACATTTTAATTAAAATTTAAATTGTTTATTATATCTTCAAATAGTTTGAAATTTCAAAATCATCATTTTGCGGCAAATTCAATATAGTTCCATGATGTTGAACTTCGTTCATGATGGTGAGGCCTAGGTTAATCCAATAATTTTCAAACACAAAAATCTATTTTTCTAAAGCTGTGGAGTGATTTTCACTGATGAAACACAGAAAGACAGGCAAAGGTAACTTACTGCAAAATGTTCTTTTACTTGTCGAAGACAGCATATAGCATGTTATACCCGATATAGTAGTCCAATGGATATGATGTGGATCCCGGGAATGGGAGTCCCACAAAAATAAGGATCAACAACCAGAATTGGAGATAGAAAAATAAGCATATTAACGCAAAGAATACAAACTTGAACGCAGGTTATTAATACAGGAATACAGTTAGTAGGAAGTATATATACAAGTATTTGAAGTGAAGCCGTAGTATGTCTAGTATGTCCACGTCGGAAGCTGACGGGTGCTGTGTGATAATATTCTCACTGAGTGAAGCTCAGAGCTATTATGAACTACAGACGCTGTATTCTCCGTGAAACTTCGGTATCTTTCGGTAACGTTCGGTATCTCTCGATATCTCTCGGATTTTACGGTATCTCTTATGGTAGGAGTATATGTATACTTTAGACGAGTCTCTGTTCCTTAAAAAGGGGAGACCCCACATCTCCTCTCTAGCTTTTTTTGCGGAGTGTCAAAAATTTTTCCGCTTATGGTCTATCATTAGCGGTTCTGTAAATTTTCGTTTCCTGCTTTGTTCTAATTACCGTAGCTACGTCTTTGAAAGATCTCTTCCATCGCGTCTTCATTTTTTGACGGTGACGTGTTGGCTCCTCTACCCGTCTTTTTAGTATTTGGTTCATGTGTCACCTGTGGATGAATTTTTCACTTTCGATTATGTACATAACATTCCCCAGTCTGTTTGTTATCGTTGCTGGTTCCCAGTATGCCATATTGTTTCTGAACATTCTGAAATAGACACGTTTGCCTGGTTTGAAGGATCTTTTAGGTACTATAGGTGTTCGCCGATTTTGTAAAAAACAGACTGTATTTTGCGGCAAAACATCATTTCAGCTGGCGAAAGGCCAGAGGGTGTGTTTCAGTTCGGGGTGATTCTGTAAATTTGAAGGAACTGTTGTATAGCTCTTTTTGTTGGTAGGTCCTCTGCTTTTTTCAAGGCTCCCTTAAGAGTGTCCACAAGCATTTCGGCTTGGCGTGGATGGTATGGTGTAATCTTGATATGATATGTTTGACTTGATAAGTCGCACATAATTCTTGAACGTTGCTCGAGCTGAATTGAGTAACATTATCCGTTACAAGGCAATCTACTACGCCGGATTTTGCGAATACTTCGTGTAAACAATTTATGTTTTTGTTTCTGAAGGTTTCTGGCCACTTGCTAAAGCTATCTACCGTTATAAAGTAGTAATATCCATTGAGTGGGTCCTGCATAATCTATATCAATGTTTGTCCAAATTAGGCCATGGTTTTTGTAAAAGTGATGGTGTCTTTGCTACCGCAGCGAAGACTCTACATTTTTGCATCATTTGCGTAATGTTGTCATCCATATTAGGCCAGTAGACGAAACCTTATTAACGATTTCATACTGTTTTTCCCTGGGTGTTCTAGATGAAAGTCATTCAGAATTTGACTTTGTGTCGATTTGGGTATGAGCACTCTTTCATTATAAAGTAATACGTGATCACAAATTTAAAATCTGTCACCTACATTTCTTTCTTTTCTTCTATTTTCCTCTTTGAACTGCGTATGAATTTATCCATTTCAGCTTCTTTTCTGATTTCTAACAATGTCACTGGTAATTCCCTTACTGTATTGCTTAGAACTTAATTTCGTTTTAGGCTCTCAATGCCTCTATTACAGAGTCTTCTAGAGGTTCGCATTTCACCTATCTAGATAAACCATCCGCATGACAAATTTTCTTCGACGGTAGGAACTCTACTTTGAAATTATAGTTCAATAATATCGTTCCCCACCTCAGAAGTCTGTTGGCTGTGTAAACTGCTAGTCCTTTTTTCGATTCGAATATCGTGATCAGAGGTTTATGGTCAGTTTGAGGGGTAAACTCTCTTCCATATATGTTTCTGTGAAAGCAAGTTATGGTGAATATTATGCCTAATGCTTCTTTCTCTATTTGCGAATAACTTCTCTCTGCCGATAGTAACGATCTAGATGCGTGTGCTATAGGTTTCCTTGTGCCATCCTGCATCTTGTGTAATATACAAGCTCCCACTGAGTGTGAGGATGCGTCGCTAGCAATGATGATTTCCAGTTTGGAATCAAAATGCGTCAGTGCTAGATTAGATGTTAATTTCTCTATGATCTCCTTAAAGGCTTTCTGACAATCTTCAGTTCAATTCCATTGATTATCTTTTTTCAATAGTTTATTGAGGGGAGCCCTCAATTTGTGCCTGTTTCGAATGAATTCACCGTAATAGTTCGCTAGACCAAGAAAGCTTTACAAATCTGTGACATTTTTCGGCTCGGACATATTTTCTTATTGATGATTCCCTATCTGGATCTAGTTTTCTGCTACTTAAATTGATTATATGATCTAAGTATTTGATTTTTTATTTTTAAATAGCATTTTTTCTCTTTCACTTTAGAATCCAAATCCTGAATTCTTTTAAAGACTGCTTTAATGTGCGTTGCTTGTTCTTCAACATTACTGATTTGGATTAACATGTCATCTAAGTAAGCAATAGCAAAGTTCTCCTCCCATGATCATGGTATCTATAGTCTGCTGAAAGAATAACGGAGCTACTTTTATCCCAAATGGCAATCTTTTAAATTTGTAAAGTCTTTGTGAGTAATGATACATAAAACCTTTGTACTTTCTTCTTCTACTGGAATCTGAAGACAAGCTTCGCTTAAATCAATTTTCGAAAATACCTTACCACCGTTAAGCTTGATAAATATTTCCTCCGGGTTTGGCAATGGGTAGTGATAATCCCTGATAGCATTGTTTAATTCAGTCGAGTAATCTGCGCAAACACATGTTTCTCCGGATTTTTTCTTTACGTTGACCACTGGTGCCGCCCATTCATTGAATTCGATTTGTGCAAAGATTCCAGTTTGAACAAACTTGAACGCAGGTAGTAATCTAGGAATATAGTTAGTAGGAAGTGTATATACAAGTCTCTAAATGAAGCCTTAGTATTCTAGTATGTATACGTCGTAAGCTGACGGACGCTGTGTGATAATATTCTCGCTGAGTGGATCTCAGTGCTACTATATTCTACTAACGCTGTATTCTCCGTGAAAACTCGGTATCGTTCGGTATCTCTCGGATCTGACGTTATATCCTATGGTAGGAGTATATGTATAATTTAGACGAGTCTATGTAGCTGAAAAAGGGGAGACCCCACAATAGGATAAATACATCTAGAAGAATCATCAAAAGCATTTTGATATTTTAAAATTCAATATTATTAGATTGCTTCATAAAGATTTTCCGTTTTGTTTCTCAAAATTAGTTTTCAAAATATAAAATACAATGACTTTTTATTACATTCTTTTCCCAGCTAAAGATAATGGGAAAATGGTCGGTCCCCGTCAATTTTTAGGCTCGATGAAAGCAGACACATGTTCTGGGGAGCGTTAGTTTGTGCAAGCTACCGTGTTGAACGTACAACGTGACTACAATGCGTTGCCGAGTGTTTCTCTCCGCGTTACTCAACGTGCTTTGAAATTCGTTTGTTCTTGTCTGCGTTTCTCACTTGGTTACGGATACTTTCGTCTTTGTAGAAACCGTGCTCTTGTAGTTCGGTATTTGGTTTCAAATAATGTTGAAATCTATATATTTATTTGAGATTTCATGCAGTCGGAACGTGTAACATCCGATGTCGGACAGGAAAGCTCAGTAAAACTAAAAATAAACAGCGTCATTTTAATTTGTTGACTAGAAAATAAAACATTAGGCATCTCACAACGCTAGAATACATCTTAAACCATTATGCCTACTGTTTGACGATGCATTATTGCCACATCTGGTTTTATGTATCAGCCATATATCACTGGATTCTTGACAAAACTCAAACAAGAATGTAGGCTTAAGTCAGTATCCCACCACAATAGCATAACTCCACTGTGATTATTCTATAAATATTCTTGGTTACCTCGATTTAAAAAACTTAAGCACAGTACTAGATTGGCAGGTAGATATCAAGGTTTTACTGTTGAAATCACAACAACTACAAGTTCTTTGCTCATACTTTATTCTCTTGTAGTATGTACTTGTGTGTCCTCGGTATGACGATAAACTATGTCTAGCAGCAAGACCTCTTATAGGCGATTTTAAGGAGCGTGGAGCCACCTCTTAATTGCTGTTGCTCCTAGGTCTACTCTGGCCCGGAGGGTAGCAAATAGGGTCCTAGCTATGGTTAAATAGTGAACTCCTATAATGGGGTAAAAAACTGAATGAACTGAATCAATCGTCGTCTTCTGTCTCCTTGCGTCCTATTCTTCTCTCTCCTTAATATGTTTTTCTCTAGACCGCTTTTACTCTCATTAACTACAAATGTCTCAATGGCTTTATCGCCTTACTTGGATTAAAATGATAAATATATTTTTAATTAGCGTCGCTTTTTGGGGTTACATTTTATGTGGAAACATTTACAGCTTTATTTCACGGTTTAAAGTAGTAGCGCGAATAAAGGCAAAATTGAAAGAATGAATTGTAGAAAAAAAACAGAAAAGCCAAATCAACGACAATTTTTGCACTGTTTTTCGACTTACAATGTACAAGAGCCACTCACAGTAGAGGGTTCTACAATGAAGTTGTTTATAATAATATCTGACGCTAGATTTGAAGAGACTGACATTATAGTTATCTAGAAAACATCATATCGGTTTTTTTCACAAAATAGCAAAAATATTAAGAGAATACAAAGTGAATTAAAGTGGTCGATCCCGTGTACATCATACTCTTAGTTTTAAACGTTTAGATTTCTCGAATTAAGGAATGTAACATTTCCGGAAATTTCCATGAAAATAGAGATAAAGTAGCGTCATGATTACGACGTTTGCTTTATGGGGAAGTGGTTGAAGTGTTGAAAGTAATTGATAACTCACAAGGCCATGTAGTTGTTTTTCACCTGGTCCAGCCCAGCTATGTCAGCAATATTTTATTTTTAGTCTAACCTGACTATTGTAAAGATTGAACATATAAAAAGATATAGAAGCGCGAAAAAGATCGATAAATGTTATGAAAGAATTATAAAAGAAAATAATATTGTAAGAGATCGATTAAAATAAAAATAAAAATTAACCCGGAAATTAAAAAAATAGGGTTAATTATTAAATTTCAAGAAACTAACTTGGAAAACATCCCGGTATTAAAAGCACGTTATTTCCGTTTTGGCAAAATATCCTGTTTTTATTATTTTTTAAAGTATTTTATATTAATTTTTTTTTGTTCTGCTTTTCCCCCACTGTTTTTTTAATGGGAAGATTGAAAAAGGAGCTCATTTAGCGATTAAAGTGAAGTTACTATCCCGTTGATCTTCCTTTGGTTTTCTTGAATGCAAAAGCTTTTAAACGAAAATGAATCGCAAATCTTTATCTTGACAGTTAAAAAAATCTTTCTCGAAAAAAAAAAAAAGAATGATTTTTAAGGGATGTATTAAAACATCAAACACGCTAGGAGTTGACAACTATGAATCAAAATAAAAAAAAATATTGGATAAATTATCTAACGATGAAAGATTTCATTTAACGGAATACTGATAAAACTATTGTGGACAAATAATGCGTTTGTAAAAATGTAGCATATCAACTAAATCATTTTTGTTGATAAAATATTGTGTTCAAATAAAAGTTTTGAACACTTTTCAAGAGATTAGCTTTTGATCGTATGATTTTGTTTTTACATGTGGCTGAAATATTATGACATAAACGAGGTGTTGTCAAAAAGTTAACAGACTAAAAGAACTTTAAAAACTACTAATATATTTACCTAAGATGTAACATCATCTCTTTCAAATCAGTCAGCTTGTGCAACAATACATCGGTCGCAGCGTTCCTGCCACTGTTGAAATCTAGCCTAGAAGTCGTTTTCCGTAAGCAAGTCGAAGAACTTCTGCGATTCTCTCTGGATCTCGGCAAAGGTGTTAAAACGGCGACCTTCAATTAGCATTTTCAGAAGAGATGGAAGTCTGCAGGTGTTAAATCTGGCGAATGGTGGCGGGTGAGAAAATAATACAATGCTGTTTTTGGCTAAAAACTAACGAGCGAGGAATGCTGGTGACAGGGTGCATAGTCGTTGTGAGTAATCTCATACTTCCAGCTCCATAGATCCGGTTGCTTTACAGAAAGTTACAGAACTCTCGATTGACAGCCTGGTCCTAGGGGACGAATTCCCGATGCACAATACCGCTGACGCCGAAAATAAAAGCAATGACCATGAACATGAATGACAAAATAACAGGCTACTGTATACACGTGATCACAAAAACAGAAATTTCACAACACACGAAGTAAACACAGCTTTCATTTAGTGCGCAACCATGTGCTGCTATCTGTTTATGCCCTACAGAATGAATAGGGAACCTTTTTAATTTTCCCTCGTACATATTCTGATGCGGTGTAATGGATATTGGCTGGGAAGGAGAAGTCGGAGAGCAGTGTTCGAATTGCAGTAGAATTCGTTTCATTCACTTACTCGCAAATACCCTTGGTAAAGGTCTCAATCTATCTCTTCTCCTTCCAGATATGGGTTGAATAGCAGGATAAATTGGTTTCAATACCTTTGTTTATCAACCTGTCTACCGCAGAAAATAATGGCAAAATACTCCGGGAAAATCTTCTGCCTAGTCAGTTGTATCACGAAAAAATGATCGCCCGAGCGTGTATCACCTATGGCACTTAACCGACTGAGATTACAACCCCCTCTCTATTCGATTCGTGTACAGATTATGAATTTTAAATGATTTTCCCTTAAAAGTGCAGATGAAGAAAAATAGATATATTTGATGATTTTTCTTTATTGCCTGAAAGCGCTGTACAAAAAGCAAAAAAGATATAACAACATTTAAATGCAATGCCAATCGCTTTCTGCTGTCTTCCTGATTGCTCTTCTTTTGCTCTTAATCTTTAGTAAAGTTTATGTTTTTTATTTCTTTCATGCCCAGTAACCCCTTGTTTCCTAGCAGTTTCATTAACTTTTTTGGAGTGAAATCAATAAAAAATGTGTGCCTTTTATAGATATAGTGTCATAGCCCAGGCACTTTTTGTCAGTTGTCCGTTCGATTAAGAAGTAGAATTATTATTTTTTTTGTTATTTGGAAAGCAGAGGACGTCCCTGCCGTTTCACTGTAGTGCTTATGCCCAAATCGAAAATTTGTCGATTAAAAATAAATGTCACACGATACGAGACATCGCAGAAGTACTCCTTACACCAAATATTGGGCGTTATTTTGATAAATATTTTGATACGTTAATCGTCAGTATGTTCCGATGTCTCATGGTTTAACGGAAAATTTGAATGGACCGGAATTTTAACTGCGATTCTTCAAAAAATGGTGAGAGAAAATGTGGTGACAAACTATAAAATATACTGTTTACAACTTTATTTTTCACCACAAGCAAGGCCACTGACTACAGTGGGCTATGCAGAGGACTACATAAGAGTACAAGATTAGATAGGAGGAGAATAAAGAGAAAGACGAACCAGTTACAGGGTGTGTCAGAGAAAGAAGCAAAAGAAGGATGGGAATACAGGTGGGGTGACAGTTGCAAAAGTAGAGAGAAAAGAAAATGTATGCAGGATGATGTAGAAAGAACTAGAGTCAAGTGGATAAGATATGAGCATTGATTGCATTTAAATTCCTGGAGGTTGTAACCGTCAGGAAAGCAAGAATATGGAAGAGAGTTTCACAGGCGGGAAGTGCAAAAAAAGAAGCTAGTGGGGTAGAATTTTTGGCTGCATTTGGTTGATCTAAATATGAATGTGTGGGACCCTGTTGCCAACTTGGTTGCACAAGTAAACTCCTGTGGCAGGAGCCCCAGTGACTTAAGGTCGTCGGAGCAGAAGCCATGAAAATATTTATAGAACAGAGGGAAGCCACATCCCGTCGGTGAGAAAGTGGCTAGAGTCGAGCAGCCAAGTCAGTACCTATAACTTTACTGGTTCTCTTTTGGAGCCTATCGAGAATACTGAGATGAACAGCGGAGGCATCTGACCATATATGACTGTAGTATTCCATGCACGGACGGATGGTTGGTTTGTATATGTGTAGGATGGATTCAGGTGGAAAAAACATCCTGGACCGACACAGTGACCGAACCTTCCTAGCATTGGATTTAACTATTGACTAAATGTAATGGTTTCACTTGAGGTCGGAAGATAGGTTAAGGCCGAGGAGGTACAGTATATTGCTTTCAGGGAGACTCGCTTGGTCCATGCTTATGGGAGGTAAAAGAGGTTGCCTGTGATGTTTGACAGACAGCAGCTTTGTCTTCGACGCATCCAAAAGAAAAAAGAAAATTAGCTACTCTTACTTCGTTTGCTACGGATTATCAACTATATGTCGATTATTTAAACCAACTACTTGCTGGTAACAATTCTAAAATCCCACTCAGACACAAAGAATGTGATAGTTTGTATATTTGATTGATATTGTTTAGCGGCATATCAACATCTCTATGGGTTATTTAATGCCAGAACACAATTTTGAACACAATTTTGAACACAATTTTATGGCTTTAACTAAATATGTTTTGAACACAACTGTATGCCTCCAATTACAGATAAAATGTATTTTTAATAATTTTGCTATAAATAGGTAGTGTTGGTAAATTTATATATATAAACGTATTGCCAGCAATTTTACTATGAATTGAATTTTTCTACTTTTTACTGTTTTGTTTTGAAGTTTATTGGTTACCCATAGCTGGGACTAGAACTGCTGCTAGCACTTCGGGTTTGGGGGGTCCCGAGAATAATAGCAAAAATTTCAAATCTCAAATTTCTTCAAAATCTCAAATCTCCCGATCAGAGGTCTTGCACCCCAATTTAGTTCATCGTCATGTCTGTTATTAGTATATGTTTTAGTGTATTTGAAGGATATGGTTCATAGCGATCTTATCTCGCACAATCAGATATTGAATTCAGAAACGTAATCTACCCATTTCTTATAAAGTTCACCCACTACAAGGTAGACAAGGCTAATGTGTGGAGTTGTATTAGCGTAAGTAAGGAAAAGCGTTAAAAGTAAAGAGCCGAAGCACACATTAAGAGGAACCGAAAACTCAATCCTGAAAGTAATCTAAATTAAATAATTAGTGTAAAAAATTTCAGAGTTCAGGCACTGACGTTCGAAGTATTGAGCTCAAGCAGACTTTTGTAGGAACTGGAAATCCAATCCTAAACAGGAATCAAGGTATAAAACTCTACTCCTCTTAAAAAACTGTAGTGATGTGTGAATAGGCAAATCTATCTACTCCTTTTTAAATTTCTATTGGAAAAAACACCAAACATCTCTGCAAATTTTGTAAAAAATACAGCCTAGCTGATATGTTTTAATTCAGCCACTGTTCAGTCGAACCCGGTCAGTACTTAGACTGGTAACAGCTTGAAAATAACGTACTAACTGCTGAAAGCTTGACTGTGTCGGTGGTGTAATGGATAATGGCTAAGAATTGTTAATCGGAAAGCCGAGTTTCACTTTCTGTTTGGGTCGTTATATTCAATAACGCGTAAATAGCCTTTGCAATGGTATGACTCCACCTCTTTTCCTCTATCCATGGGTTAATTAGTAAGACATGTATCACTGAATCATTATCATCCCCCACCACCACAAAAATAAATATATATTCCTACAACCCAAAAAGATGTTCTGGGGTAAAATAAACGGTAAATAAGTGATAATCCGTAAAAATAAGAATCAATCAATTACTAAACATAGTCACCAAAACTTGATTTTGGATTACCACTTATTTTAATCCCTACAAAATTATTTTAATGAAATTTCTTAATTTTTCTGAAAACCAGTAAGAAATTTAAAAAAAACTTAGAAATGTTTATCACCCAGAATTATATCAGTCAGTCAGCCAAGTGACATACGTGATAAACGCTTGGGCGATCATGCCTCGAAAGAGACATGCATTACTGGGCATAAGATAATCCCGTAGTATGTTTCATTACATTCTGCGGTAGAATGGTTACCAGCCAAGGACCCAATTTGCTCTGTTATGTAATCCATAACTCTAGGGAAGAGACGGGTTAATAGCTTTCCCAAGGGTATTTACGCGTAAGTGAATGCAAGGAATTCAACTGGAATTCAAACTCGATCCTAGCCGATATCCATTGCATCACCAGGTTCTTGAAAAAAATCATGAAGTTGTTTCAATGATGGTAAAATGTGGTTGTTGATATTTCTTTAGAAACGCATCGAACTCATGTTCGGATCCAATAGTTTAAATACCGAATATTTTAATAATTCAAGTCCGGAGTCGACTAATTACTCAGGAATAAAGATTAAATAATCAACAAAGAAACACATATTTACAAGAATATATGAAGAGAAGACTTGAAACAACAGAGATGTTGATCTACAGAAGGACGCTGATAATACGATGTACACAGAATGTAAGCAAGAAGGGAATTTTAAAGAAAATGCAGAGAGAAAGAAGACTCATACTTACAGTCAGAAAGCAAAAGATAAAAGTCTGACCTGTTTCTTATGAAGCTACCTTTGAAGAACCAGGCCAGGCCGATAATTGTGCACTGTAGTCATATTTGGGCAGAAGCTGGGCGTCTTTAATTTACAGTCTTGATAAAGTTCAAAAGTGTCTTCAAGGACTAATGGCTCATCATGCTATCTACTACTCTTATAAAAGCCAGGCCAGGCCGATAATTGTGTACTGTAGTCATATTTGGCCGGGAGCTGCCAAGTCTTCAGTTTCGAGTCTTGATAGAGTTCAAAAGTGTCTCCAAGGATTACTGGCTCATCATGCTATCTACTACTTTTAGAAAAGCCAGGTTAGGCCGATAATTGTGTACTGCAGTCATAATTGGCAGAGAGCTGCCCAGTGTTCACTTTCGAGTCTTGACAGAGTTCAAAAGTGTCTTCGAGTAAGTAATGACTCTTTATGTTATCCACTACATTTATAAAAGCCAGGCCAGGCCGATAATTGAGTACTGAAATATTTGGATAGGAACTGCGAAGTCTTCAGTTTCTAGTTGTCATAGAGTCATGTTGTAGAAGATTTATTTCCCAACCTCCAAACTCTCTTTCAGGAATATGAAAAGCATCTCACAGCACTATCGCTACTTCCATGGAAAGTGGCTGTAGAAAATGAATTTCTTTGTTCGGCCAAGTCTAACATTCACACCTAAGACTTGCCATGTCGTTTATATCGTGGTAAACAACACACATTCCCTCCATATTCTATGAACCACTGCTCCGTTTAACAGACTCCCAGGAGGATGTTTCTATGATCATTACAATGTTCACCTGTTCAAGTCTATAGTTCGCCGTTATTCCGCTCCTATCCATGTTAACATATTCCTCTAATTCGAATGTCTCCTGGCCTTGTACAGGCTGAACCTTAGTGTAACGAAATATCACCTTGATGAGGTGAATTGATTAAATAAAACAGAAGACATGTCTAACTGTAGAATATACTTTCGCTAAACATTGACTATGATCCCCACCCAACTTTTGATCCCGACTCAACTTTTTTTTCCTTTTTCACTAGTTCCAATATCACTTCTGCCTCACGCACCATTAACTTGCCTCTGACCAAAATTCTGAATGATCAGTGCGTTATTTGCACTTATATTTTCCTATATATCTCGTATATTTTCTTTTCATCAAAATGTTCAAACACTGACAAGAGAGCAAAGATTGTCTTACATAGCCTTCGTGTGTGGCGTGGTAGACAGAAGAGATTTTCGAACGAGTGATAGAAGAAAAGAAAGAAAAAAGTAATTGATATGTAATATACCACAGTTGGGGTTGTTTTGTTTCTTCTTAAATGAACTATCAACCAGGCTACATGGAGTTTTAATTTTATTTTTGTATATACAGGTGGTAACGAAATGTATACTAAGTTTAAACCCGGTTTTTTGTTGCCTAATAATTAACGCTAACTAGATTAGGGTAATTTAATCTCAAGTAAATTACTGTGGACTCTATTAAAAGGCCCAGTTCTGACACCCTTCAAAGATTTTTTTTTAAATATCACCTCGCACTGTAACGGATCATCGCCGCATTTGATTAATTCCTGCAAATGTTACGTCGATGAAATCGCCTAGTCTCCTGTTTTGTAAGCGGGTTAACTATAGTAGACTGATTCGCCGGTCCGTGCTCATTTCACGCATAGATGTGTCACGACTCTTTTCTCACATGAATTTCAACTGACTTATGTTTAGGTGGTCTGACGGATCGGTGGATAGAACTTTTCTTTCTGAGCAAAGACGGAAGTGAACACTAAGACAGTCAAACATCCAATGACAAAATAAATAAATAAATAAATAAATAAATATTTCTAAGTCGGTGAGACCGTGTATCCTTCCGGTTAATAAATTAATCATTCAAAAATAAATATTTAATATTTTTTCAACAAATGGATCGCATTCACACAGACAATAAAAACATGATTCATGCTACCTTTGAAAAGTATTTAAGAAAAGTCTATAGACAAAGAAAACTAGAAAAGAGATAGAAGCGCAACACGTGACATTAGGTCGGAACAACAAGGCTTCAAAGAGATTCTCTTACTCGTTCAACTGTTTTCCTCACCGAGCCACTTGACAATTACATATTAACTCGCAAAGCTACGTGACACTTACACTTTCCTCCTCACTTCCTCTTTTTCTTTTTTTTCTCACACATACACGCAAAGAAATTGCATTTGTTTTCATCTTAACAAACAAAAAGAAACAAGGAAATTTAACACAAGAACTTTAACACTTGCCATTCTTTTGAGTCCTCCCCATTGATGAATTATATGATAATCATTAAAACGGTAACAGCCCAATGAATTGATGGAGGCCATTATAATATCCTTTTTCGCTCATTAACTGATGTTTGAAACAAATTATGGAGAATAGTCAGGTCTTCATATGAAAATGCAAAATTAATTAATGTGTGTTTTTACAAAAAGAGCAAACAATCCTAAATTAACAACCGAGTCTACCCAAGAATTCAGTTACTGCGGGAATTAAACTTTGCAACTATTCCATGTTTGTGCATTTTACAAGAAAGCGTACCTTTTTTACTTGGTCTTTTCAGGAAAATAGGTTTCTCTCCGTCCAGTATTCGTTGTGTGGGTTTTGATATTTGTTAACGTTCTTTGGGATTACGAGGTGCCAGTCTATAAGATCTGATAAAGGTCCATGACTCATGTTCTTAGATCAATTTTTTAGTTTTGCAGCATCTTTCAGTGTTAGAAAAAACTACTATATATTGAAGTGTTTAGAGTTTATTAATTCCGTATTCTGATGTTTTATGATAATTTCATTGCATGTACCGTCCGTTCGTTCATTACAATTCCAGAACATCGTTCCTATTGTGCAAAGGTTTGTCTTGAACCCTACTCCTTGGAACTTTTAATAGAGAACTTTGATGTTTTTATTGTTTAATAGAAACTTATATATATTATGGTAGTCCTCATCACCTTTCTGTATGATTGAGCGGCCTGGAATTTATATAGTCGAGACAGAAAACATTTAAACGTTTCCAACAAACGAAGCTCAGAAAAATCATCAGTTGGGAATGATCGCATCACAAACTACGATGTTCTCTTTCGGATAACTCTTCCCATCACTACTGTTATCGTCTTTTAACATCGCCTCTACGGTTTGGTTCACGTGTTCAGGAGGCGCCTCACCCGACTCACACATATAATCTTATTTGGAGAATTCTCTAGCAGCAAGAATCTACGCGGAAGCTCAAAACGACATTTTAAGTATCAATTGAATACATCCCTGACACAGGCTAACATCGCTGATATCGACCCTGAAACCTGGGAACCCTCTGCTGGAAGTCAGTCTTCCTTATGTACAAATATTTGAGGATAGGAACCGAGACCTTAAAGTTAAACCGTCAACATGAAGCGTGTTGTCAGGAGGGCCATAAGAAATTCAACTGGAATTCGAACTCGGATCTCCAAACCGATAACCACTGCACCGCAACGCATATCCCATATAATTGACACAAGTTCTACTAATTAATCCTCGTGTTGTCAGGAGGGCCCACATCTACCACCCACAATCCTCTGCGATTCCTGCTCTCGACTCTTCGTGAGCAGGCTGAGTCTTCACATCGATCGTTGTCAACGCCACTAGAAAGGAGAAAGGAAATAAAGAGACAGGATGACGGAAGCGAGCGCGTGCCGACTAGATATCAGTCAGTTACATGCCATACATGATACACACTTTTGGGGATCATGTCTCGAAAGAGACATGACTGACTGGGCAGAAGATTATCCCGCAGTAGGTTGCTATTTCTTTCTGCGATAGACTGGTTGCCAGCCAAGGCTATAGAACCCAATCTGTCTTATTATTTAACCCATAACTGGAGGGAAGAGACGGACTGATACCTTTCCTAAAGTGAATGCAAGGAATTCATCTGGAATTCGAACTCGACATCTCAATTTCTCCTTCCGTGTCGATATCTACTGCACCACAACGCAAAGTTTGGTATAAAAATTATTTTGTAAATGAAATCATTTTGCTGGATCTTGTATAGAGCGTAAAGTAAAAACAAACCTTACCGAAAATAAGCATCAAATCGTCGAGAAGTAAAAGTGGAGATAAATCCATGGAATATTTTTAGCAACATCGCTTGGCATTGTAAGAATTGTATATGATTCGTTAATACAGCAATTAAGATACACATGGTCTAATGAAGGAAAGAGACGTAAATTTATCACGTTATATAAATTCGAGGTTATGGGCAAGGGATTTTAACCGTGGAATAATTAAAACATAACATTAAGCTATATCGATCAGGGAGAATATTGAAACACCTTAATTCGATTGATTGATTAAACGACATTTTATTACGGCTTATCGACATTTGCAATTTATCTAAAGCCAGCTGCGGTAGATTGGTTGCTAGCCAAGGTTATAGAACCCAATCTGTCTTGTTATTTAAGCCATAACTGGAGGGAAGAGACGGATTAATATCTTTCCTAAGGGTATTTGTGCGTAAGTGAATGTAAGAAATTCAACTGGAATTCGAACTCGGATCTCCAAACCGATAACCACTGCACCGCAACGCATATCCCATACAGTTGACACAAGTTCTACTAATTAATCCATAGCTGGAAGGAAAGAGGTGCATCTTCCTCCCCCCGAATTTATAGGCGGGTTGGTGAATATAACGAATCCGACTGAAATTTCAGAGCCAGTATTCTTTACACCAGACGCACATCCAACCTAATATATAAATCTATCATCCGCCCGTGTACTGAATACTGCAGCCACATCTAGTCGGGTGCTCCTGCTATTCTCCTCGTGGTTCTTGACAAAATACAACGGAGAATCTGTGATGTGATAGATACCGACTTGGCAGACCGGCTGCAGTCACTCTCTCTCGCCGGCGTGACGTGGCTTCCCTGTGCCTCTTCTCTAAATACTTTCACGGCTTCTCTTCCGATGATCTTAGATCACTGGTGTCCCCTAGGTAAGAATTTGCACGAGATACTAGATTAGCAAGTACGTTCCAACCTTTTACAGTGAAACCGATAAAATGTAAAGCAATTTCTACTCCAACAGCTTCTTTTCTCGCCTTTCCTGAATGTGGAATTCCCTTCCACATACTTGCTTCACCGAGAGCTACAAACTCCAGGAGTTTAAATGTAAGGTCAACAGACACCTCCTAACACACTAACTCGTATCCATTCTCTCAAACACTCTTCCCATCTGCTCAACCCTCATCTTCAATATCCTTACCCGTCTATCACCCTTCTTCTGAAATTTTCTATATGTTACCACTCTTTCTCATCACCTTCCCTATGTAACCCCCTACGCAATAGTGGCAGTGGAATGCCTTGCTTCGTGCGAAATGATTTTAAAAAAATTCCAAATAATCACCCATCAGGGTGCTGACCAAGCACGAGATTGCTTAACTTCAGTCATTGTACGAGATCCGGTGATTATCTTAAAGTTACATTAAAGCGAGTGCTTCTTTGTGCGAAAGCCATGTTTATGCAATTGATCAGACGATTTAAAATCATGTTACTATTTATTCCATAACTTTTACTCTCTCCATAACAAATCGTCTTATATTTTCTTACTAAAGAATAATCAATCAATAGCTATCAAATGTACGAAATGTTAGTTTATTATATAAACTTTAACTCAAGGGCAGCAGGAAGAACACCTATGCGAGGACTGAACTCGCGAACAAAGACTTACAAGGCGAGCCGGCTAACAACCACTCAAAGACACGTGCCATTAAATGTTTTATTGGACTCGGCCTCTGCCGACCTATGCGACCCGGGCACGCTAATCAACCCCCAGTTCAATCAGAGTGTCTTCATTACGAGTGCGACCCTAATTAAGAGGATGGCCTTGAAATATAGTAATGTTGTGGATTTTCAGTAAGTTAATTATTCACAGGAATGACTTCGCTAATTAAATGACATTTGCGCCCAATGAAGCTGAATAAAACCATTCATAAATACATAGAAATCGCATTAAGCCGCATATTCAAACAATATATATATGTTGTGTGTATGTGCTTGCGTGCCAGTATTTGTGCCTGTGCGTCCGTGTTAATATCTATCTATATACATATATATGGTTAATGCATATTTGGGTAGCAACCTTTCATTTAAACATATTTCGTTAAATATTACACGCCAGAAAATTTTTATTTTATTTTGTTTTTTTATTTAGTTTTTCCTGCATTCTTTTATTTTTCCCTTTTGTAGAAGTGGCGGAGTAGAAACTCTATCCGTATTGTACATTGTCCCATCGACCATTTTTTATCGATTTTCAAGGGGGTGTTATGTTGTAGTTTTTTCTTCATGTTTTGGTTGTGTGAGATGTATTATTCGTATGTGTGTGTGTGTTTTTATTCTAGTAGGAGCGCCGCTGTTTTCGCGATATCGTGTATTTTGTATGGCTGGAATTCGAACTTCAGCACGCCGTTCCCATTGTTAAACAAGTTGAGGTTGATGGTGGGAAAGAGATGTTTGATGTACGGAGTATGCCTTATAACGAGATGTTTTCGGTAATTTTATTTACTCTCTGTATATGTATGTATTTATTTAGATGCAGGGACTAGTAGTGAGAACATTCACTTATGGTTTCGAATGCTTCCATAGTACAATCTCAACTGTAGTTAGCTAACTGAAAACATTATAACGGATAAAATAAAGACTTATGGTTAAAATCTTATGATTGTAAGCTCAGATATATATATATATATATATATATATATATATATATATATATATATTAGTAGAAACGAGTAAGGACCAATATACGTATGTATTTGTCACTGTTTATTTCTAGCAAACCCGTTTTGTACTGTGAATATTGAATATATATATATATATATATATATATATATATATATATATATATATATGCACAGTAATGATTACTTCATCTTGGATTGTTGAAGGCATCAGTTAGACTGTAGAAGATTTGATTGACTTTAGCAATTTTTATGTACAAATGCCAATGTCCCAGAATTTTCGAAACGACACAATTTACAGGATGTTTATGTTCACTTTAAAAGATTACTTATGTATATTGGTTTGAAGAAAGAAAATTCATTCCTTGTCAGTAAGACATCAGATAAATATGATGCATAAACTCAGGACTCCTCATCAAGCCAGCTATTATGAACTTTAAATAAGGTAAAGAAAGTAATGCTTTATAATACTGAGTACGTCAACATTCTTGTGTATTGAGTTGGCAATGATAGGATAAAAATTTAGAGCTTATGCCGTATATGGAATAGTATTTCATTGCAACTATATGATTCTTTGCAGCGTTGCAATAAAAAAAAACGGTTTAATCATTTCGCTCCGTCTAAGGCAATAAAGGCACTAAGACGCAATGGGTTATTGAGTTTTTAAGAAAATGTAAAAATAAGCACTATTAATGAGAGAGGACAATCAAAGTGCAGGATGTAAGCAAATAGAAGATCACAACTGACATTGCATTAACTTTTTGAAATCAAAGTTGACTGGGGAACAAGAAACTAGAAGAAATTTAAACAGGTGATAAGTACAATAGAAGCAACTATTAGCATATAACTTCTAAAATACATTATTTCATATGGTCAATATTTTCTTCTCCTACCAAATGGTCAAATCCTTTGAGAGATAACCCTCCTCATGGCTAGAAGGGAATAAGAAATTAAAATATCAAGACTATTGAAACTTTATATTGGTACCATACTGCTTAATAACATTTCTTATAATACGTACTCTGTTCTTTCAGGACGTGGACGTGAATGGCTCGGAATAATTGCTGCTTTATATGGTCTGGTGTTTCTGCTATTTACTTTGAGCTACTTAATAAAATTCAAAGAAGAATCAGCAATATTATTGGTCCTGATATGGTGGCTCGATTTCAATCACTTTTTCACCGTCACAGGGTTGCCTCTCTGTATCGTTTCTACAAAAATGTTCATGGTAATTGTTTAGATGAGCTCTTCGCTTTTTCATTTAGACTTTTTAAATTGAAACGCAGTACAAGACTGGTATCACAATCTCATCAATTTACAGTTAAGATGGCTAGATGTATCCGTAAGTTCTATGCTAACTATTTCTTTTCTCGCACTTCCCACTTGTTAAACTCCCTTCCAACTCCATGCCTTCCAGTCAACTTTAGTGAAAGAATTTAAATTATCGTTATCTACTGTTCTGATTAATCTTTCCTCTTCCTACTCATTATTAATGTTTCTGTTCCTAATTCTTCCAAACTCTGTAACCCCTCAGGTCTTATTGGCTTTACTGCCTTTCATGAGGTGACACCGATTAAAGCAAACTTCTTAATAACTAACTTTTTGGCCATCCCTCCAACGCCCATTCCGCCATCTATTCATAAAAGCTGGTCAGTTAAGTGATCCTCTGTCTGCCTCTTACCTTCCATATGTCATGGTAGCGTCAAATTCTTCATAACTCCCTTTCCTCATTATGTGACAAAAATATTCCAGATGGTGAGTTTTTTTGTTTTGGTTTTCATTTTCTTCTTTTATTTTGTTGCCTATTCGCTTGTTTCATGGTATCCTCAGAATCCTTCTTTAAAAGCCAGTTTGTACTGCATCCACTGTTCTCTTCATCTTTGATGGTCCTGGTCATGAGAGTAAACTGTACCCAGAAGCAAAGCCTCTGATTGGGAGGTTGTGAAAAGCTTTGAACCACCTCTTAATTGCTGTTGTTCCCAGGTCCATCCTGACCTGGAGTCGGTAGCACCTGTTAGGGTTCTAGCTATGGGCAAATAGTTTACCCTCAAACTGGGGTTAAAACATTATGAAAGTATAAACATAGAATGTTATAAAAATATACATTTTTCAAGGAAAAATATTACCAACAATACATTTTTGAAGAAAAGAATTATTGCCATAATACATTTTTGAAGGAAAAAAGATATTGCTAGCAATTCGCTTTTGAATACAAAACTAGAAAACATCTTCAGTTTTATAAAATAAATAAAATTTTCATAAAAATCTGACTAAATCAACCTTCTCATTATAACCAAACATTAAAGAAAATACCATAAACCCCCAACGTTTTGGCATTAAATAACCGACAGAGGTTTATATGTCGTTAAACAAAACTCAAATTCAAACTCTTTATCTTTGAGGAAATTGTCCAGAAATGGCAGACATATAAGTGTATTCATATGACATAGAGGTTTAACATTAGTGTCTTGTTTTATGTTTAATTTTTTCTATTTCTTATTAATTTAGTTTAGTGTTTGGAATACATCCTTTGTTATTCCAATTTCCTTTCTGGTCTGTGCCTCATTTTAAAATCATCTATTTCTGTTTCTATATAGTAGTCGACGATTTCTTTCTATTTATCATATATCATCACATGCTTTATCCCTGGTATTCTCCAGCATCTTTATGTAGAAACACACTTCTGTTGCGTCCAGTTTTCTCTTTATCCATGAGACTGTCCAGTATTAGCTGCCATTTACGATTATTGATATTACATAGCATATCAGTACACTTTTCTTTGTTTCTATCGAACATTTTTATTTCTTAGAACTTTATTTTATAGAAGGCAACCTTTGCTATTTCAATGCTAATGGTAATTTTTATCATTCCCTTATAGGTTAATGACTGGTATTCATTGACCGAGTAGCCAGTGTTACCGTCCATTTAAATGTATAGAATCTTTCTCTTAAAACAATATTTCAGGAGACAGATTTCTCAAATCCAGTATCTTTCATTGCTTTTTCTAGTACTGATGAGGGTCATATCCTTTTTATGTAGCATGGGCTGTCAATATCGTTTTTAGGTCATTCTCTTCGATTTACATGTGCTATCCATTTTAGCTGTTGCTGAAGTTGTAAGTCACCAAGAATTGTTATTTCTGTTATTTGGGGCAGTTCTTTGTTTATGATTCCGCAGGGATAGTTCAAAATATTCGAATAACCATAGGTTTCACTCGTTCAAAACCATTTTAACCATTGATATGAGAAACCAGTTGTATATAACTGATATATCTATATAGCTCTTCTTTCTGAAGAAGATTTGCGCCATGCATGACAATGCGTCTTTGGATTTGGGTATTGCATTTTCCATTCTCTGTTAAAACACTTACTACATACTTAAATTCTGTAATTGTTTGATTTTGCCCTGTCCATTTCGTTTTCAACATCTTCGGTAATCTTGTAACCATTATTCTTACAACGTTCTAATTATTCACATGTTCAATTATGGATTCTCATCATCCTTCTGTAGAACTACATTTCTTTTGCATTCAGTCTTCTTTTTATCAGTGAAGGAATTAGTCCAGCATTCGCTGCCATATATGATTATTGACATTACATAGATGTTTAACACAATCTCCTATGTTTCTAATGAAATTTTCTTCGTCTTTAGATTTTGATTGTTGCTTGTCAATCAATAAAAACGTAATTCGATCTTTGGTGAATTATTTGATTTTAAATTGTTTGAAATCAGTCGGTACATTTAATTTGGCGGTGCATTGTCTGATTAAGGTTTTTAACATTTTTCTCCACTTACCAATTTTTAAAACTAAAATATCACTCTTTTTCACAAACAAAAGTTTTCCCTCAACGTAGAATTTATCTTTGATGTAATCTATTCTTTATTATAACCTAACTGGAACTAAGAAAAATATTAAAAACTATTCTTGATTTGAAAGTTTTGGACATATTAAGATATTGATTCATTGATTGGTTTTATACGGCTTATCAACCCCATTCAGGTCATTTAACCCTCTAGAACCATTCGTATCATATTTGATACAGTATGAAAACAAGCCTTGAAAGAAATATTTTCCTTAAAAATTTTTAAGAGAAATATTTTATAAATTTCAAATGAAAGCAGTACTGACTGCTCAGTCAATGAATTCCAAATGTTTCCTCATAGGGAAATATCAAATGTTTCCTCATAGGGAAATACCAAATGTTTCCTTATAGGGAAATACTGTATCAAATATGATACGAATGGCCCTAGAGGGTTAAAACTATAAATTATTTTTGCACAGTAAGATTTTTTTTTGTCAAGATGATAATGTTTTAGTGATACAATTCTTGTCAATTAATCCATACATGAAAGGGAGAAAAATGGGTTTATACTTTTCCCAGGGGTATCTACTCTTAAGTGAATATTACGAACTGAACGATAATCGGAACTCGTCTCACCGTGTAACAATTCCCATCCAATATCCATAAAACCACCCACACATCCAAGCTTACCGCATTTGGTATTTCTAAGCAATAGTCCACAGGGATACTGACCAGGCTGGACTCTGCTTAACTTTGGTGATCATACGTGAACTGGGATTTCAACGTGATGTGATTTCAAGCCTTGAATAAATTCATAAAAAACACTTAAACGAATCTTCTTTCTAAAGTTATGTAATACAAGGCTCAAGAGTCACTTGAGAAAATTTGTTACCAAATGATGTGGGTGAATGCAAGAAAAGAAACTGAAAATTATATATATCTATATAGATAGATTTTATCTTTCATTTTTATTACCCCACTTGAAAGCTGCGTTGTATAGATAACTATATACCATAGATTGAGAAGGTTAAGAAAATAGTATTTTGGAAAGTATCCACGCAGGAGTCTGTTCCACACAGAAGCGGTTCTTGTGAGTTGAACCACTCTACTTACTAGAAAAGAAATATATAGTCAATAGGGAGATCCAACGTAAACCCGGCCTTATCCAGGGTCTACAGGAAATTTTTGTCCGAGTTTAAAGGCTCAGAGCTCACACGGCCTTGAGCTACATCCGGTCTCAGTAATGGTGGCGGGAAGGCTGGTAGATAACCAGAGTTCAATCGCAAACTCACCTCGTCGAATCTCTGCTTCCGGGTGGAGAGAAACCCAGATGAGTCTCAGCGTACCACTCGAACAAGTGAGTGTGATTTGAACTCTCTGTCTACGGGCGGAGAACAACACAGTCTGAAAGCGTCTACAGACTGAGAAATCAGAAAGGCAAACAAGATCTCTGCCTTCGAATTGAGATCATCTCAGCCGGGGCTCGGTCTACAGATGGAAATTCGGTTGGGGAAAAAAACAAAACAAAACCGCAAAAAAAAAAAAGCAAAACAAAAACAGGATGAGTGTGCTGTCCCGCGTACGCGGAAGCTTAGCAAATTTTTACCTTTGGCACATGTGTCCGCGCTCGGGTTCCCCGCGAAAAGATCGACCTTATGTCACATCCCATCTTAGTGGGGGGGATCCAAGTTAAATACGAAGTGTTCCACGCGAGTTCTAAGCTGATATACAGTAAAAACTGACCTTTGTCTTATCCCGCCTCTGAAATACACAGAGTTCCGCAAGAATTCACACTTGTCAACCTATCTGCATTCTGAAAGAGAGCGAACAAGATAGGGTGATCTGATATTTACGGGCAGAGACTACTCAGCTGACAAAAATAAAAAAAGCTTAGTTCCTGGTCCCACGAATGCAGGGGCTGAGTAAATTTTAGCTGTAGTTTACACAATCGGGAATTACACTTAAAATAACAGAACGTGTAATAGATCCGTCTTCACTGAGGACGACATAGGTAAATACCTAAAGTTTCACGAGAACTTATTCGGGCAGAGTAAATCAGAGCAGGTCTCAGTCGTGGTTCCCTCTACGGACGAAAACTTGGCTTAGAAAAATAGGCAATACAAAGTGGTTGGTCCCGTGCTTGCGGGGAGTCGGTAAATGTTGAACCTGGTTTCTTTGTACGCGCTGGGGTCAGCTACGTTAAACCCGGCCTTGTGTCATATCCCATCTTAGTGGAGAAACTTTAGGTAAATGCTCAGAACTCTGAAAGAGTTATGATAGAGTATTCGTTTGATTGCCGTCAGAGTCATTTGAGACATAATATTACAACCGTTAGTATCAAGTTTTAACAAGAGTACAGTGTTCACTGTTATTTAAACTCTAAGTGGAGGAACAAGAGATGGATTCATGCCTATCCAAGCGGTATTTGTTTGAAAGTGAATGCAACAAACTCCGTGGGGATTTGATGCCGACTCGCCGACTTCACGTTTCGTGCCAAAATCAACTACGCCACACACGGATCTAGATTTTTAGTTCGTACTGAAAACAATTTTAAAAAATGTTGCACGTTTTCTGTACATTTGATTGGATATTACTCAAGTTTCAAGGAAAATTACCTGCCAGACAATGTTTAATTATGCCAAAAAAATAAAATAAAAAAATAAAAAAATAAATAAAAAATAAATAAAATAAACTGTTTATCCACACATCCGTAAAACACTCGTCTTAACGCCGTATTAATTTGAGTCTGGTTTCAACTTCCTGCCTTAACCTGTTTCAAGATTTTATTTTGACAAAGATTAAGCAATTTAAAAAAAAACGTTTTTCAATACGGATAATCATGGTTTGTTTTTTTAAAAATAGCATCTTCCTTCCCAAACAAAAAATAAACACAGAAAACAAACCAAAAAAAACCAAAAAAAAAACCCCCCCCAAAAAAACAAGAAAACATCGACATGAAAAACAGAAAAATAAAATAACGAATGAATATTAATATTTTTAAAACATTATTAATACTGTAATATTAAAAATATAATCCGAAACACCTGTGCAATATTTTTAAATTAATAAGATTGGCTTCTTTAACATTGAAAATTTTTCGACGAATGCTTGTGTTGCTTTAAGAACGATCACTTTAACATGTTTGCACAGGTGTCAGAGGCTTATACGACCTGATTTATTCTGTCTGTTATTTTAGTATTGGGGTCGGCTTGAGCGATCATGTTGACCATCTCAATATCACGTGATATTAGTCAGATCAAAATTGTTATTAGTTTCGTCGAGAAAAAAAATGATATAGTGATGTGACTTGACATATTTTGAATGATTAAGCATACTGTAAAACGAGTACACACACACCACACACACACACACACACACACACAAATATATATATATATATATATATATATATATATATATATGCAGGCTTCACTCAAAATGACTAGTTATTATCACTAAGTTTTATATCGGTTTTTGGGGTTCTTATGATTTTTTTTTATTTCAGAACTCAAATTATATTTTAGTGATTATCAAGAAAGAATTTTGTTTTACTTGTATATAAGTATGTGCAAACTTTATGTATAATGAGTCATGTGTAATTTAACTAAGCATATTACTACCTTCTTCATAATTGATTTTATTAATTGTAGGATTTCTCCTTTCTTATTAGTAATGCATTCATTATTTTGAGTCTTTTTTCTATGTGAATGATTCTATTATATATGTATTGTCAACAAGTATGTCACGGCCAAGTTAAGGTAGATCTCCATGCGTGTTTAAATGAGATCGGATGGAACTTTTGTAGGAAAGATTCATTACAAGACCGAAAGGATAATGGTTAGCAAGGTCGTCTCACTAGATCAATAATAACTGAGTAGTAAGTTGAGACACCATTCCGAATTTAACATACGTTTTATTGCTATTTCACCGAGAAAAATTTTGCTTCTTCAGCAACGATCAAAATTTTCGGATTTAATCGTTGCTGAAGAAGCGACATTTTTCCCACTGAAATAGCTATACAACGTATTCAGAATTATATGTAATACAACATACAGATTTGGTTCTGTAAATAGATAATACTATTTAGATAATACTATTTATATCGAGCCCCCTACGTGGATCATTTTAATATTAATATTGATAGGATCTGTTTTTTTAGAATTTTGCCTACATATTTTTTGGTTTAATATATATATATAAGAGATAATAATTATACTCGTGTCGAAAAACTTTCCACGTATCTACGAAGAATGGAAATATGGTTTTAAAAAAGAAAGAGCTAAGTACATGAACATTAGTCAAAAAAGCTCAATCCGAGTCAGTACGTCGCTCAAAGAAAAAACCCCGATACGAACAATCAACTAACCAAAAAGCGCTCAATACTCGGTAGAACGGAATAAATAAAGAATGCCGAGTGATCCAGACAAACTACCAATGTTTCACTTAAGCGGATCATCAGGGAAGGCTGGCTAACAAGGAAAGAACCAAATGACACGTATAAAGGAAATTCAATCAACCCACGTGACCAAGAAAGATGAGACCAAACACAAATAAGTGGAGATTTCAAATCAGGATTTTCTTTCCTTAAATGAACTGCCTTCCTAGGCTGTTAAAATTCATCTACCGAATCAGCTGATTATGAGGCCAAACCAGTCAGTGGATATTATGTATGTATATAAGCATTTAAATGTAGTTCGTGTTTTAGAATCTGAAAAAAAAAAAGTTTAATATATAAAACGTTAGGTAAATTGTTCGGATGAGTTCTTCATTATGGTTAACTTGACTTGAATTTAAGCACATTATTAAAAATTCGTTGCATTCACTTCCTCGCAAATACCCTTGGGAAAGGTATTAATCCATCTCTTTCCCCCAGCTATGGGTGAAATAACAAGACAGATTGGGTTCTACGGCATTGATTGACAACCAATCTGCCGCAGAAAGTAATGGCAACCTACTGCGGGAAAATCTTCTGTCCTAGTCAGTCATGTCTCTTTCGAGACATGATCGCGCGACTGTGTATCACGTATAGCGCTCAACTGACTGACTGATTAGACTGAGTGTGCGTTGCGGTGCAGTGGATATCAGCTCAGAATGAGAAATGGGAGAGCCAAGTTCGAATTCTAGTGGTTTTTGCATTCACTTACGCACAAATACTCTTGGGAAAATAATTTATCTACTTCTCCTCCCTTCAGCTATAGATTAAATAGATTGGTTTCCATAGCCTTGGTTGTAATCAGTCTAACCACAGAAAGCAATATACTTCAAGAAAATCAGTCAGTCATGATTGCCCAAGCGTGTCTCACGTATAGCATTTAACTGACTCACTGATTAGACTGGTGTCAAAATCTTAACAATTTACAGTTGAGATGGGTACATGTAACCATAAAATCTATGGTTGTAGTTTCTTTTCTCTCAATTCACTATTGTTGAACTCCCTTCTCGGTTCATGCTTTCCAACCAATTTTATTGCAAACATTTAAATGCAATGTCAATAACTACCTACTGGCCTGATTAGTTTTTCTTTTCCCACTCATTATTAGGGTTTATGTTCTTAATTCTTCCACCCTATGTAACCCCTTGTACCTTACAGGCTTTACTGCATTGAATTGGGTGATACGATTAAAAAAATTAAAGGCAGTGTCAATCACTATCTACTGTCCTCCTGATTACCCTTTTTATTCCTGCTCCTTATTAACATTATTTTCCTAATTCTTCCACACACTGTAATCCTTTGTGTCGTACTGGCTTTACTGCATTGCATGCAGTGATACAGATTAAAAAAAAAATAAATGCCATGTCAAGCACTACATACTGTCTACCTGATTACTCTGTTTCTTTCTGCTCATTATTAATGTTTATGGTCCTAATTTTTCCACATCCTGTAACTCCTTGTGTCTTAGTGGCATTACTGCTTTTAATGGGTTGATACGGATTAAAAAAAAATTAAATGCAATGTCAGTCACCATCTACTGTACACCTGACTATTTCTTTATCGTCATGTTCATTATTTATGTTTATGTTCCTAATTCTTGCGCACGCTGTAACCCCTTGTGTCTTAGTAGCATTATTGCTTTGCATGAGGTGATACTTATAAAAAAACATAAAAAAAATACAAATATAAAAACCTAAAAACACTAGGATGCAAAACAAATTAGTAAATACTTCACAGATGAACACAAATATTAAACAATTCGTTAATTTTAGCAAAAGACAGTAGAAACAAAAAATGAAAATATAAATCGGGATTTAAGCTTAAAATATTCGGATATTATGAAGCCATTATTTAACATACAATAGGATAATTTATACTATTTTTTCCTACTCATTTCACATGAAATATTATCCGGATTCTGTTTTTATGATATTCTTAAAGTCAATTTTTTTCTTGTTTTTATCTTGCCAACGAATACTGTCTCGTTTATGATTTCTCCGCAATCTGTGTTCATTTTTTTCTCAATTTCCAACATTTTGTAATCACTCAATAACAATAGGATGTTTTCTTTTTACTTTAGTAGTTTTATCATTTTACGCTTCAAAGAAATGTTTATATATCTAAGAGAAAAATAGCTACATCATCGTATACATTTATTTACAAAAAAAAAATTAAAATTAAAAAAATAGCCCTCGGGCAGGTATTATAAAACAGAAATAAGTTATTATTAAAAATTATAAAACGAAATAAAGTTAAATTGTAAAAATTATTTAAAACGAAATAAGTTATTGTAAAAATTATAAAACGAAATAAGTTATTGTAAAAATTATAAAACAGAAATAAGTTATTGTAAAAATTATAAAACGAAATAATGTTATTGTAAAAATTATAAAACGAAATAAGTTATTATAAAAATTATAAAACGAAATAATGTTATTGTAAAAATTATAAAACAGAAATAAGTTATTGTAAAAATTATAAAACGAAATAAGTTATTGTAAAAATTATAAAACAGAAATAAGTTATTATAAAAATTATAAAACGAAATAAGTTATTGTAAAAAATTATAAAACGAAATAAGTTATTGTAAAAATTATAAAACGAAATAAGTTATTGTAAAAATTATAAAACGAAATAAGTTATTGTTAAAAATTATAAAACGAAATAAGATTATTGCAAAAATTATAAAACGAGAAAATAAATTATTGTAAAAATTATAAAACGAAATAAGTTATTGTAAAAATTATAAAACGAAATAAGTTATTGTAAAAATTATAAAACGAAATAAGTTATTGTAAAAATTATAAAACGAAATAAGTTATTGTAAAAATTATAAAACGAAATAAGTTATTGTAAGAAAAATTATAAAACGAAATAAGTTATAAAAATTATAAAACGAAATAAGTTATTGTAAAAATTATAAAACGAAATAAGTTATTGTAAAAATTATAAAACGAAATAAGTTATTGTAAAAATTATAAAACGAAATAAGTTATTGTAAAAATTATAAAACGAAATAAGTTATTGTAAAAATTATAAAACGAAATAAGTTATTGTAAAAATTATAAAACGAAATAAGTTATTGTAAAAATTATAAAACGAAATAAGTTATTGTAAATATTTCTAATAAAGAAATTAATAAGATGATATTTTCAAGGAAGACTTACTACATAAATATAAGTATATCCCGAAAACTGTACAACCATCTATAGAGTTATACAAATTTTATTGTGTTAAAATCAAATTAAAAAATAAAACCTTTAACACGCTCACAGATCAGTCTGCAATAGAATGTCAAAATGAGAATAAAATTTCGGTTCCAACACGTCTGGCCTTTCAACTCTTTTTATTTTTCTTTGTTCTGTGACCCTACAGAATCTTAGCGATCATTGTTCTGCCCAATTTCCTGTCCTTTGTAGCTCTTAAGACCTTTGTGAACGTTTCCTAAGATTTGGTTCAGTTCACAAAATTTTATAACCTACATTTTTTTTTATCTATCTTTGATCTGTATCTCGTATTCTCTCGTCTTCACTCCTCATCATTTCTACTCCCCTCTCTTCCCTTTCTCCTCTTTTTCTTTCACTGTTTCTCTTTTCTCACTCTGTTTCTCTCTGTCTCACTCTCTCTCTCTCTCTCTACATATATGTTGATTTTCAAAGCGCCGCTTAGATGTGGCACAAAGCTGAAAGCATGAGGTACCTAGTGAGGATCGAAGTCAATATTCAGTTTTAATAGATTCTAGCGAGACAAGTTTGCTAACCATTACACCACATCGAGATGATTCTCTCTCTTTCTTTCTCTCTCTCTCTCTCTATATATATATATATATATATATGTATATATAGTGTGCGATAGGTAAATTAATCTCAAGGGCGCAAAAATAAAAATAACACTAACGTCTAATTTTGACATATATATCTACGGAAATTGCGCAAAATTTTCTTGAAATAGTAAAGAGTAAATTTATTCAATAAAATCACCATTGGCTTCGACCACGTTCTTCAAACAACTTTGAAATCGTCTGCATCTCTCTTGAACGGTCTCCTTTTTTAAGTTGGTGAAAGTTGCCATAATTCTCGCCTTCAGTTCATCTTTGGTATTACAAGAAGTACTTTTGGTCTTTTGCTCAACTGTGCCCCACATATAATAATTAAGAGCGTTGCAGTCCAGGACGTTAAGTAGCCAGATACAAGGGGTAATGAGGTCGCAGAAATTGTTTGAGAGCCACAACTAGGTTCTGCTGATTGTATGGCATAGAGCAGAGTTTTGTTGCCAGACACAGCGTCTTTCAGTAGCCACCCTCTTGAACCAGAGCAGAACTACCTTCTCAAGACACTTGCCGTATATTTTCGTGTTGAGTTAGGGGCCTTCACTAATAAATTTGAGAGTTCTTTTTTTATAAGGAGGATTATGAGTGATTTTCTAAGCTGCCGTATCTTCAACTCTTTCCGAATGCTCTGCAATGTGCTCAGATAAACTCAAAAACACTCTGAAAT
This sequence comes from Ascarosepion bandense, assembly GCA_037127315.1. Taxonomy (NCBI): domain Eukaryota; kingdom Metazoa; phylum Mollusca; class Cephalopoda; order Sepiida; family Sepiidae; genus Ascarosepion; species Ascarosepion bandense. The sequence goes on from JBBBDQ010000398.1 coordinate 3,261,588, forward strand.
GTTCTTCAGGCTCGAATGCTAATCCATAAAGCATGTCGGATTGAATTACACTATGTTGCTTTTTTTTCTCACAGACGGTGCCCAACTGACCGTACTATATTGTGTAGTTGAAAAAAATCAAAATCAAACAAAGTACATATTAAAAATATAAAGTGGCGACAATTTGCCCAGATATATGAACGTGTTGGAAGGTACATATTTCTATAGTATGACTTCTCGATCTAGATCGATTGATGTTACTTTATTACAAATAAAGTCAGCTTTAACAGATGTCACCACTAAGGGTAACGCTTGTCAAAGTAAAAAATAAAACGCAATCCATTGACTCGTTCGCCTCTGCTGATTCTCAGCTTCTTCGATATTTACCTGAGCCTCTCCACATAGGCGGAATGTAGCATATGGCCGATTTTTACGTGGGACATTTCCGAGCGCCTACTTCCGAGCAAAAATTCTCCGTAAACTACTCATACACAGGGTCAGGCTCTTGTATACTTTTCCAAAAACGAGATACTGCCATTCGGCATAATCTTGTCTGGTTTTCTCTCTACACAAAGTAAGATACTCCGACAACGACAGACTGTGTTGGTATGTACCTGCCTTTCTCCATATATGCGCGGTGTGGCAGATAGTCAAGTTTTACGTGAGGCATATCCATACGTGGGGTCCGGCTCTTGTTTGTTTGCCCTAGACGAGACTTAGCTTTTCGTCAGAGCCTCGTCTGAGCTTCTTTGATAAAGGATAGACGGCGTTTCTGCTTCCTAGCTGTTCTCTCATTCATGCTCATTTTATCCAGTGGCTGAGGATCGGAAAATTGCTTTAGCCACAAATTCATCTCGCAAATTCTCTGAGTTTTTCCTTAAATTGTATCTTTTAGATCGGCCATGTTTTTTTAAAAGTATCTGCACGCAAGACACGTACGAGCACATTTTGTTCCGGGAGTTAAGCCATTCTCCCTTTTATATTGATTACATGAATTATTGAAGTTTCTTTTTTACCATGGCAAAGTCATGTGACCTATTTGGTTAAGCCACACTTTGGCGTAAAGGTATCATATTTATATAATAGGAAAAGGGGATACAGATTTGATGGCTCTTATAGACAACATTTATCTTTAATAAATCTTCTCAACCTAAAGACTACCGAATGTCTCAGCAAATTAATAATCCAATCTATTAATGTGAAGAGAACTCGATCCTCATCGCGTAACTCTCACCTAGCGTCCTTATTTTGAGTTGCCTTTCATTAAAATCTCATTCTTCATATGAAAAAATATCCCAACAGTAAAGATTACTTTTTTGAAAGTTTTTTTTTTAAATAAATGATAGATAATTTAAAATATAATTAATTTCATGTGTAACAAATATTATTTACTTTAAGTTTAAAATATTGCAGAAATACATTTTTTAACACGACAGTATCTTTTTTGACGTGTTAATAGCCTGATGACATATCTAATGTAGTTCTAAGGACACCCTATCTGTAAAGCATAATTGAAGAAAATGAAGTCATTTTATATCTTTTTTAAATACTCATTAATCTTAAATAGATCAGAAAATATTCTCTATAATCTAATCTGTTATTTAATTTTAGAAATATTGACGTAGGTTTACAATAATTATCGCTAATAATGCCGTGTATGGTCGTCTATATCGACAAAAGTCAGGATGTTATATACTAATAAAAAAATAAAATTATTTGAAAAATATTGGTGTTAATAATATCATCCAAAAAGCTAAAATTGGAACAGAACCTTTAAAAGATTTAAAACTTAATAAACTTTTCTAATTAAAATAAAATATGCAAACAATTCTTTGTAAAAATTCATTATTGATTATTCATTGAACATTTAATGTCCCTAATATTTATTATTAACAAAAGCAATTAAAAGCTTTTCTAATCAAATGATGTCATACATCTATTGCAATTCTAATTTTACGATTCTGTGTTTCTGTTTGACAAACACAAATTGATGAATTAAATTCTCCAAGGAGTCCTGCTCCTATTTAATGTAAATACGAAGTGGCTGATGCTTTTTATTTCTTGAATTTTAATAAAATTAAATGAGTGGAAATAAGAGATGTAAACAAAAAATATTTTTACCAAGAAAAAGAAAATCATTCATTTTTAATAAGTCCTCAAAATTTAATTGAACTCAGATAATTATTTGATATTTGCAGCAATTTCCTAAACAACGTAATTTAGTACGAATAAAAACGCTGAAATTCCCTATACTAATCTTAGTTGACAGAAGAAAAACAAGATTTTTTACCAAAATTTTGAACATGCCGGAAAGGATCAAAGAATTTAATAAAACAGTAAAATAAATAATTTGGTTTTCCCTCTTCGTAATGACAGAAACATTCTGATGATAAAACTTGTTTTTATCAAGTTTGGGGCCTTTTTTCGTCATGTTATGTTCGGTTTTTAGAAATTCTTTTGGGGTATCTACATTAATTAGGATGTGCGTTATGATGTAGTCAATATCGACTCGAAACGACAAATTAGGGAGCCGAGTTCGAATTTCAGTTGAATTCCTTGCATTTACTTACGCACAAATACCATTGAGAAAGGTATTAATCCGTCTCTTCTAATCCTGTTATAGGTTAAATAATAAAACAGATTAGGTTCTATAGCCTTGGTTGGCAACCATTCTACTGCAGAAAGCAATGGCAACTTACTGTGGGATAATGTTCTGCACTGTCAGTCATATCTCTTTCGAGACATGATCCGTCAAAGTGTGTATCACGTATGGCACTTACCTGACAGGCATTAATTAAACTAATTAATTTAAGTGTTGCACCGAGAGGCAGTTGGTAAAAAGTCAATCGAACAGAAATTCAACATGTGTGATTGTGGCGTACATTCGATGAGATTAAATTATGACCTTGTGCCTAACTAGATTAGCATAAATATGAAAAATTCCCCAAAAATGTTTTTTTTTTTCGGAAAAATGACACAAATACTGTTTTTTTAACATTTTCATTGTGGTGTAAAACACTCTCTCTGCTGCGGAATTATATGATATTAGATTATAGCCTTGTGTTTAACTAGTTTAAACTAAAAATGTTCCAAAACTGATAATATAAAAAATCAATGAATTATTTGCTGTGAAAGAAGAACCTGATTTCAACAAAGAACGTTAAAGAGTTCTATTTGATCCCCCAAATGATCCATTCCTCACATCACTGGAGTCGAGCACAAAGATTCTGGGATATAATTGGAAGTCTAGCTAGAGTAACGAGCACTCGTTGACCAGCTGAACGAAACGATTTCTGACGCTCCGTGCTGATACCTCTGAGATGACGTTTGCTCTGATTTCTGATGTTGACGCTATCGTAACCGTCGCTATATTCCGAGGGTTTTGACGCTATATGGCTGTCTTCTGCTGCCTTTGCAATGCGTCGACCCTGTTGTGCTTCTGTTCTAAGCGGACGTTCATATTTAAGAATTTAAAACTTAAGAGCAAAAAACAAAACAAAAGGAGCAGAAAGGATATCTCTATAGCAAGACAACTGATTGTTATGTACACTTTCATGACTGAAACTTATCACCACCTAAAGCATAGATACAGAAATGTTCACTATTACTACGCGAAAAGATGGCCAATGACAATCTTTTATCGGATACCAAGGACTAAATTATTATGGCCCATATAGTAGCAACATTAAAATAAGTATCATTATTCAGGGTGTTGTAATGTTACCCATAGTCCGTCTGTCTGTCTGTCTGTCTGTCTGTCTATTTATCTATCTAAATATTCATCTTTAACAGTCTCTTCAGATTAACCTTCTGGCAGAATATTAGATACAAATTTATATATATATCAGAACAGTCTTGCACTTGTATAAATCTACCATTCGCCCGTGCATTGGATACTTCTGTCCCATCTAGTCTGGTGATCTGGAGCTTCCTGACAAAATCCGATGGAGAATCTGCAATGTACAATGACCTTGCAGCTCAACTACAGACACTTTGGAACCGACGTAATGTGACATCCCTCTGTCTCGTCTATGAATACTTTAACGGCTTTTGCTCCGATGAGCTTAACTGCCTGGTGCCCCACTGCATGAATTTACACGATCTCCTAGTCTAGATTGTATGCATTTACAGTAAAACCGACCAAATGTAACCCCATCTTCTACTCTCGCAGGTTTTTTTCTCACACTCCCGCCTGTGGAATTACTTTCCGTATACTTGCTTTCTTAACAACTACAATCTCCAAGAATCTAAATGTAAGGTCAATTGCCTTCTTCTATCTCTTTGACTCATATCCCTTGTATAACGCTTGTATCATGTTCTTCTTCCTTTCCACTCTACTCTCATGCAGCTCTCTTCACATCAGTGTTCTTATTCTTCTCTTACCCATTTTCTGACTCCCTGTAACTTTTTCCTCTTTCACACCATTCTCCTCTTATGTAACTCCATGCACACCACTGGCAGTACTGCCTTGCTTGGGGTGAAATGTTTACAAGAAAATTAGGCAATAACAAAAACATATGTAACTCTTTTTCATCTTGAAGTAATTCATCTAACGTCATAGGCTGAAACGTATTGTCTAAATATATATATATATATATATATATATATATATATATATATATATACATTTATATATATATATATATATATTTATATATGTGCGTGTTTGTGTGTGTGAATGTGTATGTGAGTGTGTGTGTTAGACAGAGAGAGAGAGAGAGACAGAGAGCGCGAGAGCGAAAAGATAAAAAGATAATATATGTTTGGTTGTACGTGTGTATTATATATATATATATATATATATATATATTAAAAATGACAGGAAAGTTTTGGGCTAATCACAACACCTTGTATATAATTTTTAAGGAAAATTACATAAAAGAGGGATTGTTGTTACACACACACACACTATATATATATATATATATATATATATATATATATATATATATATATCTGTGTGTGTGTGTCTGTGTGACCCATATACATTAATTAATGCATGTGTACTTGTGCATGCGACTGTTTCTGCATGGTTGTGTGTATGAGAACGTGTGCGTGTGTTTGGGTGCTGGTACATACACACGTCTATATTTTTGAAAATATTTATTTCCCACACTTATACTCAGATGAAGTTATTTACAGAGAAGTATTTAAATCGAAAAACATACATACGTACATACATATAAATAGTAACACCTTCCACGCACACACACATATATGTACATATGTATAATCGATCTCGCGCGAGTGATTTAATGAGTGATAAGGCCGGCAGCCATAAATCGAACATGAACCTAACAACGAAGTCATAAACATTTGTTTTGCTTTCTTGAATTATATATTCTATTCTAAAAATTGTCTCGCCATTCAAAACAACAACGAGAAAAAATCTTACGAAAAAAACCCCAAAAAGAAATGCATTTTCTTTCCAATTCTTTTTACGCGTCTGATTAAAGACAGAGCCATCAACTAGACAGAGAAACAGAAGTAAGTATCTACAAAGTTACTTGTGTATAAGTCGATCTTTAATAAGATCGACTTATACACAAGTTATCTTAGTAGATACTTACTTATGTGAGTTAGAGAAGGAAAATCACAGACTTATGCAAAGCTTCCTACAAGAATCTCTGTTGTGGGACAGAAACAATCATTTATTTATAACGCAAGTTACGAAGGCATCTTCTGGAGATCGAACTGTGTAATTAAAGAATACACTTACTGATATAGAGTGTGCACGTAGTAGAAGTGGGTATCTTTTGTAGAATGAGCATTGAGTTTGTGCCTAGGATGTGCGTTGTTGCACATTTGAACAAGCAGCGTTAGATGTGCATGCGATCGAGCTTTGAAGTTGTACGTTAGATGTGCGATTTTGTGCATTGCATTAGATTGAACAAGAGAGATTTTCAGAAGGCATGACTGGAAGTTTGAACTATATATATATATATATATATATATATATATATATATATATATATATTGTAATGATTGTTACAATGGTTTATAAATTCATAGTATCACTACACAAAATATTTCGCGTTTCAAAGCTGCTACTTGCGCTTCTCATCGGGTGATTAGTTGAAACTTCATCTGTACTTTTCCTTATTTTAAGCATAAGTTTCCTTTTCGTTTCGATTCTCCCAACATTTCACACAACATTAACTAATGTATTGCGTCTGCTCTGCAAAAAATATAGAATTGTTGCCAGTAATATGTTTTATGAAATATCCTTAAATTTAAATAAAAATAAAAATGTTTCTTTTGTTTGGTCAATATGTCAAAGTTCTTGGCAAACGGAAATCGCTTTGCAACAGGTCATTTCCAGACATACATTCGATTTGGAATGTTGGAATTGTCATGTTGACAATCGCACAATAAAACGATCGTCGGTTTCCCCCAAAAGATTGTCAGTGTCGATAAAATAAAGTTGATTTCTCAGACGCTATATTACACGCAGAAAATAAAAAAATAGGAATTCGAATAAAATATAACTAAACTTTGGTGATATTTTAGAAAATATGCCAGAGTTGGGGAAACATGAAGTTTTCAAAACTGAAGGATCCGATCGATGGTCGCCTCTTAGGAAAAAAAATTTTAAAAAATTGAATTGTCTCGCAAATTATTCTAAAATGACAAGATGTCGAACAGAAAATAATTGAAATTATACTGTGGGAAAACATTAATTTTTAAAGTCTAAACATGAATTAAATGCTTTATTTGTTTCATTCTTTGAAAATATATAGAGGGATATCTTTTAAAATGGATGTAGGGAGTTATATTGGGAAAATAGATAGATAGATAGATAGATAGATAGATAGATAGATAGATAGATAGATAGATAGATAGATAGATATAAAAAGTGAGATAGGTAGATATAAAGATAGGTATGAAAACATTAGATAGATAGATAAAAAGAAAAGACGTATAAAATTTTTCGATAGACAGATATGAAAAACTGAGATAGATAGATAGATAGATAGATAGATAGATAGATAGATAATTGCTAATAAAAGCACCAGACGGTGTCCATTCGATTTCCATTCTGATTTGAAAGTTGATTGATCAAAATTAATATCTGAATCTGATCTTCTTGACAAGATGCTATTGATCTGCTGCCGATTCTATCCTGACATTCACCGAGATCGATTTTACCTATTTAAACACATTGTTATAAGTGGCTACTTATATTGCCTTGGCATACGTATATCTATATTGCCAGATGAATATGTCAAATATTACGTACAACTAATACATACACCCCCTCCACACACACACACACACACACACACACACACACACACACACACACACACACATATATATATATATATATATATATATATAGTTCTCAAATTGTATATTATATCTTCAGTGTTATTTACTTACATATGTCTGGATACGCACATACAGACGTCGTCTGCTCAATATATCTTGTTCTTCGGAACGAGATATTCTAACGATTATTGAATATTGCTCATATTCTGCGATGTGTGTCTTGCTAAGAAATATAACATATATATATATATATATATATATATATATATATATATATATATATATATATAAAAGACTGATGTTCGGTTGGATAGTCTATGAATCAATCTATCTTTTTATTTATATATATTATATTATTTTCCACTCTTTAACGGTGTGCATAGAAAAATAATTACATGCTCATATAAGTATATTAGTATCGTCAAATGCTTATTTCTATTTCCCTAATTATTATCATTATATATTCACGAGACGAAAACATGTCTAGTAAACATTATTGGTTCTGATCAGGTGTCTCAGCTTCAAGCACCTTTTCCGCCGCTGTAAGGTTTGCTTTTCTGTGTCTTTTCTATAAATCCTTTCATGGAAATTGTTCGGGTGATATCTTCAATATGGTACCTAAAATTCATGAATTTCAAGACTGGCATCGAAATCTCATCAATATACAGTAGGGATGGCTAGATGTAGTCTTAAATTTCATGCTGACAGTTTCTTCTCTCTCACATCTCACCTAGAGTCTCCTTGGTTTCGAACCAACTTTAATTTGCGAAAATTTCAATCCTATGTCAACCAACTGCCCACATAATTATTCTCTTCTGTTTGTGTTTATCATTATTGTTTTGTTCCTAATTCTTCCACGCCCAGTGATCTTGTGTGTTTTGGCGGTCTTGCTGTTTTTCATGGGGTGACAGCTTTGGGTTTTTTTAATATTTTTATATCCCACTAAAATAGAGGTTAAATACTTCTATCTGGCTTTCTATTTTACTTTCATTCATTTTTTCACTGATAACAAATAAAGTCTCTGTATGTCAGTTTCTTGATTTCACGCGATCAAAACCGCATTAATTATGAGGTTTTGGCGGGGCGTAACGGTCGTGCGAATTAACTTGGGACAAGTATTCAGGAAAGAGGGCTTGGAGAATCTGATACTCATTGGACATATAGAGAAAAAGAGGCGGGAAAGAAACGCATGATATGCCTGATGAGATTTATCACATGGACGGCAGAGCAGAGTTTGGGAGAGGTAACAAGAAAAAAGGTGTTTAGAGCTGCAAGGGATAGTGAAATGTGGGAGCTCATGATCGCCTACGACCTGAAGTTACACGACACATCGAAACCGAAGTTAGACAACACTTTTTGCCTCTTTATAGGAGGTGAGTTAATGTCGAAATGCCAGACTAACACCTGTTTAAGCGAAGTGTGTTCGAGTTTCGATAATAATATCATCAAACTCTTAATCAGACACTATGGCTAGAAAGATTCATTTATTACTGAAGCCGTTCACATCTGTTGGATTTTAGATAATCCTACTCTAAGTAGATCACTATTTTTTCTCCATTAGTTCGGATACACTTTACTTATATTGCTTTTGCATTTGCGTCCATCCATTAGTAAAGTTACGCTGGAGCACACAGTCACGCGTCAACTACATTCACCTGTTCGGAAACACTATCAGGAAACCGTGAACTACATAGAAACAATAGGAAAATCATTCGTAAGCCCCACAAAGAACAAACAACTTGTATGCTGAGAGTTGAAACAACGCAAAACATATAAAAATTACGGCATGAATAACTTCTTGATATGTTAGAAAAGCTTGATCTATATGTAAAGGATATGTAAGTAATTCATAACATCTATTGGAAACAACAGAGATTTGTCTTGTTTTATTTGATTTGTTTTAGGGAATATCAACCCATTTGGAAATTTATGGCAGACAATTTTTTTCTAAACAAAATTTTGTATTTAATCAGTCAAAATTTTTTATTTTACACAGTAAAAATACCATTAATCATAGTTATATGCATATTCGTCATCAACATACAAGCCTGTTTCGCAACTCATGAGTGCAGCTAGACATTCATTGCTTCAAGCCAGGATCAAAACTCGACCGATCTGGTCTCAGTCGGAATTCTTACTCACTAATCTATAAGCGTAAGGAGTGACTGAATAGCGGCTTAATTTTAGCGTGTTGTATATATGCGATGTATAAACACGCCAGTCACCGGGAGAACTGAAGTGTAACATGCAAATCTCAGAAGTGGTAAATGTTTTTATAATTTCCTTCTCCAGAGAGCTCAATCGTAATTAGAGCACACACACACACACACACACACACACACACACACACACACACACACATATATATATATATATATATATATATATATACTGTGATGAAATAATCTTGGCCTAATGATCTAAAGAAAAAATTCTAATATCTGGGAAGTAAAACACTGATTTTACGAAGTAGATTGCTGGTTTTTCAACGCCTACTTCTAAAAGCCTGTTTGCCTGTGAGTATCTTAGTGTGTCCCGACATTTTTGTCTATTAGAAATTAATAGTTAAATTTCTAATTCAATGCTAAAAAATGAAAAGAAAAAAGACAAGCGATGAGCCACTGTCTGGCGCTTCCAGTCAAGCATCAAATCAAAATTGCTTTTTACAGAATAAATACCTATTCTGGTGCAAATTAGAGGCAAGAATAATCGTGGACTTCTACACCCCCCGGCTTACATCCTCCTGCTTTTTGTGTCCTTTCTTTACATTTTTTCCATTTAAATTTCTATCCATTTAAGTAAGCAAAAATCCCAAACTCTTCAAATGAAAAAAATTGGGAAGCAACTGTGAAAACATTTCTTCTGAATTGAATGAAAGGATTTATTTTTATAGTCCAATAAAAATCTATCTATCTATCTATCTATCTATCTATCTATCTATCTATCTATTAGAATCTGTATATTCTCAATCTTTCTCTCTCACTTTAAAGTCTAAACAGTTCTATCTATCTATCTATCTATCTATTAGAATCTGTATATTCTCAATCTTTCTCTCTCACTTTAAAGTCTAAACAGTTCTATCTATCTATCTATCTATCTATCTATCTATCTATTAGAATCTGTATATTCTCAATCTTTCTCTCTCACTTTAAAGTCTAAACAGTTCTATCTATCTATCTATCTATCTATTAGAATCTGTATATTCTCAATCTTTCTCTCTCACTTTAAAGTCTAAACAGTTCTATCTATCTATCTATCTATTAGAATCTGTATATTCTCAATCTTTCTCTCTCACTTTAAAGTCTAAACAGTTCTATCTATCTATCTATCTATCTATCTATCTATCTATCTATCTATCTATCTATCTATCTCCGAAAATATTAAGGATAATGGCTAAAGGCATACAAAACATTAAAAATACAACATTATTTAAACGTCATGAAACGACGACTATTTAATTTTGGCATAGAAGAACAAAATAATGAATTTTTAGTGTCAATGTAAAGTTACAATGGATGGACCTGATGGCTTGTGTATTAGTTGGTTCCGTCAAGAATCACGACTGAGAAGAAAACTGAAGATTCTAGTGTAATATTTTGTTTTAATCATATCAACCTAAAGAAGGCAATAAAGCTACAAATACGAAAATGGACAATTAGGGATTATTCAGACAATATGAGAAAAAACATTCTTAAGCAGAGATAAAAATAAAAGAACAGGAATTAAAAAGATAAGATAACGATTAAATTTTATTCACGTTTTTTGAAGACTGAAACAAAAAGCCAGAAGAAAATTTCACAAGCGGGAAGTGCTGCAGAAGAAACAATTAACATAGAATCTTACGGTTACAAGAATCAGTTTAAACTGTAAAATAATGAAACATACCTGCCAATCTAGGACCGCGTTGAAATTTATAAATTCTAGACGGAGTCTGGTATGCTGGCCTTCTATGCCAGCTGCAGGCCTATGGTATAACTGGAAAATTGTTCGACCTAATCCAGTCATTTCTTTCAAATCGCACAATTAAGATAGAATTGAACGGATATGCATCACAATACTATCACACGAATGCGGGTGTCCATCAAAACTATATTCTAGGTCCTACACGTTTCCTTATCTACATTAACGATCTCCCCGATGTAATAAGATCGTAAGTAGTCATATACGCTGACGACACTACGGTTTACTCTCGCCTCGATCAAAAATCTGCTGAGCTTGAAGAAAACCTCCAATCCGTGGTGTATTGGGGTAAGAAATGGCTTGTGAATTTTAATGCTACCAAAACGAAGCTGCTATCTATTAACCATCACAGACAATCGCTCTTACCCCTCGCTACCATTAGCATGGATTAGCATGGATCAGGCTAGTCTCCCTGAAAATAAAACATTGCTCCTCCTCTGGTTAACTCTCACAACAGACCTCGAGTGGAATGTCTACATAGAATCCATAGCTAAACCCGTTTCTAAGAAGGTCGGTTCTCTGAGCAGGGCCAGGAAGTTTTTCCGTCTGCACAGTCTGTCACATATATAAGTCTTCCCTCCGCCCGTGCATTGAATACTCCTGCTATTCACTTAGGGGTCCTTGACAAAATTCAACGGAGAATCTCTAATGTGATCGATCTCGACTTGGGAGCTAGGATACAGTCACTTTCTTATCGGCGCAGTGTGACTTCCCTGCGTCTCTTCTACGATTACTTTCACGGCTTCTGCTCCGCTGTACTTAGCTCATTGGTGCACCCTATATACGAATTTACTCGAGCCTCAAGATTAGCAACTAGGTCCCCCTCATTTACTGTGAAACCAATAAGATGTTAACGCAGATTCTACTCCATCAGCTTCTTTTCTCGCACTTGCCGCCTGTGGAATTCCCTTCCTTTTATTTGGTTCCCCGCCAGCTATAATCTCTAAGAAATTAAATGCAAAGTCAATACACATCTTTTATCTCACTAACTTGCATTCTCTCTCTCTCTCTCTCTCTCATGCTCTCATCTCATTTCTTCAGTATTCTCATCTTTCTCTTACCCGCTTTCTGACATCCCCTGTATTCTGTCACTCTTTTTCATAACTTTCCTCCTATGTAACCCCTTGTGCAGCAGTCGCAGTATAATGCCTTACTTGGGGCGATACGATTATCTAATCTATCTAAAATTATTTATAAATGGAAGTTTGTCTGTGTGTGTGTCTGTGTGTCCGTTACCTATAGACTACGAAACGGCTGAACCGATTTTCTTGAAAATTTACACAGTTGTACTATAAGCGTCTGCGAGTGTTTTTAGCTAGGTTTTGTGTTGAGGTACCTCCGATAAATATCGAAAATTGATAATCGAAAAAATTGGGTTATAGAAGGAGTGGTCCGATTTTAATCAAATTTGATACACTCATAGACAAAGACATAAGAAACGATATTCACAAGTTTCAAGGTTGTAGTTCTTACAACAGTGCAGAAAATCGATAATATATATATATATATATATATATATATATATATATATATATATATAAAAGGCAAGATGTTTCTGTATGTGTCTGTTTATCTGTCTGTATGACCTTTATGCAATTCCACAATTTTTATCCGATTCTTACCAAACATAACACAAATATTCTTTAGGCTGAGTCTGAGCTCCAGGACCATGGATTAGTTTTAATGTTTTCATTACACCCGAGCAACGCCGGGCTATACTACTAGTTATTACTTTCTTAGATAACTAGTAAACTGCTGATACCTCCTGAAAAGTGGACGGACATTTGGAATGCTGAAGGTAATATCAATCAACTAAGTGATAAAACCTATTTTAAATTTCTGCTTATCACAATCTTGGTATAGTTATATATTATACTGTTTTTGAAAGCATTTAAAATAAATGAAGTTTGCATATATGAAAATATAATTTACAGCTGTGAATAAAATTTTAAATTATTAAGTATAAAAAGAGATTACTCGATCTCTTTTAAAAACATAATTTATGTTATAATGAAAATTAATTTATATTAAAAAATAATCTATATTAAATAAAATAAAAAATAAATAATAAAAAATCTATATTAACCCTCTAGGGCCATTCTTATCATATTTGATACAGTATTTCCCTATAAGGAAACATTTGGTATTCATTGACTGAGCAGTCAGTACTGCTTTCATTTGAAATTTATAAAATATTTCTCTTAAAAAATTTTTCAGGAAAATATTTCTTTCAAGGCTTGTTTTCATACTGTATCAAATATGATACGAATGGCCCTAGAGGGTTAAAAATAATCTGGATCAACATATTTAAGCAGATATTTATTTTATGCCTACATACAATCATCAATTCATTTCTTTTGTTTAATAAACCATGGTTTTTAATTGTTTGAAGATAACTAATTTTTCAGTAAGGTACAAATAACATCTATTTCCATTCCCGTTATGATATTTGGCGTTTGATATTTTTTCCCATGTATTTTTTAATTGCCAGAAACATTTAAAGAGAACAGTAATATTTTGGCATTTTATATTGCTTAAAGTCATTTGATGATGGTCGAAATTAAACTTTTAGTAGAACCAAAATAAAATTTATCGTCGTTACCAGAATGGATGCTAGCTCGATATACAATATTCTCAGACATACAAAGGAGGGGATAGGCTTTGCTTTTTGGCAGTTGCATTTAATCTTTTAAAGGTTACCTTTGTTGTGTAGGTTGGCCATGTATTTGTTTAATATAATATTGTTATGTCAAAAATTCCATTTATCGATGTTAGTAACGCAGTTATAGCTGATCTTAATATTGTTTTTGTTAAAACAATTTTTTAAATGTTGGTGAACGATTAAAGTGTTTATGAATTAAGTTAAGGAACATTTTGAACCTGAGGCATGGTTTCAATCTATATTTCAAATGTGTTTTTGAAATCAGTTAAGTTGAAAACTGACAATTAATTAAATTTCGTTTTCCAATCAAAAGACGAGGGAAATTCTCGGACCTTCAGGGAACGCTTTGAAGAGCGATCAGAAAGCGATGAACACAAAGAAAAGAAAGTCATTTCAATATCGACTTCAAATTTGTTTTTATTTTTATTTTCACATCTGTTCTTGTCAGGGATTTTTGTATTTGAAGACAACATCCGTTTGGGAGATTTATCAAAAATGTGTTTCCGTTTTGAATACATTGTCAAAGTAAACAAACAACAGTAAAAAAAAGTTTATTAAAAAGATGAGTTTTATTAAATGTAATATTTAAAATGATTATCTTTGATTATGTCCACACATTATTATTAATATTATTATAATTATTAATATTGTTATATTTTGACTCCAGCTATGGTCACACTACGTACCATGTTTGTGAGAAAACCTAACAAAGTTAGTGGTATGTAGTTATGGCTACATGTCATGATTTGTTTTTCCATAACATCACTACCATTCCATCTGCTCATCAAGACGATGATTACTATTATTGATGTGGACCGGTGATGGCACCATGAAATGATAACTCGAAACAAGGTGGTAAGGTTAACAACATATATTAAGTCAAAAATAGATACAAGAGAACAGATTAAATATAAGCTTAGCTTACTAGTGACTGACAGATAGGCAGACTGTGCTGAGCTGAACTGAAGCCACGAGAGTGATTAACTGTCAGTTAATATACTGGTAGGAAGAGCCAATTGTTAAGTGGGTAACGTCCCACAATAATTATTATTATGTTGTGATTTTTCATCATATACCTGTTTCTGCTATGGTCGCACTACCAAACAAGTCTGCGGGAAGACCTAAGGCAGGTTGTGGTGTGTCGTTATGGCTCTATTTCATGTTTTTTATATCTCCCCTAACATCCCTAACGTTACATAGACAAATTTCTCCTTAGTGTGTGGGTTGTACTTAACGACAATTTTTTTGTATATCTCTTAAGATGGGGATTCCAGGGATTTTTTCAATGTGTTGTTTTGTTCCATTTTTATCATTCCAAGTACACTTACTATCACTGGCATAATCTGGATCAACATATTTAAGCAGATATTTATTTTATGCCTACATACAATCATCAATTCATTTCTTTTGTTTAATAAACCATGGTTTTTTCAATTTCCACAATTTTTCTATTTCAATTTCCAGGTCTTTATATTTTGACAGTTTTTCGAATTCCCTGGTTGCTATGTTACAATCCACCGAACAAGCTATAACAATTAATAGGCAAGCTTTTTCTTTCTGGTTTTTAACAATAATGTCCAGCCTATTTGCTTCAATTCTTTTGTCTGTGTAGATGGTTTAATCCCATAGAATGGTGACATCTTTTATTTCTGTAACCGGTGCTGTGTGATGTATATACCAGTGTTTGTTTACATATTTTCCATAGTGTTTGCACATTTTTTTATTATTATTATTATATTATTATTTCGTTATTATTAATATTATCATCATTAAATTTAAGTTCTGCTTTGGTGACGCTACCTATCAAATCTACGGGAAGACCTTCTACCACCTCTTAGCTATGCTTAGTGAATCATTTCGACATATCTACGTGTTAGCAAACTTTTCTCACTTGAACAATTACGGCTGATTAGTGAGTTCGGTCCCAATACTTTTGAACTTGTGCCTCATCTAAGCGCTGATTAGAAAATTCCATTTTTGTGCATCTCGACATGATGTAATGGTTAGGAAACTTCTCTCGCTAGAAAAATTACGGACGAGTAGTTAGTTCCATTTTCTCTGAGTACCCCACGCTTTCCATCTTATGCCTCATCAAAGCACAGTGGGAGAAAATGTAATAAAACAAATCATTACTAAGGAGAGAGAACAATAAAAAATGATTTAAGAAAGAGAAATTAACGGTTAGCACTGCATTTAATTTTCAAAGATCATTGCTGATTAGAAAGCAAGAAGACAGAAGAGAATTCTCCAGTGAGACTGAAGTAAATGTTAGCATAGAACTTGCAGTTATGTCTAGATTTTTTAACTGTAAAATAATGAGACCTTGCCGCCAATCTAGTAGTACGCTTAAATTCTGAATGTCTAGTTATCATTGCTCATCAGAATGATTACAGTTAAGTGCCATACGTGAAACACGCTTGGGCGATCATGTCTCTAAAGAGACATGACTGACTGGGCAGAAGATTATCACGCAGTAGGTTGCCATTGCTTTCTGTGGTAGACTGGTTGCTAGCCAAGGCTATAGAACCTAATCTGTCCTGTTATTTAACTCATAACTTGAAGGAAGAGACGGATTTATACCTTTTCCAAGGGTATTTGCGCGTAAGTGAATGCAATGAATTGAACTGGAATTCGAACTCGTCTCCCCGATTTGTCGTTCCGAGTCAATATCCACTGCACCACGACGCACATCCAGAATGATTACCATGAATATATTTTACGGCGGTTTGAAACTGACTGAAGCTGATATGCTAGTTCAGTACTAATAAAATTGCGTAAATTTCTTTAGACTTTATCAAAAATCGCTATATACATAGAAGAGGCTCCGGGCCAAACTGAATTATTCAATGCATGGATGAATGATAGCGAATTAGTAAGGTAGCCTCTTTCGAGAAAGATTGCCTATCACAACACAGTGAAGTTATGATCATGTGAAGCTAAGTAAAAGTTGCACAAATTTAATGATTTATTTTTAGTTTATTCATGGTAGTTCTTTCTTTGTATTTTTTTTCAAGGAAAATCACTGGAATTTTGTTGAAACTAGTGTTATAAATAACAGACAGTTTTACTTGACAAGTTAACTTTATTAAAAGAGAAAAATACTACATCTTTTTTGTCATATTAATTTTACATATAGGGACTAATTAAGACTGCATAGAGACTTGGGATTATTATGGTGGCCGTAGTAAGAATGGTCAGTAAGAACGTGTGTTTTGGTCCAAGTTATAGTCTGCTTGGGTCAGTTGTTGTGATTAGCTAAGTTTAAGATAAGAAAATTTGATAACCAGCCTCCTCCGATCCCTCTTTTTAGCCTTGTGCCACATTTTTTGACTTAGTAAAAATAAATATTATTTTTATATATATTTTTTGATCTCTAGCAGGCTGCCGGCAGCAAAAAAATGGTAACAACGCTGGAATAGCAACACTAATAACAAACTCTTCCAGAGAAAGCCTACTCTGGAAGAATGGAAACCAGCTTTCAGAAAATCAAGAAATGAACAGGTCATTATATCTCGATTGCGTATTGGCCACATAAGACTCACTCATTCATTTATACTCACGCAGGAACAACCACCACAGTGTTTGACATGTCAAACACCTTGCACGATTAAACATATTCTAACAGAATGCGGTGAGCTAGCTAGAACCAAAGAGCGGTATTTAAAAAAAATATAATATGAGGGATATGTTTGAGAATTTTGACATGGGTGATGTTCTCTCTTTTTTGAGAGAGAGAAGGTTATATCCAAAAATATAATGTCGCGTTATAACCCAGAATATTCAACCGATCAATGTTGATATGCCATAAAAATTCAAACAATCAACCAGCTGTTGAATAGTACTACGTTGGATCTTTAATCACTGAAAGGAAATCTGGTAGTGAGAAATAATTGCATCAGTTGACCATGCAAATGAATTAATTATTTATATTAAATAAACTAATTCCTGTCAGATAGAAACATTTGAAACCATTTACTCGAGTAAGATTAAATGAGCTGTGGATTAAGGACGTTATCCTTAAATTATGTTTACAAATTATATATATTTAATATTTGTGTAAAATGGATTTGAAATTAAATAACCAATAGTGGTTGATATGCCATAAAACCTCAACCAACTAACCGGACTGCCTTGGATATACAACAGCTATTATAGATGCAGCCCAACTGGTAAACTTATGATTCTAATTAGTTATGGAGTCATGATGCGGCGTTACGCTTATACTGACTAAGAAAAATAATAATATAAAAAAATCTTTTAATAACCAGTTATATTTTGAGCAATTGGGATCAATTAAATTGAAGACAACCACAATCAATACCTATCACACATTGGTTTTTACCCGACACTTGTTTATAGTCATCGCTACTAAAGAAAACCGAGCTCCGCATAGAAAAGTAGTTTCAGACAGAATTACAATTCTGTCTGCTCGTTAATATGACAGCAAATGCTGGACAAGTTCATCAGAGGTTAAGGAAAAACTTTAAGCAACCGAAATGTACATCTACAGTAGAATGCCAAAGATAACATAGATGAATATGTGAGAAGCGACAAGATTTTGGAGAGGAGAAAACAAAGAAAACTAGGTACACACCAGGAAGAGACAGCTCAAATTTCTTGAACATGTAATGAGAAAGGAAAGTTTGGAGAATCTGATACTCACAGGACAGATAAAAAGAAAGAGAGACAGGGAAAATCAATGCATGACATACATTATGGGCTTGAGCAAATGGATGGCAGAGCAGGATTTGGGAAAAATAACAAGAGAAAGGGTGTTAAGAGCTACAAGGTGTAGGTGGATGTAGAAGTTTATTCTTTTATTTTTACCCATGATAGACATTTGTTTATGATATGTCCCGGAAAGTGTATATATATATATTAATCGACGTAGCTAAGTGGTTTTGGTAATGTAACCGGGTAGGACAATCTAGCAAGTAGCCGTAATGGACTGGTACTCGTCATAGTCGTATGCAGT
Organism: Ascarosepion bandense; assembly: GCA_037127315.1. Taxonomy (NCBI): domain Eukaryota; kingdom Metazoa; phylum Mollusca; class Cephalopoda; order Sepiida; family Sepiidae; genus Ascarosepion; species Ascarosepion bandense. Next base: position 3,280,436 of record JBBBDQ010000398.1, read on the forward strand.
ATGCTTAGCGTAGGCTTATGCAATAAGCATAGTCAATAGGCGTTCTCATAGGCGTAGTCCTAGGCGTCCCCATCTTAGTCTGTACTTATAACTGACACCAGCCAGTCATATTAATGTGATGGGGAACCAAGGTGTATGTATATTCATTATATGCAATGGCTTGAAAAAAGGTCCTGTTGCATTTTCGACATGATCACTTTCAGGTTACTTATCCAATACTTATGGAAAAGTAACTATTGACATTTATCTTCTAATGTTATTTTTGTTCTTTCGTTACATTTTATTTCATGTGAATAAATGTTATATTGAAACTTCACGAAGATAAAATGCATGGTTGTTAGCAAAAGGATGACCCTAAAGTGCAAATATCGAGATTCAGAAATCAAACGTGTGTAGATATTGAAATTTCTGGGCAATGTAAAGAAATTCCGAAGGAGAATTTTGACAGCCAAAGAGAATTGCTGAAGCTAAGCAGATAAATAAGAAATAGGAAACTTTCGCTAAAAAAAGAGTATTTAACTCCTATGTGACACCTGTGCTTCTGTATAGCTGTGAGGCCTGAACAGTCTCCTCGAAGATGAATAGACGACTTGCAGCAACAGAAATATGGTTCCACAGAAGGATGTTGAGGATACCGTGGACCGAGACAATTGAGTTTTAAGGAAATGGAAACAAATAGGAAACTAACATTTAACATCAGGAAGAGACAGTTGAGGTTTCTGGGTTATATAATGGAGAGCTTCGAAAATCTGGACACTCACGTGACAGAGAGAAAGTATGTGGGACAGAGGAAGACAACACATAACATATTTATTGAGCTTGAGTAAATGGATGGAGGAAAAGGATTTAGATGAAATAATAAAAGAGTGTTTAATAACAGCTACAATGGACAGAAAGTTGTGGAGAGCCATGATCACCTAGGTCCTTAGAGGACACGGCAAATAAAGAAAAATGCTGTATGAATTCAAAAAAAGCTCTTAAACAAAGGATATATCCGTTCTGTTTGCGTAAATGAAGCCATATTTGTCGGATATGCCAACAATAGTTTTCGATCGGAAAATGTTTCACTTGATCCGGTTGAGCAAAGTCTGTCAATATTCAGTTTCTACAACCTGTAGCTGAAGAAAACTGCCTAAGGATGAGCCGCATCTCGGACATGAAACGTTCAAAGTCTAAAACTGTTCATTTTTTCCAAATTATCTGACTGTTTCTCAGCTTATGAAAGTGCTCTTCTCAACTCGTCAAGCTTGCTACTAAACCTTTCCAGGAGTGCTACCCTCTCATCACTGTCATATTACCGTGGTAAATATCCGAACAAGTTGCATCCCCGTATTCTCACCAGTCGCGGCTATAACTCACCCTACCATTTTCATATCATCCCTATTTCCTCTGTATCCGTTCTAGCCAAGAGCTGTTAATTTGCGGAACAAACACCCCGGAGAATGCTTCTCTTACTTTTGAAATCGAGGGTCAGTCGTTATATATCCTATATATCCTCACAATATTCCCTTCTCAACACCTCCTTCCATTCTTCTGTGACTCAGTAACTTCAGAGTCACTTGGGCCCGTATATTGAAACGAAACGAAACAATTAATCCCAGTAATTAAAGGTGGGTTCTTGTGGTCATATCAAATTAAAACGACGATGGTTGGAACCTACCAAATTATAGAAACCATCTTATCTCCCTACTGTTTGTTTGTTTCTCTTATAAAATTTCCAAAAGATTAAATGCAACTTTAATTGCCATCTTTTATCTACTTGATTCCCATTTATTTCTTATCCTTTCTTCGACATCACCTATATCTCATTTTTAACACTCCCTGGAACCTCCTGCTCACCAGTAGCGGTCCTTGTTTGCTTGGTGTGAAAAGATTATATATGAAAAATGGTCTTTGTGAGCGACATTTCAGATGTCATCAGTTAACAACTAACTCATTTGTTTTTACAGTATGTTTCACCCTGTGCAAGTCCCTGTGCAAGTCCCTGTGTAGAGGATTACGTAAAGAGGTTAGTTGATCCAGAATAAGAGGGTAAGATAACGGTTGAGTCTAAACTTGAATAGCTCGAAAATGACCACCAATCTCTTGTTAACTGGGACAAAAAATTATTTTCAATTGTTCAAATTTCAACGCCTCAAACATAAAGCATAGAGAACAATAATGGCTGTTGCGAACATTCAAGAGAACAACGCATTGTGCCTTTTTGTGCTCACATTTTTTCTGACATGAAGCATAACAATTATATTGAGGCAATTGTTCGGTCTGCTTTTAAAAAAAATTGGTTTACTGTATCGTAGCAGAAAGCTTCCTAGTCAGAATCGATTTTACACAATTATAGATCTACCATCGTCCGTGCATTGAATATTCCTACCATCACTGTTCTTGTACACCGGTTATATATCTGGAGATTTTTGACAAGATTCAAACAAGGGTCTGTAATATTATTGATTCTGGCGTCTTGACTTCAAACATTTTCGCACAGCTGTGGCTTTCCACTGTACTTCCTATAATTATATAATTAATTATTTTTATATTTTTCTCCTTGGTAATAGACGAATTTATCAGTAATATTTTGTTTTTGGTGTAGTGGATATCGGCTCATAATGAGAAATCAGAGAAACCCAGTTCGAATTTCATCTGAATTCGTTGCAGTCACCTACGCGCAAATATCCTCATGTACAATATGAATCGATCTCTTCTCCCTCCAGCTATGGATTGAATAGAAGGACAGATTAGATTTTATGGCCTTGGTTGGCAAGCAGTCTACCGTAGAAAGAAATGACTACCTACTGCGGAACAATTTTCTTCCTAGTCGGTCATGGATCGAAAGAGACATAAACACCCAAGCATGTATCACGTATGACACTGACCGCCTGACGATATTGTCAAATGAGATTTGTCGTGTTATTATTAAAATAGCTAGATATAACAGTAAAGTCTGATAAAATAGTTTCTTTTCTGGCATTTCTTAGCTCTGGAACCAATTTCTTGGTATTAAAATCTTCAAAAATATAAAAACACCGGCTGTCATTGTCGTGTTCTGCCTTCCTAAACACTATTCTTTTATTGTCCTTTCTTCCCGCTAAAGTTTTCTCCTTCTTTTCCACTCTTTCCTCTTAGTGGAATTACCAACTTGCTTGGGGTGAAATGGTTAAAAAAAAGACCTGATACAGCCGGTATTTAAGAGTTGATAAAAGATAAACGGTATTCAAAAAGAAAGAAGATGGCACTTGACGTTGCATTTAAGGTTTTGGAGATTGTAGTTATTAGGAAAGCAAGTTTACGGATGAGAGTACAACATGTAGAAAGTGCGAGAAAATAGACTGTCGGATTAAAAGCTACATTTAACTATTTCAAAGGTAAAATGGTGGGACCTAGATGCCAATCTAGTAGCACGATTAAATACATGTGGTCGGCGCATCAGAAATAAAAGCTCGTGAGAACAGTTGCCATAAAAATATTTGGAGAAAAGACAGAGGGAAGCCACGTTACGTCGGTGCGAAAGTGATTGATGGCGAGATGCCAAGTCAGGATCGCTTGAATTCTTTGGATTTTTGTCAAGAACATATTGATGAATAGCAGGAGTACCTGACTAAATATGTCAACAGTATTTAATGCGCGGACTAATGGTAGATTTATAAATGTGTAAGATGGGTTCTATCGAGAAACATCTTTCTGTCAGACAGAGTGACCCATCTTTCTTAGCAGTAGATGAAGCTAATGATTCAATATAGTCGGTCCACTTTAGGTCGGTTGAAAAAATGAGACAAAGGATGTACGATGTTTTGTTCTCCAGGTAGGAAAGTAGGAGAGCAATTTTTTATTCAAGGCATTCAATCTTACAAGCGATTTTATACCCAAGGTAACTAAGGATTGAAAGATATGTTCAAATGCAGCAGTTAGGCTTACTTTGTCAGTTTTTACTAATTTTTTATTGACACAAGAGTAAATGGTGGCGTCATCTGCAGGAATGCCTACTTGGGAACTGATGTTGTCAGGAAGATCATTGATGAAGTTCGGAAACAGCGTAAAACCTAGGATAAATCCTTGACGGACATTTGCGTTCGTGTGAAAGGATCTGGAATCGTCCTCGTTCAAAATAAACTTTGTTTTATGCTTTGTTAGGAACGACTGGATTAAATCAGACAATTGTCCTGTAATACCGTTGTGCTGGAGCTTGCGTAGAACGCGAGCATGGTAAACCTACCAACCGCTTTCGAGATATCTAGAACTACAGCCCGACTCCGCCAAGAGACTGGTATACATATTCATGGATGGCAGTTAGCAGTAGATCTGGCAAAATGGATGACATATTGTTTGTAAGAGAATAGGTAGTGAAGGGTAGGATGCTCAAACAATTCGGCATTGATTAGAGCCTAGAATATTTATAACGAAAAGTGGTAGGAAGCATTAGATAGAGGGGTCAGAGGGTTAACAATAGATTTTAATAACAGGAAGTACAGATGAGCATTTCAACAAGGTGGAAAGCAGAAAGCAGAGTGGTCATAGTTGTCTAATTTAGAAATCATGTCTGAGACCACAGATGAGGTTATGTATCACTCAGTAGAGTCTCTGTTCTTGATGGGATGTTGGATGTGGGTACTCCAGAAAAGTCAAGTATTGAGTTGGAAGAGAATTTGCGATAAAAGCATTAAACCTTTTCTCCAGCATATGTGAGGACATCGAATTGATTGAATAGAGGATGGATTGAAGATATGCTGTTGCACAGCACACATTTGCGGTATCTCTAGAATACAAATTTGTCTGAGGCTACATATTATTTCATTCTATTCGCAAACAATAGCTTTGCTTTATTTAGGATACATTTCAATTCATTACGAGCAGAAGTGCGTCTGTTATCAGACGTGTCACTTCCGGCACAGCCGGAAGAAGTGATTCCTGTAAGTGATAGTGGCCGAGCATGCAGGTGAGAACCAAGGAGATGAATGAGATTTGACTTGAGATATTCCTGCTGGAACGAAAGTATTAGTGCTAGCTTCCCCTCCCATAGAAGAAGACCTCATAGGCGCATTTTTTAACAGGGAGACTAAAACTATTGTTCCAAGAGACGTCACAAAAGAATCACGGAACAAGCTCTGATCCGTAAATAGATAACCAAAAAATGGGAGGTTTTTGGCTAGTGGGGAAAAGAAAGTGAGGTTTGCAGACACCACCGCGTGATCAGTGTTGTCAAGAGGGCAGAGTTGCATAGCTTGACATGGATAGAAGTAAAGGATATATCTAGACAAAAAGAGTATCCTACAGGGTTACTGGGGAACGCATGTAAAATCTACCGTTTTTTTTATCGTTTCACCCCGAGCAAGGCATTCCACAGCCACTATTGGGCAAGGTGTTACATAGGGTCGTGGAAGTGATGGGAAAAGGATGGTTAGATATAGAAAATGTCAGAAGGATGGTGATAGACGTGTAAGGGTACCGAGAATGAGGGTTGGTTAGAGGGCGAAAGTGTTTGAGAGAATACATGCAAGTTAGTGTGTTAGGAGTTGTCTATTGACCTTACATTTAAACTCCTGGAGTTTGTAGCCGTCGGGGAAGCAGGCATGTGGAAGGGAACTCCACAGGCGGGAAGCGCGAGAAAAGAAGCTGTTGGAGTAGAAATTACGGTTACATCTTATCTGTTTCACTGAAAAAGGGTGGGACCTAGTTGCTAATCTAGTGTCACATGTAAATTCGTACCTAGGCGGCATCAATGACCTAAGTTCATCGGAGCAGAGGCCGTGAAATTACTTGTAGAAGAGGCACAGGGAAGCCACGTCACGCCGGTGAGAGAGTGGTTGCAGCCGGTCCGCCAAGACAGGATCGATCACGTTACAGATTCTCCGTTGTATTTTGTCAAGAAGTCCGAGGAGAGTAGCAGGGGCACCCGACCAGATGTGGCAGCAATATTCAATACACGGGCGGATGGTAGATTTATATATGTGCAGTTGAGTATTTGAGAATTTCAGGGTCTGAATGCCAGCAAGATCAGTGACAGAATGTTGAAGCCACTTGCCATAATGGACATTAAAGTCTTCATCTTCTATGTGCCTTGTTCTTTCAGGACCTAGGTGACCATGGATTTCCACATCTTCCTATCCTTGGTGGCTCTTAGACCACTTTCACCTATTACACCACGTAACCCCCGTTCTGCTCAGGCCCTTCAAGCATGTTACCCACTGCTTTCCTCTGTTTCCTCTACCTGGTCTGTTAGTATCAGGTTCTCCAAGCCCGCCTTCTTCATTGCATGTCCCAGGAACTTCAACGGTCTCTTCCTGATGCTCAGTATTAATTTCTTTTTCGTTTCCATTCATTCCCAAACCTCATCATTGCTCCCATGTTCGATCCATGATATCCGCAGCATGCCTTCTGTAAAACCACCTTTCATTTGCTTCACGTTTTTCCTTCATCTTTGATGATATTGTCCAGCATTCACTGCCATATTGAAGAACTGACATCACATGGCAATCTAGTACTTTTTATTTTGTTTCTAGCAAAATTTTCCTGTCTCTTAATACTCTATTCAGCTTCTGGAAAGTGTCCATCGCCATACCAATTCGCCTTCGGGACTCTGTGTCGCATTTTCCGTCTACTGTTACGAACACAAATATATTTGAAAACGGATATAGGGAGATGGCCATTGTCTTATATTGTCAGAAATACTATCTAGCATTCAACAGTCATGGGAGGAAGGGGAGCGGTAGAGAAAGAAGAGATAACTGACTGAGTTTAGTGGCGAGAGACGGAAACATATGTAAAAATAGTTTGGAGATTACAGACAGAATTCCCGATGCAGAAAGATATGTTTGCAGACGTAAACTTGCAGGCCATGCATGTGAACATCTTCGTAGAAGAAAGGATACAGGAACTCCTCCCTAAACAGAAAAAAAGAAGGAACATCTATTATTGCTCTAGTATAGGCCGTTTGAGTGCAGCGGATGTCGGCTCGGAACAAAAATTCGGGAGGCAGAGTTCGAATTCCAGTTGAATTCCTTGCATTCACTTACGCACAAATACCCCTGGGAAAGGTATTAATCCTTCTCTTCTCTCCAGTTATAGGTTAAATTGACAGGACACATTGGTTTTTATAACCTTGGCTTGCAACCAGTCTACCGCAGAAAGTAAAGGCAGCTTAATGCGGGATAATCTTCTTCCCAGCCAGCCATGTCTCTTTTGAGACATGATCGCCCAAGCGTGTATCACGTATCGTACGTAACTGACTGATAAGAGTGCCTATCTACTCTTATTTAATTTTTTTTTTACTAATTTTTAACTGGGTAAATGTGAAAATCCAACAAAGAATGGAAAGATTTTGTTAAATAATTTGTTAATAAAAAAGCGTCTTGTACTATTATATATTCTACTGTCCATTTTAGGACACAATAATGACATTAAAGGTGGGCCTTGCAGAACCTGACTATCATCTTTTCAGATCATTGCAACATTTTTAGAGGAAAAAAAGGTTTATTAATTGTGAAAATATATTTTTAGTATCCTCCAACTGTAGTTGGAATTTCGCTTTATCTCATCAAAGATGAAGGAGAGACTGAAAGCAGTAGAAATGTGGTTCTTAGGATATCATGAACCGAACATGGGAGCAACGTCAAGGACTTAGAATGCATACAAAAAGGAAACTTATACTTAACATCAGAAAGAGACAGCTGAAATTTGGAACATATAATGAAGAAAGAAGGCTCGGAAAATCGAATCCTCACGAGACGGACAGAAGGAAAGAGAGATAGAAAAACGTAATGATAGTCTTGATGGTAGAACAGGTTTTGGGAGAGACACCAAGAAGAAAATTGTTATAAGCGACACGGGATAGGTGTAAGTGGAGATCCATGATTGCCCAAGTGCTGAAAGGATACGGTACATAAAGAAGAAATAAGAAGAATCAGCGACAGTATTTTACTTATTGAGAAGTCATGGGGGTAGGGCGGGAGTACAGGAGATGTACTGAAAACGGTCTTTATTATCTCAGTTTTTGGGATATTTCTTCGGGACATGAAGTTGCTTCCTTCAACGACAATTGCTACAAATGTAATGTTCATGTACCAAATTTTTGTATTTCTTTTTTATCGTTATTACGAACATGCTGCGTCACCAGAAGATTAGATTTCAAGTGAACACAATAGTAAAAGAAGAATATTTTGTAATTTGAAGTAAATTGCTTGTTAAATCGATTACGGTCCTAAAAAAATAAGGGAAAAAATATTTTATCAGATTGGCATGTGATATACTAGATATAGATGTATAACTTACCTTTCAGCAATAGTTTCTTATATATATATATATATATATATATGTGTGTGTGTGTGTGTGTGTGTGTGTGTGTGTGTGTGTGTACTATATATATATAGTGTTGAGTGACTTTTACAACAGACGCCGTATTACATGTTGAACAAAATGTAAATGATTGCAAGCCCTTCAGTGCAGAGAAGAGAATGAAAGAATTTTTTCAATTAAGAAAAAAAGAAGATATCGTGTTTTAATTTTATTTAAATAAACTGTCTTCAAATAATAAAAGAAAACAAAACCCACGTATGAATCAGTACTTTACTTGGTGTGCGAAGATGGCCGTGGCGGGGAAAAATGGAACAATTTCAACGTTTTATCGTATATTAGCGTTTTGTACGCGTACATCAATTTCTTAGCTTGAAGCTATTTTTCGATTCCTCCACCTCTAATATTTGGGATTTCGTCGATAATAGAAGTATAAATAGTCGTGATGCGATGCTGACGAGAAGAAATAACCGATAATTACAATAATTTGAAACTTCGCAAAAAATCTTTAAAAAAAAAAAGGATGAATAAATATACGCAAACATTTTTAATACATGAATCTCGGTGTTACTCTACGTTTGCAAAAATGCGTGTATCTATCATCACAGTGGGTGCGGAAAAATCCACTGGCCAAATTACCAAATATAATATACCATGAGTACATTCATGATATACAGTGCAAAATATTTATAGCGTGGCTAGACAACAAAAGGAGCACATCAGTTATACATGTGATCGAATTAACGCAAAATACGTAATATATATATATATATATATATATATATATATATACGTGTCTAAGAACATTAATGTTCTAATCCTCATAAACACACTACCGGCCATAATTATTACGCTACTCTATTTTTTTTTTAAGAAGTGATGTATCTCATACTAATTTTAGTATTTATTGACAAATGAAAATAGAATGTCTCTTTTGTTATTATTACTATACGAAATTCTACAAGGCAGGGAAGCAAGATGAATTCGTTCGAATCACCCCAAATTTTCTTCATTTTTCATTGATGAAACTGCAATGTAGGTAATTATTAAATATTTATGAATTTATTTGATGCATATGTTATTGTGCAATATTAAAAAGAGAACTAGTCTATTTTAATTTACAATTATTCACTTGGCAATAAATACTAAAAAGTAGTATAAAATACATCATTTTTTAAAAACTTTGGGGTGGCTTAATTACTATGGCCAATAGTGTATATTTGACACTTTTATGAGTTGGGTTATTTTGCTGTCTAGTGATTAACAACGTACTTTCTGCACGTCA